>JAMWET010007494.1:0-12500 GCA_024036415.1 Prochilodus magdalenae | reverse complement strand
ACACACACTCAGACACACACAGACACACACTCAGACTCACACACACACACACACACACACACACACAGACACACACACAGACACACACACAGACACACACACTCAGACTCAGACACACACACACACACACACACACACACACACACACACACACTCAGACACACACACTTAGTTGCAGATAATGGTGTGGTGATTGGTGGGCGGTCTGCTGGAGGACAGGCTGTAGAAATGTGCAGTAATGATAGACAGAGCATTAGTGAAAATTCAGAGACTCACTCTCACTCCTCCATTCACTGTTCATCACAACACAGAGCATGCTGTACATACACAACACAGCCCTCACGACTGAACATAGATCTGTTCTTCACATCCTTTCAGACCCTCAGTGCTGTCCTCGTATACACCTCAGTGTCACTGCAGACTGAGAACAGTCTACCAACCACAATGAATCCAGTCAATAGCGTCCTGGGGGCTGCGTCCTGGGGGCTGCGTCCTGGGGGCAGCGTCCTTGGGGCACCGTCCTGTGGGCAGCGTCCTGGGGGCTGTGTCCTGGGGGCTGCGTCCTGTGAGCAGCGTCCTGTGGGCAGCGTCCTGTGGGCAGCGTCCTGTTTCCACTGATGAAGGACTAGAGGATGACCAACACTGCACTGTGCAGCAGCAGAGGAGCTATCGTCTCTGACTGTCCATCTACAAGGTGGAGCAGCAAGGTAGGAGTGTCTAATAGAGTGGACAGTGAGTGGACACAGTGTCTAACACTCCAGCAGCCCTGCTGTGTCTGATCCACTCACACCAGCACCACACACATGGCTCTCTCTGGCACGTGTGGGCTGATGGACAATAGAGAAAGAAGAGTCCTGTAAATGGATGAAAACAAACAAAGCACACACACACAAAGTCGTCAGGTTAGCCAGCCTAATGCTTCATGGCAGGCTGTCTTGCATCAGTTCCCTTCACTTCAGGCAAGTTATCGACCCACCCAAGTTTACAACCTCTCCCTCTCTCCCTCTCTCTCTCCCTCAGCTGCTTACGTCTTCTGCAGCTAGATGGGAAGAGGAACTGTCTCTGGCGTCTTAATTAGAAAGTGTGTAATGGGCCGTGTTGGGTTTGTATATGCTAATCAGGCTCCATCCTCATTCATGCCCACTTCCCCCCTGGGCCTCTGGACTACTGCTGTGTGACTGACACCTTCATATGGTGAACAGGAGCATGAATGAAGCTAAAGCCCAAAGCCCTAATCGTAGTATCTGTGTGGGGATTTGAACCCCCAGACATCAGTATGCACTACCACAGGTAGGCCTGGGTGGTCCTGCTTCCCAAGACGGAGCCCATACACCCAATAACTGCTTAGCAATCGTTGCTGTCATCCATGGCCTCAAACCATCAGTACCCTTCATGTCCATAACTAGCAAGGGGAGAGGTAGCCGAGAAGCCTCACACCACCAGCAGTGACCTCAGAACCTCTGTGCTTTGGGCTCAGACTACACTGCCCACTGTGTTTAGCAACAATGCTAACATACAACAGCTATGCTATAAATGGGGCACGCCATCGGACCCCCCGGTTCCTCTGCAGCAGGGGTTTTAGAGTGTCCACAGTTTTGGGAAACACGCCATGTCCTCTGGAGAGGCTGTGCACTGCGTCCTTCTCCCCAGCATCTTCTCAGCTCCTCCAGTGGAAACAGGAAGCCACCAGCTCGTTCATCTCCTCTTTAGAAAGCCACACCCTGGCTCCAAAGTGCAGCTGGTTTTCAGGCGCCCCTGCTGAGCCTTGCCATGCTGCTTCCTCACCAGTCTTTGGCCTGGGCTCAGCCCTCTCCACCACCCATGACTGACCTTGGGGGTAGTGCCATTCCTCTCCAACACTGTGAGGTGCGATCCCACTTCAGATCCCAGAGCAGGATGCGGGAAACTCCTACGTCCGTGGTCAGCAGCCCCCAGACGGGTCAAGGGAATGTACCTGGGCTTGCACTAACGAGTGGTGGTTATGAATTAGGTTCCCGATGAAGAGGAGAAATAATAACTCAGCTTGTTTGAGAACACAGCCAGTGGGAAATGAACACTGTGTAATCCAAACACCCTCTATTAGAATGGCGGATAAATGGCAACAACGGTCACTAACAACAACAAAAAGGACCTGATAACTGAAACCAAAAATTAACTACTCAGCCGGCACTGGCTCTCTCTTACCATGCTACACTTCAGCTTGGTGCTCAAACTAGCTGAACTCCCTCGCAACCAGAACACCTACAGGCTTTTGCCTGGTCTTTCATGGCTCTATCAAGGTAGCGATGCTCCCTCGTGGCAGCCAGGGGACCCCCAAGCTTTTCCGAGTCACTCGGGGGGGGCTCTCTGAGCTGTGTTTCCTCTCAACGAGCCCGCTTCTCAAGTACACAGTATCTACAGGGCTAAGCAGCGTGACGGTTTGCTAACCAGGCTAACAGGGCAGCGGCTAATGCTAGCAAGCAAAGCTACTACTGCTTTCCGAGCAGTTACGGTCGAAACACAGAGCTACTAATCTTGTGGTACTCACAGGGGGTGCTGGAGCCTATCCTAGCTCTAATTAGCCGGAGGACAGGAAACACCCGGGACAGGCTTCCAGTTCTCAATAGGGCAGACATCCACATTCATACGAATGGGGCAATTAAGAATCTCCAGTTTACCTGACTGCGTATTTTTGGACTGTGGGAAGAAAACCCGGGGCACCTGGAGGAAGCCCATGCAGACGGGGGAGAACATGGAAACTCCCCACATAAAGACCCTGGACGGGGGTCTCGCAGCAGTGCCTGTTGACTCTGCTAGGGCATCCTAATATGTGCTCATAGAAATGACCAGGAATGTCACACGTCCACAGCAGGTGAAAATGTCCGGTTGTTGGCCGTCAGCTGAGCGCAAGCCTGGAGCAGTCAGCGGCCCGCGTGAGTGAGGAGCAGCAGGTGCTCAGCTGGCTGTGTGTGTTCCGAGCAGAACCCAGGTGGGGAGAGGAGATCGCCCTCCAGAGGACTGTCGTGTGTGCAATGAAGGATGAAAGGAAGTGAATTCTTGCGGGGAGAGAGTTTCTTCCAGCGGGTGTCTGCCTGGTATCTCTAGAAGCTTCCCACCTCATTTTGCGGGGGCACGTGGGTGCGGGGGCACGTGGGTGCTTGCCTTTGAAACCCCACATAGACGGTGAAAGAAGGAGGCCCACGTGTGTACACCTGTACTCTATATTATGGAGTTAGGAGCAGATGTTGAGGAGACGTGACACTGTACTGTAATTTTGATTTGCCTGTGCTCATACACATGCAGTGTTCAGTGTAGGGTCCGGTCAAAACAGCCATCAAGTATCAATCAAGATGTTCCTTAGTCAGGAGTTTCCAGAGCTGGAAGGAGCTGCAAAGAAAATGAGACTCCTAACAACCACCTGGAAGACCTGAAGGACCTGGTAGACCGGCAACACTGTGCACACGTGCTCTGTGAGTTGGGATATGTTTGGTCAAGTGTTAAAGACCTTGTCAAGCCCTGGAGCTGCCCACCAATCTGGGAAACCATGGTTCGGACACCTAAGCAGTGTACTTGCCTGGCACCAACCATCGGGTTACGTGATTGGTTCACTTTGTTGAGCGATTGCTCAGACTTGTTACGTAGCTGCTAACCTTCTCGTGCGAGATTTTTGACAGTTTGACAGTTCACAGTTGGCACCTTGCCCATTAATCGGTGTGGTTTTACCACCTTCGGTGGACACGCCCCCAGTATCTCAGAGCTGAGAGCACTGCTTATTTTAAAACCTAGCTTTAAATACCTGCCCTATATTTCCCCGTACAATGCTGGTTGTAAAGTAGATTGGTCCCACCTTGTGTTTCATCATCTGGCTTCCTTTAGCCGTGTTGAGCTTGAGCTACAGGAGTCTCCAGAGAGAGGTTCAGGCAGAATGTCAACCATGACGACCATCAACTTCAGCTCTTGGCTAGTCCAGTCATGGAGGCCCATTGCTGCAAATACAGGTTATTAACTAACGTCTGGAATCATCTTCCAGTTTCAGCCTGCAGGTCACTGACTAACATGTGCCTACTCCTAGTACTGCTTCTGCACCACCCATGGAGGTTCTTTAGACCCTAGTGGAAAATAAATGATGCTTTTAGAACCTGATTATTGAGGATGTGTTGAATTGAGATGGTGCTTAACACGGAGCAAGAACAGTGACTCAGTAGCTGAGCAAATGACTAGCCTCAGAGAAGCTAACCTCGCTCCACCTAATTCTGGCTCTTGGTGTAATTGGCCTCCAGTACAATTAGTCATTCATTAATTTATTCATCAAAGAGTCTGTTTATGTTGAAATGCTAATGAGCAGGGGCGTCCCAGATGAGCGAGCCTAGAGTGCGTCCACTTACTCATTCACCTGATGCTAGTCACCTGGACCTAATCTCACCTGAGGGCTCCGTGGCTAACTTGACCTAAATGTGTTGGTTTATGTGACCTCCACAATCATGCCATTCTGAAAACAGCAAACTTAATTGCAAACTTGCTTGTAACTATGCTATCCAGGCAGTTGCCTGCAATGGGTGACTCACTCCAGGCGGTTCGAACCCAGACCTGCCACGTGCAAGTCCAACATAAGCTGAGTGAGACTTGAGAGGAACCCAAGTGCAGAGCAAAAAAGGAGCAGACGACTGAACTTTATAACTGACGAGTAACTAGCAGTGGGATTCGAACCCACGACCTACCGTGTGGTAACTGCGGGGCGTTACCGCTGCGCCACCGCAGATGAGGTGGAAAAACAAAAACAGGTGGAAAATAAAAAGGCACGGAAAAACAAATATGGCGGCCGGGAGAACAAAGGATTGTGGGGAGCTGGCGAGCATGTGGCAACAAACAAATAAATCAAAGTCTCCCCCAAACAAAAGACTAAGGGATCAGGGCAACAAAACAGGGGTGTGCTTTATTTGTGTATCTTTATTTTCTTTTCTCAGTTTTCTCTTTGTTTTACCATGAGAGACCAGGTTACCGGCTGAGTCAAAGACTGAGCAACGCTGGTCTGGAGCACTGCTCTTAAGTAGAGTGTCCCACAGGTGTATTTAATCTGTCTTAAAGGGGACTCGTCCTGCGTTGCCCCCTAGTGGCTGGTGCTGGACAAGTCCCAGAACCTGCCCTTACATTGCCATCTTGTACATCTACGGTATTTAGCTGACGCTCTTATCCAGAGCGACTTACAAGGTTAATCATATTACAGGTAGGCCAATGTAGTGTTAGGAGTCTTGCCCAAGGACTCTTATTGGTGTAGCACAGCATAGTCTCCCACATGGGACGGTAGCTTCCTGGTGAGTAGAGGTGTTATCCATTGTGCCACCAACCACCAAAGTCTTGTAGCTTTGCAGTCCATGGCATTATGACACATGCAGACTAGCAATCATATAATCTTGTTATTGCAACTGATTCGGATTCTGAAATGTGCAACCATGCAATATCAAATTTACACAATCCTTACAATTGCAAAAATTAACGAACACGCGCCACGAGAAACCGCAACAATGCAATCCTGACAGTGGCAAACTTGGAACTATGCAATACGGGCAGTTGCAAACCTGCAACCGTGCATAAACTTTCAACCATGCAATCCTAAAAAAATGCAAACTTGCTTTTATGCAGTTCTTGCGATTGCAAACTTGCGACTGCCAATTGCAAATGCAACACGAAGACACTGGCTAACTTCTGTGAAAGGTTCTGTGAAAGTAGCTTACTCCTGCTCTGACCTGAGACGTCTGAAGCACAGTCACTTCTGCTGGCCATTTCTTACAGGATTACAAGTAGAATGTAGACTGGCTGTGGAGGTAATCCCTAATATCAGCACCACCTTCTGGCCAGTAGAAGTGACTGTAGGGAAGGACCTCCTCTTGCGTCTTTGAAGGCCTGAGGCAGAGAGGCTTCTGAGCAGCTGGAAGCATGTTTTCACTAAGTGTTGGGTTCGATTGGAAGTGTGTCCTCAAGACTACATGCACACGGACCATTAGGACGACTTCCCTTAACACCAAGTCAACGTCTCCAAAGACTGGAGTCATGGCAGTGACGAGTCCCGGCTTTAGTCTTGGTGGAGACGACCAACGAATCCGTGTGTGGAGGCACCGTGGTCAGCACCAAGATGGATGGTTTGTTGTCACGTGTCACTCCACCTCCACCCCTACCGCACCATCTGCAGGAACTGTGTGAGGATATTCAAGCTGCATGGGATGGATTATCACAGGACACCATTAGGAACCTCTACAGCTCCATACCGAGACGTCTGGCATGTTGGGTTAGCAAACATGGCCGCCCGACTCCATACTGAGAGACAGACTTCTGTATGTGTAGCTCAATGTATCATCAGTTATTGATCCTGGTCACCTTTATCTTCCTTCCCAACACCACAACAACCCCACACCTCCTTCTGGGTGCAGCTGTTCTACACAAAAGTCACACACATATGTACAACATGTTATTCAGTCGAGTCATTTTCAATACAAGCACCACCTATCTATATTAGCTAACCAGTAAGCTGTGCTAGCACAGGCGTGTTCTGCACCAGTCACCGCCCCATAAACCTCTCCAGGTGATGATGTAGCGATGGTGATGGTGTAGCGATGGTGTAGCATACTGGACCATGATGGGTTCAGGCTCAGCTGCACTGTTTGCAATGGGACAATGTGAGCTCTACATTAACTGATGTTGTCCATCATCTCATCCTTACACATACTCTGCTACTACCCAGCAGTGACCACACGTCACAATGAGAAGTTTCCAGAAGTGCTCTCCGCGGACACCCAAAGACACACTCACACACACACATGTGCGCCGGGAGCGATTTTCTGCTCCAGTTGTGGCGTGCAGCTTGGCAGCTGCAGCAGGCGGGCAGGGTGGAGCACCTACAAATGCAGCAGTGCGTTAACGGCATGCGCTGGACCGTCCTGCTGCCCAACCGGCCGTCCACGGTGTGACCGCGACCAGATCAGCTCGGGCTGAGGCGCTCTTACTCCGGCCTGTCACTTTCCATGAGGGTTTCATCCCGGGCAGCGGTCATCGCCTTAACTACAGCCCTGTATGATGAATGTGACCGGACAAGAGCCGGGGAGACGAGGTTTAATGTTGGCTAAATATGTCATGCGGTGCTTCTGTTGGCAGAAGCTGGATGACGGCAAGATGCTCTGTTAAAACGTGTTCTAAAATCTGATTGGTCGAGCCTTGTTCAAACTGTTGTACATGAGATACACTTAAGGTCCCTTACATCAGTTGTACTGAGTATTAATAGTCCCTTCTTGTCCCTAGAACCTAGAACCGCAGCGGGGCTATGCGCTAGTTGGTATAGTGTTAGCACCTAGCACCATGTAGAGATGTGTGGCTGTGTGTGACCTGCCTGATGATGGTTCTCTACTGCTACAGAGCGTTTACTCTGAGTGCTACGTTCCCCAGTCTCTTTCAGAGCCAAGGTGCTACATTGGTGTCAGAAGTGGGATAGTGCTCCCAAGCAGGCTGATGAGGGAGTCAAGGCGAGAGGCAAAGAAGACGGTAAAGAAGAGGCAGTATAGTGAGACAGGTGGTGCGGACAGGTGCTGAGAACACAGCTGGGCTGGAGGACGGTGAAAAGGGCCTGCAGGTGGGACAACCTGACAAGCTTACAATGGCCGTTTAGCTATACCTCAAGCAGGTGGTGCCAGTATGGTTGATCAAGGCCTAGGTTTGACCCCAGAGCCCCCACGAGTGATACCCTGAGCTTTGAGGACATCCACCCACATGGGAGTACACTACTCAAGTTGCCCCGCCTACAAGGTTGCGACCCCAATGAAGAACACGCCTGTGGTGTGTGTGTTTACTGGGAGAGTGGACCTTCTGTAAACCCTGCCCAGAGAGGCTGCATGCACCCCAGGGACTCCTCTGGAACGGGTTCCTGTGTCTCCTTCCTTGCCGAGACGTTCCAGTACCCTTTCTGAACACCAGTACCAAAACCCATACGACTAGAACCTTCGCTTCTGGACTGAATGAGGAGCACTGCGAAATACACTCACTCCATCAGAACCGCTCTCACATGCAGCCGAGGGAGAGCGAGAGGTGTAAGGTCGGGAAGCGAGGGTGTATTAAGGAGTTGCTTTTATCACTCGCGGCCCGCAGGCAGAAGAACAGCGATGCAGAGCTCTTTAAAGAAACAAAGAGCGTGTGCATGTGCGTCTCCTGGAGAACGGCTCGGCGAGTGAACTCTCAGAACGTCGATAATTCTTTGATTTACGCTTCTAACGCTGTGGGACTCATCCAGTATAAATAGACTCAGTAAACTCCAACACAGCGTGACCTGAGCCATCCCGCTGCACTAGCAAGCACACACTGGAGCTCCGAAGCGTTCTCCGGTTCCTCCCAGATGGAAACTTAACACCAAAGTCAGGTTATGTAAAGCAGGACTAAAACTAGAGCTGTGGTCCAACATGAGGCCTAACCCAGGCCATACCTTAAACTGCCCCCAATGTAACACCATCCTTCAGATTATCATATATCCAATTACCCGTAGTGTAGACACACATCATTCAGGCAGAAAGGACCTAGAATGGAGAGATCGTGGAACCAAAGGGACATCAAACTGAGCAAATGGAGGAACCTAGAACTTGTAAGACTTCAGGAGAAACCAGGATGCTCGATTTTCCAAAGAATGATGTCTATGTAGCATGCCTTAAGACATGGGACAACAGCGATGGATAAAGACACTACAAGGTTCTGTACCATTAATGGGTTAAGCCAGAGGTTCTAAGGCAGATAGGTTCTAGAACAGACACTTTGGAGCCAGAGGGATCTACAGCAAATTGAGTATAGTCAAGAAGTATTAGTAGGGTGAAGGGCAAAACGTTCTACAATGGATATGATGGAGCCCCAACCGTCTAGAACTTACACTGTGAGACCTAAAGGCTCTAGAAAACCAAGTTTGGGGCCAGACATTTCTGAGAAGGTTCTAGAATAGATAAAGTTTTAGAGGAGATGGGGTAGTTATAACAAGGGCAAAGGTTCTAAAACAGATATGGTGAACTCAGACGACTCAACAACAGTGAGGGTGATTCCAAAAGGTTCTCAAACTAGTAGGGTAAAGCTAATTGGTAATAGAACACTTGGATGGGATAAAGGCAACGGTTCTAGAACAGATTTGGTGGGGCCTTAAGGTTCTGCAATAGATAGGGTGTGACCAGAAGGTGTAGATTACAACCCCAACCAAAGTCAGGTTATGTAAAGCAGGACTAAAACTAGAGCTGTGGTCCAACATGAGGCCTAATCCAGGCCATACCTTAAACTGCTCCCATCCTTCAGATTATCATATATCCAATTACCCATAGTGTAGACACACATCATTCAGGCAGAAAGGACCTAGAATGGAGAGATCGTGGAACCAAAGGGACATCAAACTGAGGAAATGGAGGAACCTAGAACTTGTAAGACTTCAGGAAAAACAAGGATGCTCGATTTTCCAAAGAAGACATGGGACAAGAGCGATGAAGAAAGGCACTACAAGGTTCTGTACCATATATAGGTTAAGCCAGAGGTTCTAAAGCAGATAGGTTCTAGAATAGACACTTTGGAGCCAGAGGGATCTACAGCAAACTGAGTATAGTCAAGAAGTGCTAGTAGCGTGAAGGGCAAAACGTTCTACAATGGATATGATGGAGCCCCAACGGTCTAGAACTTACACTGTGAGACCTAAAGGCTCTAGAAAACCAAGTTTGGGGCCAGACATTTCTGAGAAGGTTCTAGAATAGATAAAGTTTTAGAGGAGATGGGGTAGTTATAACAAGGGCAAAGGTTCTAAAACAGATATGGTGAACCCAGACGACTCAACAACAGTGAGGGTGATTCCAAAAGGTTCTCAAACTAGTAGGGTAAAGCTAATTGGTAATAGAACACTTGGATGGGATAAAGGCAACGGTTCTAGAACAGATTTGGTGGGGCCTTAAGGTTCTGCAATAGATAGGGTGTGACCAGAAGGTGTAGATTACAACCCCAACCAAAGTCAGGTTATGTAAAGCAGGACTAAAACTAGAGCTGTGGTCCAACATGAGGCCTAACCCAGGCCATACCTTAAACTGCCCCCAACGTGACACCATCCTTCAGATTATCATATATCCAATTACAATTACCCGTAGTGTAGACACACATCATTCAGGCAGAAAGGACCTAGAATGGAGAGATCGTGGAACCAAAGGGACATCAAACTGAGCAAATGGAGGAACCTAGAACTTGTAAGACTTCAGGAAAAACAAGGATGCTTGATTTTCCAAAGAAGACATGGGACAAGAGCGATGAAGAAAGGCACTACAAGGTTCTGTACCATATATAGGTTAAGCCAGAGGTTCTAAGGCAGATAGGTTCTAGAACAGACACTTTGGAGCCAGAGGGATCTACAGCAAACTGAGTATAGCCAAGAAGTGCTAGTAGCGTGAAGGGCAAAACGTTCTACAATGGATATGATGGAGCCCCAACCGTCTAGAACTTACACTCTGAGACCTAAAGGCTCTAGAAAACCAAGTTTGGGTCAGACATTTCTGAGAAGGTTCTAGAATAGATATGGTGTAGCCAAATGTTTTAGAAGAGATAGGGTAGTTAAGACAAGGGCAAAGGTTCTAGAACAGATATGATGAACCCAGATGACTCAACAACAGTGAGGGTGGTTCCAAAAGGTTCTCAAACTAGTAGGGTAAAGCTAATTGGTAATAGAACACTTGGATGGGATAAAGGCAACGGTTCTAGAACAGATTTGGTGTGACCAGAAGGTCTAGATTAGATCTATATCAGTTTTAGAACAGCTAGGGTGAAGCAAGAAGATGCTAGAAAAAGACTGGGCCAAGTTAGAAGGTTCTAAAGGATAGAAAGCACAGGTAGATTGGGGGAAGATATTTCTGGAACAGATGGGACAAGGTAAGAAGGTTCTAGAATAGATATGGTGTAGGGTTCTAGAAGAGATAAGGCAGGTTAGGTTGAAGACTGTAGACTGCCAGTCTGTATTACAATACTTAGGAGGTGGACGAGCTAAAGGGAAAGGTTCTAGAACAGATAAAATGGAACCAGAATGTTCAGCAAAGTAGAAGGTGGTTCTAAAAGGTTCTGGAACAGATTACCAGGAGCCACAATTAATGCCGAAGGGTTCAGTTAAATTGTTGCCCAAGGAAGGTAATGAATAGAGCGTGTGGAATAAACTGGAACCACTGGAGTAAGGTCTGAAGGTTCCAGTAAAGATGGGCTCAAGGTTCTAGAACAATAAAGTGAACCCAAAAGATTCAAAAACAGGTATGGTGGAGCCGGACTGATGTAGAACAGTGCGAGACCTGAAGGTTCTAGAACAGTTGCAAAGGGGGTTTGCAAGACCAGAGAGTTCTTCAACAGATAAGGTATGAAGGTTCTAGTAAGGTTCTAAACCAACATGGATTGAAGCCGAAAGGTTCTAGAACAGATACCCTAAAACTGAGGACAGGGTCTTCACCAAGACGGGCGTAGCTGCTCATGTTTCTCATAGCTAAGGCCTTTATTGGAGAGGGGGCTTTACACCCATACGGCTACCTGGCTGTTAGTAGAGCAGGAGAGAGAGATAGAGAGAAAAAGGAGAAAGTAAGAGAAACAAGCGGGCATAGAGAGAGAGTGAGGGAGGGAGAGAGAGATAGAGGGAGGAATAGAGAGAGGGAGAGAGAGAGAAGTGAGAAAGTAAAAGAAATGAGAGAGAGAGGGAGAGAGAGATTGAGGGAGGAACAGAGAGAGGGAGAGAGAGAGAAATGAGAAAGTAAAAGAAACGAGAGAGATAGAGGGAGGAGGAGAGAGAGGGAGAGAGAGAGAAATGAGAAAGTAAAAGAAACGAGACACAGAGAGATAGAAGGAGGACAAAAGATAGGGAGAGAGAGTAAAGGAGGGAGAGAGAGAGAAATGAGAAAGTAAAAGAAACAAGACAGAGAGAGAGAGATAGAGGGAGGGAGAGAGAGAGAATTGAGAAAGTAAAAAAGAAATGAGAGAGGGGAGAGAGAGTAAGGGAGGGGAGAGAAAGAGAGGGAGAGAGTAAGAGAAGGGAGAGAGAGAGAGAGAGAGAGAGAGCGCTCGGGATCTGGTCTGGAGGAAAGGAGGAGATTAAAGGGAGGACAGCTCTGAAACCCCCCACACTCGTTTATTCTCCCTCATTCTTTTATCAGGGTTTATATTATTAGGGACTAGGCTGATACAGAAGCGGGACAGGGAGGGGCTAGTATGGGTTCTCTGTAGCAGTAGTGCAGTACGGCAGTAAGCTCCTCCTGCTGTGCTTTATTAAGATGCTTCTGGGGACCAGGGCTGGTGGTGGAGAAGCATTTATTTTTGGGGGGGGGGCCCAGTGGACATTTTTGGGGCCAGATGATGCAGGACAAAGGGCCAGGCAGCTTGGGGCATAGGCGGAGGCACGCTTGGGGCAGTGGGAAGCAGTTTGGAGGCAGGGAAGAAGTGGAGAAGCCAGCTTGGGGGGGCCAAGGTGGAGCAGCTCAAAAACAAGGCACAGAAGAAGCTTGGGGACCCAA
>JAMWET010007493.1:0-16344 GCA_024036415.1 Prochilodus magdalenae | reverse complement strand
GTTTGTGAAATGCAAACTGAAAGAAAGTGGGGGTCCTTAATTCTTCCTCGCCTGTTTCTAATCGAAGACCGTACACCATGATGGCTGCCTTACCTTATAAACAGCATTGTTTTTGATCAGTATATACTCATTGCTCAAATCTGGTGCCTGCAACATGTTCCAAAACAGATGGTACAGGGGCCTATTCAGCAGAGGGAAACCCCTTTCCTAAACAACACATGCTAACACATTAGGAACTGAATGCACAGTGAACGAGTTGGGAAAACACTATTTCTGTCCTGTGGTACACGTTGTTGTTGACATATGGCTTCCGCTGCACATTGTACTGGTGTTTATAGACCCTGGCTCCGCCTGCTATCCTGAAACCCTTTTCCGGTCATTGCTATCTGATAGAATGAAGTTTCATAGCATTATACCGACTTAATGTACACTGTGTTAAGTTTATACAACCCTTCATCCTAGTTTAGCTTCTTTGTGTTTACAGTGTGTGGATGTGTTCACATACACTGTAGTGCCAAATGTATTCGCTCGTCTGCCTTCACACACATATGAACTTAAGTGGCATCCCATTCTTAACCCTTAGGGTTTAATATGATGTTGGCCCACCCTTTACAGCTATACCAGCTTCAACTCTTCTGGGAAGGCTTTCCACAAGGTTTAGGAATGTGTCTTCCAGAAGAGCATTTGTGAGGTCCAACACTGATGTTGGTCGAGAAGGCCTGGCTCGCAGTCTCCTCTCTAATTCATCCCAAAGTAGGACTCTGTGCAGGCCAGTCAAGTTCTTCCACACCAAACCCGCTCACCCATGTCTTTATGGATCTTGCTATGTGTCATGTCATGTCTGGCAGCCATGTTGGAACAGGAAGGGGCCATTCCCAAATTGTTTCCACAAGGTTGAGAGAATGAGACTGTCCAGAGTCTCTTAGTCTGCTGAAGCTTTAAGAGTTCCTTTCACTGGAACTAAGGGGCCGAGCCCACCTCCTGAAGAACAACCCCACACCATAATCCCCCCTCCACCAAACTTTGTACGCGGCACACTTGCAGTTAGACAAGTAATGTTCTCCTGGCAACCGCCAAACCCAGACTTACTCCAGTGAACACATTTCAACTGCTCTAGAGTCCAGTGGCAAAGTGCCTTCTCACTTTTCCTTAGCTGATCTTAAGGCCACATGAAGTTTGGAGGTCTGTAGTGACTGACTCTGCAGGAAGTTGGTAACCTTTGCACAATATGCACCATACGGTCCGTAGATTGAGAAGATGTCATATAGTGCAGGGAATGTCTCGTTCCATGTGTGGAAAATGGCTCCAGAGCAGATGTTAATGATTGGCTAAAAGGAGTGACTGAGCATTTGGGCGTGGCCAAAGACCATAGTGTGAAGGAAGTAGCTGAATCTGCAGGTGTATGGAAGCGTACGGTCATACGGGTCTACCAGCAGTGGCTCAAATCCAAGTCTACAGGGAATTCTCCTCAGGATTGTGCCAGGGAAGGCATCCACCAAATCTGGACCAACTGTGCAATTCTTTAAGGCAGGAGTGGCTGAACACTGATGTGGCCCACATCCAGAAACTTGTCCAGTCCAGGCCAAATCCAGTCACAGCTGTTATTGGTGCTTGTGGAGGCATTACACGCTATTAGGTACGTTGCAGTCACAGCTACCCCGGCACCACTGGACATGGACAGGGTACTTTCGGCTATACACCGTATACAGATATCTGACAGGTTCTGATCAGTGAGCAGCTAACTGAGCCATTTTGGTTGTTGTCAGTGGAATTTTCCGAGAAACACTACAGAAGCATTTGAAGTGATTTTGATTTGTGCTGTTGGGAAATGGAAGTGAAGACAGGCCTAAGTTAGGATGTACCTGCTTTCTCTGTCTCCTACACACACACACACACACTTACACACACGGTGTGCTGTCCATTAGCGAGGTTTCAGATAGCAGGGCTGTGGGTCTTCAGAGATCAGTCCTGTCTAAAATAAGAGCACTTTAGCAATCTCCAGAGCACACAGCAAGGACATCGCTCAGTTTACCGTTACACACACACACACACACACACACACACACACAAATATATATCTATATATTCAATATTGCAAACTTTACTCTGAAGTATTGGGTAACATAGAGATCAGGTGACTGTTTTTTATTAAAGGTAGAAATCTGTTTGTGTGCACTGAGTGAACTGACCTATTGTTAAAACACACACACACACACACATATACACACACACACACACACATACAGCATCCCCAGTGTTCACACATCCTCTTCTTAATGGCTCGGTTTGTTCAGATGTCGTGTTCCAAGCTCAGGTCATTTTAGCGCCGTTTTAGCAGCATGTTCACTACCACACACACACACACACACACACACACACACACACACACACTCGCACACACACTTCACAGTGAGGGTGAAGTTTCTTGAACTGGCCTCCAATCCTCTGCTGTACTAAAGCCACCATTTCCTTACAAGATAACAACATTTAGCTTCTAGAGGGGACTCATCCATACACTATTATCAATTGTATGTATTAAACACATTTACCATTGATTGAGATGCACATTCGCCCGTGGCATTGTTACAACACCTGCATGCAATGTCACAGTGTTTATTTACACCCGGAGTTGCATTCATTCTCCAGAAAGTAACTGGGGTTTATTCAGGACTCAATTGTGATGGCCAGTTCAGGTGTGAAGTTGATTCCTCATGGTACCTGTACCATTCTTCCAGAATTTGAGCCTGGAGTGTCGTCCTGGAATATGCTCATGGCCCATCATGGAACAGAAAAATCCTTTTGATGGGAGGAGCCTGATCGTTCAGTACATTGGTACTGTACAGACTGGTATGGTGTTGTCAGACTGTCATTGAGTGATCTTCAGTGATGAGTCCCGCTGTTGTCATGGTGGAGATGACCAACATAACATGTCCAGAAGGTCTGGTGTCGCCCCACCTTAAACCCTACCACAAAATCTGCAGGAACTGTGTGAGAATATTTGAGCTGCATGGGATGGATTATCACAGGACACCATTGGGGACCTCTACAACTCCATGCTGAGACGTCTGGCATGTTGCGTTACTAAGAGATGCTACTTCTGTATGTGTAGCTCTGTAAATACTGATCATATCAGTCTAAATTGATCATCATGTATTGTTTCAGCACTGCAGTCCCACACTTACATCTGGATGCAGCTATTGTTTTGGTAATGAGAGTATATAGTATGACACACCTCTTATAACTTAATGAAGCTGTGATGATTAGCAAAACTAAATATTAGAAGGTCATTACAAATCATTCTTAATGCTCTTATTAATTAGTCCTACTGAATATCTATTTCTGGGTCAGGAATTTTATATTTAGGACTTATAGTAAGCCTCAAACAGAATGCATCAGTGTTACACCCACCAGCTGTAACTGCTCACCACAGTGCTGCCGTTTAGAATGAGGAATTATGCAAATCGGAGAGGGTACATTTGCGCTGACCGAGTGGAACAACAGCTATAGTCAGAGTGCATTCAGAATAAACTTTGGTGCGTGTCCGTCATGTGATTTTAGCCTTCAAAAATGAGCTCCCCACCTGAACTCACTGGCTAAGAAAAACATGCTCAATGTTCTGGAAAATCTGAGAAAGAGTCCCCCAAAGATTTGCCTCGGTTTCGAAGATGCTCCAACATTAGGGCACAGCTGAATGAATCTGAGATTTATATATGTATTTCTGTACTTATGCATTGCTGGGATATACACATGCGTAGTGAAATATGTAGGCTTACTTTTGAGTGCCCATGTGTAATAATAATAATAATAATAATAATAACAATAATAATAATAATAATAATATATGTATGTGCGTTGTACGTAAGCCCCTATGGCCTATATGTTATATATAAGTATGTATATGAGTTCCTATGTCTTATCTGTTATATATAGATGTGTATGTGAGTCCCTATTTGTAATAATGTCTATTATGTATTATATAGATGTGTATGTGAGTCCCTATTTGTAATAATGTCTAATATGTATTATATAGGTGTGTATGTGAGTCCCTATTTGTAATAATGTCTATTATGTATTATATAGGTGTGTGAGTCCCTATCTGTAATAATGTCTATTATGTATTATATAGGTGTGTATGTGAGTCCCTATTTGTAATAATGTATATTATGTATTATATAGGCGTGTATGGGAGTCCCTATTTGTAATAATGTCTATTATGTATTATATAGGTGTGTGAGTCCCTCTTTGTAATGATGTCTATTATGTATTATATAGGTGTGTGAGTCCCTATCTGTAATAATGTCTATTATGTATTATATAGGTGTGTATGGGAGTCCCTATTTGTAATAATGTCTATTATGTATTATATAGGTGTGTATGTGAGTCCCTATTTGTAATAATGTCTATTATGTATTATATAGGTGTGTATGTGAGTCCCTATTTGTAATAATGTCTATTATGTATTATATAGGTGTGTGAGTCCCTATTTGTAATAATGTCTATTATGTATTATATAGGTGTGTATGTGAGTCCCTATTTGTAATAATGTCTATTATGTATTATATAGGTGTGTATGTGAGTCCCTATTTGTAATAATGTCTATTATGTATTATATAGGTGTGTATGTGAGTCCCCATCTGTAATAATGTCTATTATGTATTATATAGGTGTGTATGTGAGTCCCTATTTGTAACAATGTCTATTATGTATTATATAGGTGTGTATGTGAGTCCCTATTTGTAATAATGTCTATTATGTATTATATAGGTGTGTATGTGAGTTACTATTTGTAATAATGTCTATTATGTATTTTATAGGTGTGTGAGTCCCTACTTTTAATAATGTCTATTATGTATTATATAGGTGTGTGAGTCCCTATTTGTAATAATGTCTATTATGTATTATATAGGTGTGTGAGTCCTTATCTGTAATAATGTCTATTATGTATTATATAGGTGTGTATGTGAGTCCCTATTTGTAATAATGTCTATTATGTATTATATAAGTGTGTGAGTCCCTATTTGTAATAATGTCTATTATGTATTATATAGGTGTGTATGTGAGTCCCTATTTGTAATAATGTCTATTGTGTATTATATAGGTGTGTATGTGAGTCCCTATTTGTAATAATGTCTATTATGTATTATATAGGTGTGTATGTGAGTCCCTATTTGTAATAATGTCTATTATGTATTATATAGGTGTGTATGTGAGTCCCTATTTGTAATAATGTCTATTATGTATTATATAAGTGTGTGAGTCCCTATTTGTAATATTGTCTATTATGTATTATATAGGTGTGTGAGTCCCTATCTGTAATAATGTCTATTATGTATTATATAGATGTGTGAGTCCCTATTTGTAATAATGTCTATTATGTATTATATAGGTGTGTGAGTCCCTATTTGTAATAATGTCTATTATGTATTATATAGGTGTGTATGTGAGTCCCTATTTGTAATAATGTCTATTGTGTATTATATAGGTGTGTATGTGAGTCCCTATTTGTAATAATGTCTATTATGTATTATATAGGTGTGTATGTGAGTCCCTATTTGTAATAATGTCTATTATGTATTATATAGGTGTGTATGTGAGTCCCTATTTGTAATAATGTCTATTATGTATTATATAAGTGTGTGAGTCCCTATTTGTAATAATGTCTATTATGTATTATATAGGTGTGTATGTGAGTCCCTATTTGTAATAATGTCTATTGTGTATTATATATGTGTATGTGGAGTCCCTATTTGTAATAATGTCTATTATGTATTATATAGGTGTGTATGTGAGTCCCTATTTGTAATAATGTCTATTATGTATTATATAGGTGTGTATGTGAGTCCCTATTTGTAATAATGTCTATTATGTATTATATAGGTGTTTGTGTCCCTATCTGTAATAATGTCCTATATGTCCTATTTTCTCTTATTTATTATTCTCTATCTATTGTAAACGCCTATATGTCAGAATAATGTAATAATAATGTAATAATAATAGCTTTTATCATTTGAGAAATGCTGCTAAAGTCCAGCACTGTTTGTAGGCCTTACATCGTAAAAGATTTCCTGGAGTCAGATTTTTGTCCTGAAGTGTGAAAATAAACACACACACACACAAACACACACACCAACACCCCTACCCCCTCCCCACACACACATACACATTAGTGCAGATTGGAGCTTGGTTAAAGTGAATTAGTATCTGATGAAGCCCACCCACACATAAACAATAGCCTGGAGTGAAATGACCTCCCAGATGGGCCACAAATACACACACACACACACACACACAAACACTCATACCTCAGCCTGGGGTTATATAAATACAAACACGCACATGCACACACACACACACACACACACACACACACACAGTTTCAAGGAGTTTAGGCTGCGTGCCTTTTAATAGACTCTGTTCTGTACTTCAGTATGTGAGTATTTCTACCGCTTCTCTCTCTCTCCCTCTCTCTCTCTCTCTCTCTGTATCTCGCCCTCTCTCTCTCATACCTATTCATCCTGCAAATTGATTTAGGAGGGAGGGAAACAAAAGCGGCAGCACTAGGAGAGGTTGGAAAAGGCAGGGTGGATGGAGGGAGGAGGCGGAGGAGTACGGAGAGAGGGAGGAGAAGAGAGTACTCGATTGACTCGAGCCTTCCTGCAGGAAGCCTGGAGAGTTTACAGCATCAAAGACTCAGCATGAGGAAGAAAGAGAGACAATGGGGTCAAATCAGGGACAAGCCTATTGCATTCTGGTCACACCTATCAGACACAATTTCCCCCAGTGTGAAAGTGAAGTTATGGCTTCCCTTAGTGCCTCAACTTATCTGAGCGTCTACTAATACTAAACCAAGTCAGTGCTCAGTTCTAGAAAAACTTACTGAGTCAGAATTGTTCACAGTGGAAGGTAAATGAAAAGGTAATGCCTCTACAAGCTATATCGCCCAGAGTTTTACAGAAAGTGGTCATATCTGAGATGTTGTTGTGTATTTAGACATGAGTCAAAGTTGAGTCATGAGCCAGTTAAGCGTGGGTTTATATTGAGTCTTGAACCAGTTAAACATGAGTCTATGTTGAAGTGAGTCTAAGTTAAGGCATGAGTGAGTTAAGCATGAGTCTAAGTTGAGTCATGAGCCAATTAGGCATTAATCTAAATTTAGTTGAGTTTTGAGCCAAGTCGCAATGTGCAAGCCAGTAAAGCACATGTCCAAGTTAACCAGTTAAGCATGAGTCTAATTTGAGACATAAGCCAATTAAGCATGAGTCCAAGCTCAAGCATGATTCAGTTAAGCGTGAGTCTAAATTGAAGCATAAGCTAGTTAAACAAGAGTCTAAAATTGAGTCATAACCCAGTTAAACATGAGTCGATGTTGAGTCATGAGTCAGTCAAGCATGAGTTTAGATTGCATTTTAAACTAGTTAAGCATGAGTCTATGTTAAGTCACGGGCTAGTTGAGTGTGAGTCTAAGTTGAGTTATGGGCCATGGGACTAAGTTGAGTCTTGAGCCAGTTAAGTCTTGAGCCAAATTGCAAGTCATTGAAGCATGACACTAAGTTGACATGGAAGTCAGTGAAGCAAGTGTCCAAGTCTGGAGTTAGTTTAGCGCGAGTCTAAGTTGAGACATAAGCTAGTTAAACACGAGTCTAAACTTGAGTCATAAGCTTGTTAAGCATTAGTCTCAATTGAGTCATAAGCTAGTTAAACATGAGTCTAAAATTGAGTCTTAACCCAGTTACACATGAGTCATTGTTGAGTCATGAGTCAGTCAAGCATGAGCGTCAGTCAAGTTGCATTTTAAACTAGTTAAGCATGAGTCTATGTTATGTCACGGGCTAGTTGAGTGTGAGTCTAAGTTGAGTTATGGGCCATGGGACTAAGTTGAGCCATGAGCCAGTTAAGCATATGTCTAAGTTGAGTCTTGAGCCAGTTCAGCCTTGAGCCAAATCGCAAGTCCCTGAAGCATGACACTAAGTTGACATGGAAGTCAGTAAAGCAAGTGTCCAAATCTGGAGTTAGTTTAGAGCGAGTCTAAGTTGAGACATAAGCTAGTTAAACATGAGTTTAAAATTGAGTCATAAACTTGTTAAGCATGAGTCTCAATTGAGGCATAAGCTAATTAAACATGAGTCTAAAATTGAGTCATAACCCAGTTACACATGAGTCATTGTTGAGTCATGAGTCAGTCAAGCATGAGCGTCAGTCAAGTTGCATTTTAAACTAGTTAAGCATGAGTCTATGTTATGTCACGGGCTAGTTGAGTGTGAGTCTAAGTTGAGTTATGGACCATGGGACTAAGTTGCATCATGAGCCAGTTAAGCATATGTCTAAGTTGAGTCTTGAGCCAGTTCAGTCTTGAGCCAAATCGCAAGTCACTGAAGCATGACACTAAGTTGACATGGAAGTCAGTAAAGCAAGTGTCCAAATCTGGAGTTAGTTTAGCGCGAGTCTAAGTTGAGACATAAGCTAGTTAAACACGAGTCTAAACTTGAGTCATAAGCTTGTTAAGCATGAGTCTCAATTGAGTCATAAGCTAGTTAAACATGAGTCTAAAATTGAGTCATAACCCAGTTACACATGAGTCATTGTTGAGTCATGAGTCAGTCAAGCATGAGCGTCAGTCAAGTTGCATTTTAAACTAGTTAAGCATGAGTCTATGTTATGTCACGGGCTAGTTGAGTGTGAGTCTAAGTTGAGTTATGGACCATGGGACTAAGTTGGACCATGAGCCAGTTAAGCATATGTCTAAGTTGAGTCTTGAGCCAGTTCAGTCTTGAGCCAAATCGCAAGTCACTGAAGCATGACACTAAGTTGACATGGAAGTCAGTAAAGCAAGTGTCCAAGTCTGGAGTTAGTTTAGTGCGAGTCTAAGCTGAGACATAAGCTAGTTAAGCTTGAGTCTAAGTTGCGTAATGGGCCATTTTAGCGTGAATCTAAGCTCAGTCATGAACCAATTAGGCATGAGACCAAATTGAGTCATAAGGGAGTTAGTTGTGAGTTTTACTCATAAACCAGTTAAACCGGAGTCTAAACTGAACCACATCTAAGACATCTAAACACTTGTTGAGTTGAGTTAAGTGTAAGCGAGTTCAGAGCAAGTCTGAGTCACCAGTCAGTTAAGTTCATATTCGCGAGTCAGTCAGGTTCGTATACTCTTCAAACTTTTTCGAGCTTAAAAACTTTTTTCGGGGAGCTGATCACGCTCTTCCTGTTGCACATGACATACAGACAGACATTTCTAGCTCCAGACTCTCAAGTCTCTGAAGTGTTTGTCCTTTTCCACACTTCTGTCGTGCGTTTGCGAGTGTGTTAATAATTATGACACGCTGGCTTGCTCTAACGTATGATTCAGCGTTGTGCTAAGAAATGCAGATGGGCTGCTGTAAATACCGCGGCTGAATCAATGCAGATTATATTCATTGCGTCTCTTCTGACCATATCAATTTAAACCCAACACCACAGCCAGCGAGAGAGCGCGAGAGCGAGAGGGCGAGAGAGATGCATCACGGTATTTATTTAGTCATTTATTACCAGCACAGCTCCACAGCCTTCCCAAATAAATTGTAATTCTTCAAGCAACCGGCAATTTTTTTCCCCTTAGCGTTAACTTTGATGAGTTGTTAAGGTGGATTTGGGGCAGTAATTGGCTGCTTGGAGCGGAGCGGCTTGATATTAAGGTGCGTTACGCTTCGGCACTTAACTCCTCTCTTATGAACTACAGCCCTTGACCTTCTTTTGATGGACCCTTCATCTGAAGAAATCAATAAGTACCAAGTAAATCAAGGAGGGTGTCAAATTATGCACGCGACACCAACATGCGTGGAGGTTGCTCTTGTGATATCGATGCGCTTCCAGGCAGGGCTGGAGAGACAAACAAACAAATCAACCAGTAACTGCATTTATATCGCAATCTTAAAGCAAAGCATGAACCGGAGATCTATCCAGTGCAGTGCGGATGACAAGTCAGGAACACAGTCTGTGACTGGATGACAAGTCAGGAGCACAGCCTGTGACTGGTCAACAAGTCAGGAGCATGGCCTGTGACTGGTCAACAAGTCAGGAGCACAGCCTGTGACTGGATGACAAGTCAGGAGCACGGCCTGTGACTGGTCAACAAGTCAGGAGCACAGCCTGTGACTGGATGACAAGTCAGGAGTACAGCCTGTGACTGGATGACAAGTCAGGAGCACAGCCTGTGGCTGGTCAACAAGTCAGGAGCACAGCCTGTGACTGGATGACAAGTCAGGAACACAGTCTGTGACTGGATGACAAGTCAGGAACACAGCCTGTAACTGGATGACAAGTCAGGAACGCAGCCTGTGACTGGATGACAAGTCAGGAGCGCAGCCTGTGACTGGATGACAAGTCAGGAGCGCAGCCTGTGACTGGATGACAAGTCATGAGCACAGCCTGTGACTGGATGACAAGTCAGGAACACAGCCTGTAACTGGATGACAAGTCAGGAACGCAGCCTGTGACTGGATGACAAGTCAGGAGCGCAGCCTGTGACTGGATGACAAGTCAGGAGCGCAGCCTGTGACTGGATGACAAGTCAGGAGTACAGCCTGTGACTGGATGACAAGTCAGGAGCACAGCCTGTGGCTGGTCAACAAGTCAGGAGCACAGCCTGTGACTGGATGACAAGTCAGGAGCACAGTCTGTGACTGGATGACAAGTCAGGAACACAGCCTGTAACTGGATGACAAGTCAGGAGCGCAGCCTGTGACTGGATGACAAGTCAGGAGCGCAGCCTGTGACTGGATGACAAGTCATGAGCACAGCCTGTGACTGGATGACAAGTCAGGAGCGTAGCCTGTGACTGGTCAACAAGTCAGGAGCACAGCCTGTGACTGGATGACAAGTCAGGAGCACAGCCTATGACTGGATGACAAGTAAGGAGCACTGCCTGTGACAGGATGACAAGTCAGGAGTGCAGCCTGTGACTGGATGACAAGTCAGGAGCACGGCCTGTGACTGGATGACAAGTCAGGAGCGTAGCCTGTGACTGGTCAACAAGTAAGGAGCACTGCCTGTGACTGGATGACAAGTCAGGAGTGCAGCCTGTGACTGGATGACAAGTCAGGAGCACGGCCTGTGACTGGATGACAAGTCAGGAGCGTAGCCTGTGACTGGTCAACAAGTAAGGAGCACTGCCTGTGACTGGATGACAAGTCAGGAGTGCAGCCTGTGACTGGATGACAAGTCAGGAGCGTAGCCTGTGACTGGTCAACAAGTCAGGAGCACAGCCTGTGACTGGATGACAAGTCAGGAGCACGGCCTGTGACTGGATGACAAGTCAGGAGCACAGCCTGTGACTGGATGACAAGTCAGGAGCACAGCCTGTGACTGGATGATAAGTCAGGAGTACAGCCTCTGACTGGATGACAAGTCAGGAGCACAGCCTGTGACTGGATTATCACAGGACAACATTGGGAACCTCTACAACACCATACTGAGAGACAGACTTCTGTATGTGTAGCTCAATAAATATTGATCATATCAGTCTAAGTGTATCATCATTTATTGATCCTGGTAACCTTTATCGTCCTCCCAACAGCACTGCAATCCCACACCTCCTTCTGGGTGCAGCTGTTTATATTTATACATGCTCCAATATTAGGGCACAGCTGAATAAATCTGAAATTTCTGTATGTATTTCTGTATTTATTTAACAGCTTTAAGTAATTATTAGTTATATTATTTATATTCCAGTGTAATATGCAATATATAAACAGTAAATAATCAATATGAGCAATAAAGTTAGATATAACGTCTGTCTGATGATTTTGTACTTGTCTCATACTTCTGTCATCTAACCCTCATCATATAATATTTTTTACATATTTAAATACATAAATAAAAAAGAAGAGGTTGCTTATTTGTTTATTTGTTTATTTATTAATTCATATTTTTATAAATGTTTTATATATTCCTCTATTTATTTTTATTTATTCCTCTATTTATTATTTTTTTTAATTTATTTTTTATTCCTCGTTATTTATTTATTTATTTATTTATTTTTTAGTTATTTAGTATTTTTATTTTTTTATTCCTCTTTTTATTTATTTATTTATTTATTTATTATTTGGCGCCTCTTCTTTTGCTCGTCATGCCTGCAGCAGAATGTTTGCCTGCATGTGTTTGTCTCCTAGCGCCATCGCCACGGTAACCCAGCCCTATCTCTCTCTCCTCTCTCTCTCTCAACCCAGCCGATAAACACTCCTCATGCTGCGATCCACTTTCATGTACACGCCACTTTACATTTCCACCTGCCAGACAGAGGGAAAGAGAGAGCGAGAGAGAGAAAGAGGAGACAGATGACAAGGACGTTGTTTTCAATACTGAAAAGTTGATGCATGAAATGGGAGTCAAGAGAGGACCTTATCTGTGGGCCACCACTTCATTCAGTGTGTGTGTGTGTGTGTGTGTGTGTGTGTGTGTGTGTGTGTGTGTGTGTTAGATGTTGTTGTCTTACTTGTACTCACTGACACACACCCGCACACACAGAGGGCTGATATTACAGCAGATGGACGGAGTGCGGTGGAGGCCATCGATCCAGCCTGAAACTCTACACAGGAACTACAGCATTATTAATTGTACACACACACACACACACACACACACACACACACACACACACTCAGCTTTTGCCCTCCAGTGATTTTTTTTCCACTGAGCCTTTGGCTTGTTGTTACTTGCCAGGTAATCAGTAATCAGGAACCAGCACACACACTCACACACACACACATACTCACACACAGGTGTGTTTCCTTATTAACAAGGTGAGCCTCTTTCCTACAGTGCTACAGTGTTAATAATAGAGAATAATAGAGACGTACAGCACATCACGTAGGCAACGATAACGCAAAGTTTTGGGATGCATATATATATATGTCCAAAGAAAAACAAGTATCTCCAAAATGGCAACTTTACAAAAGGGGCCAAAAGCCTCATGAACTTTAATGTAGGTCAATGGAACCAGACATCTTGCCAAGCAGGTTTGGGCCATTTCTGTTGGTCCATTCATCATGAGATTCTCACTCAGTGTAAACAGCAGCTGCTGTGTTCAAATGATGCATAAAAGTAAAAATGACTTTGCATGAC
The DNA here is from genome assembly GCA_024036415.1 of Prochilodus magdalenae. Taxonomy (NCBI): domain Eukaryota; kingdom Metazoa; phylum Chordata; class Actinopteri; order Characiformes; family Prochilodontidae; genus Prochilodus; species Prochilodus magdalenae. Next base: position 3,246 of record JAMWET010007493.1, on the reverse strand, counting down.
ATAACCACGTCCTGTTATCATTGCCTACGTGATGTGCTGTACCTTTCTATTATTAACACTGTAGCACTGTAGGAAATAGGCTCACCTTATTAATGAGGAAACACACCTGTGTGTGTGTGTGTGTGTGTGGGTTCCTGATTACTGATTACCTATATAAATATATATATATATATAAAGAAAACATATTAAACTGCAAGGCAAAAAAAATTGTGACCTGATGTTTAAGGTGGTAGTAACTTCAGGCTCCTGTAGATGGCACTGCATGAGGATAATGGAGCTATGCTCTGCCGGGTGTGAGGGACAGGATCCATAGATTGGCAGTACACTGAATGTCTCGTTCCAAAATGGCTCTAAAGCAGATGTTAATGATTGGCTAAAAGGTTTTGGGCGTGTCAAAGTATGAATCTTCAGGTGTATGGAAGCGTACGGTCATACGGGTCTACCAGCAGTGGCTAAAACCCCACTCTACAGGGAACTCTCCTCGGAATTGTGCCATCAAATCTGGCCCAACTGTGCAATCCTTCGATGCAACACTGTCTGAACACTGATGTGGCCTACATCCAGAAACCAAATCCATACCAAACCCAATCACAGCTGTTACTGGTGCTCATGGTGGCGTTCCACACCATTAGGTACGTTGCAAACTCCCACCATGTTGAAAGTTATAATCTCCCAGTAAGACGCTGATGCTGAGAACAACATAAACTCTCAGTATAAGATCCTGTCACGGTAACATTTGAACCATATGAAGATCAGACAGAACCAGTCCAAGGCTTGATGATAAAGCCTATGGATCGGTTCCCTGGACACTTAGGCTTAATCCTGGTCTGGTGAACTAAACCTATATCTCCAGAGGCTTCCAGATACTTGCTCATCCACAATGTATTTTTTAAAAGCAGGGTACTAATACGGGTTTCCTTCCACCCTTCCCTAGTCCTTCTGGGGGAGCCTTTTACGTTAGATTGGCTGTAAGGATCTGGATTGCATTTTGCCAAACGAGCATACATTAGGTACTGATGTTGGATAATTAGGTTTTAGATATCTCACAGCTCAATTCCAGCAGGACTGGGCTGGAGCTCCATCAACTCCAAGCCCAGTGCTGTGGGGCGTTTATACTCCTCTAGCTGATGCTTTGTCATTGGGCTTAGCGGCCTTAGGCGCATATGTCGTCTGCCTCCAGAATCTCCCATTCTATTGGCATGACTTTCCTATTAAGATTCGGTTGCACAATTTTCCTTACGGTGGTCAGCAAGTGGTGCAACTTAGTGTAGCTTAATTGAGTCATGTGGAGTATAGTAAAGATGTATGTGGTGTGTGTGTGTGCGAAATGTGTGAATGTATGTGTGGCGTATAATGGTGTGTGTTTTTGTGTGTGTGCGTGTGTGTGTGTGTGTATGGTGTGTGTGTGATGTGTGTGGGTGTGTGTATGTGGTGAGTGGGTGTGTGTGTGGGTTTGTGTGGTATGTGTATTCAGTATGTGTATGTGGCGTGTATGTGTGGTGTGTGTGTGTGTGTACAGTAGTGTGTTGTAGTGTATTTGTGTGAGTGGTGTGTGTGGTGTGTGTAGGTGTATTTGGTTGTGTGTGTGTAGGTGTATTTGTGAGTGTGCGTGGTGTAAGGTGATATGTGTAATGCGGTGTGTGTGTGGGTGTATTGTGTATGGTATGTGTGTAGTGTGTGTGGTGTGTGTGTGTGTATTGTAGGTGTATTGTGTGTGTGTGTGAGTGTGTAGGTGTATTTGTGAGTGTGTGAGTGTGTGTATGTATGTGTATGTGTGTGAGTGTGTGTGTGTGTGTGTGTGGTATGTGGGTGGATGTGTGTGTGTGTGTGTACAGATGTGTTTGTGGTAGGTGTAATTTTGTGGTGTGTGTTTGTGTAGGTGTATTTGTGTGTGTGGTGTGTGTAGATGTATTTGTGTGGTTTATGTGTAATGTGTGTGTGGTGTGTTGTAGGTGTATGTGTGTGTATGTGTTTGTGTGTAGGTGTATTGTGAAGTTGTCATGTGTGTATTTCTGTGGGGTGTGTGTGTGTGCTGTGTACGGTTGTATTTGTGTGTGTGTGTAGGTGGTTTAGGTATATTTGTGTGTGCCTGTGGTGTATTTGTGTGTGTGGTTGTATTGTGTGTGGTAGGTGTGTGTGTGTGTGTGGTGTGTTGTGGTGTGTAGGTGTACTTGTGTGTGTGTGTGTGTGTGTGTGTGTGTATAGTGTATTTGTGTGTGTGGCTGTATGTTTGTGTTTGGTAGGTGTATTTGTTTGGTGTGTGTGTGTGTGTAGGTGTAATTGTGTGTGTGTGTGGTGGGTGTAGTGTGTGTGTGTATTGGTGTGGTGTAGGTGTATTTCGTGTGTGTTTGTGTGTGTATAGTGTATGTTGATGTGTGTGTGGTGTGTTTGTGTGTGTGTGTGTGGGTGTGGTGTATCACAGTACAAAAGTCAGAGACTACCCTTCATTCATGTATTTTCATTTAGATCGCGATTGTAATTTTTTATATTATTCCAATTGAGCTTTAAAAAATTAGTCAGATCTTTAACAGATCATCCATCTGCATGTAAACTTGTACTGTACTGCTGTCCTCTCAAATCAACGGTGTTAGACCAAACAGAGAGACGAAGGGCGCTAACCACCCAGCCAAAGGCCTGCCTACAAAGAGAGAAACCAACACATAGCCACACAGTGGGAAAGGACATATAGAAGCCAGCTAAAAATCGCTACTAAGAAGAAACAAGAACTTCTTCCCCCGAAAACTCTGCACACATCTAAAAATAGTTCCGACCTATTTTGGCTTGAAAGGAAACTGCAAAGAGGGGGGCACCTGTAACTAAATCCGGCGGGACTGTTCGGAATTACCAAATTCTGAATTATCACATGTAATCCAATTCAATTCTGTACCCTTGCGTCCCTAAGCACACGCTAGTGCGTCGGAGATTAGGCCAGGGGATTTGTCACTTATCTGCAGTGCAAAAGAGCACTTGTGAAGTTCCGCCAAGCCCCGGCTCTACCTTTGCCGCAAAATCGCCGTTGTCATAAAAAAAATCCTCACAACTTCTTATTTCCCCAATTTGCTTGGTTTAGAAACCTGCCTCTTACACACACGTAACAACGGAAAGGCCAAAACAAACAAGGACAGGGATACTATGCGAGTGAAACAAAGGACACTTGCACCTGAAGAGTACAACCGGCAATGTCTGGCGGGGAACTAAATTACAGCAAAGGGCTACACTGCATATTCAAGCACTACAAGGGTCAGG
>JAMWET010007492.1:95000-124070 GCA_024036415.1 Prochilodus magdalenae | reverse complement strand
TCATTAAAACAACACTATGGGTTTAATATGTACTTCATTTGGCACCTTAGTTGTCAGTGTGTCAAGATGCTGTTGTGCTCTAAGAGGGCAAACGTGTAGCACTATTTTTAAAGTAGATCCTGTTGGAATATTTTCCACTTAGTTGGAGTATATTAATAATTTGTGTGTTAAATATAAACACAAGTTATTATAAATAATGAAATATATTTACTGTCAGAACAAACCTCATATCTCTACAATTAGAATGCTGCATAAAAAGGTAGAGTATATTTATATTTTTCCATATAATTTTTACCAGTCCATTTATCATAGACATTTAACACATTGGAAAAAATGTAATGTATATTTTCAAATTATGCAAGTAAGTCATGACCAACCGAACACAACAAATCTTGGAATCTTGGAAAAGAACGGAATGGATAATGTCCTTTAGAAGCTTTGGATGTCTGGTTTTAATCTAGAAGATTTTAAGGAAAAGAATGTTTAGGAATGAGAGCCGGTGACCTGTGGCATCCCCCAGGGTTCCATTTATGGGCCACTCTTATTTAATTTATAGATGCTTCATCTTGTACGCCAAATGCTACAAGACTATCTTAGCACAGCTATGTAGATGACTCTCAGATTCTTTAGGCCCTCTCCCCAAACAACTATGGTCTCGGACCCTTGAAGACATCACTTCCTGGATGGGGCTAAGCTCTCAGCAGATGAATATAGATCAAATAAAGATTATTTTTATTAACGGATAACATTGAGAGGTGCAGACTGGCTGCATCTCTGGATCTGAGAGGTCTAAAATCTAGACGACTAACCGCTCTCAGTGTTAGCAGTCATGCCAAGGCAGTTACTAATCCTCAGATTAGATTAGATTCAGATTAGATTCAACTTTATTGTCATTGTGCAGAGTACAGGTACAAAGCATATGAAATGCAGTTAGCATCCAACCATTAGTGCAAAATACATTATTATTTACATAAAGTACAAAACAGAATGACTAACAATTTGAGATTATTGTACATGTGGTGGTATATAAACAAATATATAGAATGTATGTGTACACAGAATGTGGAATAAGGGGGTGGTATATAATATATAATTTACTATACCTATATACAGTAATGAGTGAAATGCAAGATTGCACAGAGCAGCATATGCTGAGCAAGTTGTAACAGTGTAAGCAATAGCTACAGGTATAAATAGTGTAATATGTACAGAATTGTGAATATGGATAGAACTGTACAGGTATGAAATTTCAAAAAAAGATGTGCAGAGTGAGTAGTGCTCCTGTAGATGTTCCTGTAGATACATTTAAAGTGGAACCAAAATTGTAAATAAGTAGCTACAGGGTCATCAGAAAGAGTTAATGCCAATCACTGTTAGCTTAGTGCTAACAAACTAATAGACCACCCTAAAGAAGGTAGTTGAAGTTAGCTCGGGTGGGTTTTCCATCTTTCGTGATTTGATTTTCCTAAATTAAAGACCTCACACTAAAAGTCAAAGTGTGACATTATAGATTTTTGGCAATGTCCTGTTAAAGTCTTGCTTGTGGGTTAAACACGAGGTCAACTGCAAACTCACACAGTAGTTTAATCAGTGTTTATTGATCCATACTGTTGATCTAATTCTTAATTGTATATCCTATTGTACCAGTATCGTCTTACTATTGTGCATGTCCGTACATACAGCAGGTGTGTGAGCATACATGTGTGCGCCAGGTCCAAGTAAGGTATTGATTTAGCGTGCTAATGTGTGGATAAGATCATGTGATAGTGTGCTAATGCTAGCTAATGCTCTGGCAGAGGTTCTAGAACTTGCTGCTTATGGGGGTCTGAGGAGGTGGTCTCCCATTATTTCAGGTTTTTGGTATGCAGTACATAGAGTCCTTTGACACTTAATGGAAACCCAGTCCATGTAGCTCCAACTTCCAGAATATATATTGTAAACGTAGTTGATCACATGATTAACATAATGAACGTAACATGCATGTTACATAATAAATAATTAATGTAATGAATAACATCATAACATTGGAACAGGTTACGATTATTAACCCCCTCATTGGCCAGGACGCACTTAAGTTTTACTAAACACTTCTATAAACGAGGAATAACTCAGTCAGCTTGAACTGTAGTCCATATAGTTACTCATGAATATCGTCGCTGTCCAATGGAAAACGCATCTCCATTTTTGTCCATTTTGACTTTTATGCAACATGTGAAAACAGCCGCTGCCGTTTACACACTGTGAGATTTGCATGATGAACGGACCAACTGAAATGGCCCAGAAGTGCTCGGAAGGACGTCTGGTTCCATTGGCTTACATTAAAATCGAATGAGGTTTTTGGCCTCTCCTGTAAAGTTGCCATTTTGGAGATACTTGTTTTTCTTTGGACAGTGACGATATGCTTACGTTTGTAATATGCCCAGGATTGTAACGGGTTAGTTTCATAGCTAGTTATTTTATACTTATATATTTAAATATATTATGTTTACATTGCATTGTCAAGTTGTGTACAGCAGTAAGGTGGAGCTGCAACGTACACAAGGTTTTCAGTAGGTACAGTAACTGTGCAGTCGCACATTAAAATCATAAGCGACAACAGTGTAGCGACTGGACATTGTTATTCACTGTATGCACTGGCACAGTGGTATAGCTTATGCGAGTATACCTGTGATCAAACTCCAGTTTTATTAACTTTACAGTGTAAACTTTACAGAGTTCTGTGCATATGCACAGGTAATGCCAACCTTTCTAAAAGTTAGCTCACTGCTGGCTGCTGGGTTTAAACAGTAGCAATCCCTAACTGCCGAAAAATCAGTGATTCACAATTTTATGCATGTGTAATTGCTTAGGATGATTATTAATATGTAAAAAAATTAAGAATTGTACTTCTAATATTCAGAATTTGGCCATATTTATTATGCACATTGTTATTAATATGTTGCTAAAATATGCTGTTGCAAGATAAGTTATGTTGCTTTAGAGAGAATATATATGTATCCATAATTACATTGTTGTTACATTCATTATTACCATTTACATTTACGGCATTTAGCTGACGCTCTTATCCAGAGCGACTCATATTCATATTACAGGGAGGCCAATGTAGTGTTGGGAGTCTTGCCCAAGGACTCTTCTTGGTGTAGCACAGCATAGTCACCCGGACCGGGATTCGAACCCCAGTCTCCACATGTGGTGGTGGTTCCCTGGTAGCAGTGCTATCCACTAAGCTACACCAACCACCATGTTACCATGTAGCTACACAGTTATTAGCGATGCCTTATCTGTAGGTCTGGGGTTTCTTTTAAAGTGGCCAGGGAATGTAAGCAGAGGATGCCAAAATAAACACATGCCAACCTGGGAGATCTCCTCTACCTTTAGAAAATGCCTATGGACAGTCGTGCTATTAAAGGCAATGCAGGTCTTATGAATAAAGTCGATCTGGGGTGCGGAATATGGAAGCAATAAAGCGGTACAAAGGAAAGCAGCTGATTCCCATCCAGCTATCACGTACCGCTCCGATGACCATGGCTGGTAGAACAGTGCGGAGGTGGTCAATGAAAGAAAAACAGCAGCACATGTTGCTGACAGGCCCATCGAAGAGACCAAAGAACATCAGAGGAACCCTCAAATACTTCTTTCTCTCTCTCTTTCTTTTATGTCTCCTTTGCCTCCATCCATCTCTTGTGTTTACCTCAGCCGGATTCAGACTTTCAAGCCTAATGTCTGCCATCATGCCTTATGCTCCAAACGCACCACCTACACATGTTAGCTAACGGCCTTCCGTGGAGACACTTCAGCTTTTGAGCCCTCGTTTGTCTCTCTCTCTCTCTCTCTCTCTCTCTCTCTCTCTCTCTCTCTCTCTCCCTCTCTCCCTTTCTCACCCTCTCTCTCTCTCTCCCTTTCTCACCCTCTCTCGGTCTCCCTCTCTCTGTCTCTCTCCCTCTCTCTCCCTCTCTCTCCCTCTCGCTCTCTCATTCTCTTTCTCACCCTCTCTCTCCCTCTCTCTCTTTGTCTCTCTCTCCCGCTCTCTCTGTCTTTCTCCCTCTCTCTCGGTCTCTCTCCCTCTCTCTCCTTCCCTCCCTGTCTCTCTCCCTGTCTCTTTGTCTCTCTCCCTCTCTCTCTTTGTCCCTCTCCCTCTCTCTCCCTCTCTCTCTCACTCTTTCTCTCTCTCTCTCTCTCTCTCTCTCACTCTCTCTCTCTCTCTCTCTCTCTCTCTCTCTCTCTCTCTCTCTCTCTCTCTCTCCCCCTCTCTCTCTCTCTCTCACTCTCTCACTCTCTCTGCTAAACAAATCAACCACTTCCACAAGGCAACAAAGCCAAACGAAGCAAAACCTCTCCAAAGACTAGCCATCCATCTATCCAGTGTGTGTACATTGTTATGGTAGGCTGGTTCAAAGAGCTACCAGTAGCTGTCTGATGTTTAAACTCTCCAGGTTTAATGATGGATGTTTTCTTTATCCTAGAAAGCTCCCTGAACTAAAGGTTCTTTCATTTCTAAGGTAAACAGAAGTTGACGTTCGTGGATGAAGCAGGATTGGTCATTTTATGAAGGGAACTATAGTGTGACCTTGCTTACTACATACTGCACTATGCCTAAATATAAATACCGGCTAATGCATACCAACAACGCATAAATATGGGTAAACCATTGTAGCAGCATTCATACTCAGTAAACAAAACTTACCAACACATAGATTTATTATATTCAGCCTGGGTTTCATGCTACATAAGGCAGATCTGACCAAAGCATGGGCATTTGAAGCATGTAAGCCCCGCAAGTAAAAATTGACTTTTTAAATTGTATTAAGTAATTTCATGAGTAATTTAATTCAAGACCTTGATATGAATCTTTTGGGCCTGGTGAACACGCACAAGGATAAAGCTACATTGTCACATGAGATATTAACGATTTCTCAAATTGTCCTTCTAGTATTCTTGTTATAGACACAGTCAACACTGTTCTGAATATTTTTATATTTGTATTTGTCATGTATTTATCAGAACTATCTTTTTTATAATAAGCACCTCATCAGTATTATACATCATGTTCTACTGGTCCATTACATACACTCATCAAACCAGAACATTGCAATGGCTGCCCTTAACACCACGTCACCGTCACCTAAGACTGCAGTGGTGTCGTACCAGACTGTCATGGAGTGACTCAGAATGGCAGCGGGTCATCTTCAGTGACGAGTCCCGCTTTAGTCTTGGTGGAGACGCCCAACGAATCCGTGTGTGGAGGCACCGTGGTCAGCACCGAGATGGAGGCGTTTTGTAATCACAGCGACTCGGAGTTCCAGAGTTAGACCTGGTGTCACTCCACCTTTAACCAAAAAAGCTACCGCACCATCTGCAGGAACTGTGTTGAGGATGTTCAAAGCTGCATGGGATGGATTATCACAGGACACCATTAGGAACCTCTACAGCTCCATACCGAGACGTCTGGCGTGTTGGGTTAGCGAACACGGCGGCCCGACGCCATACTGAGAGACAGACTTCTGTATGTGTAGCTCAATAAATATTGATCATATCAGTCTAAACTTATCATCAGTGATTGATTCTGGTCACTTTTATCTTCCTTCCCAACAGCACCGCACTCCCACACCTCCTTCTGGGCACATCAATTATTTTGCTGACGAGTGTATATATTAGAATTTTTTTTAACATGGCAGCTTTCCTTTACCCTGTGATGAACGCTTTGGAATTATGGGGATTTCTACTTTTAGTACTTTGAACATGTGGTCTGATCATTATCTAAGCCACAAGTGTAGACAAAGACAGTTTAAGACAAACAGCTGTAATACTCAGGTATTTTAATGAGGACATTTAGCTACATCCACAGTGCTGGCTAGAAGTGGTAGTAATTGAACCTTTGTGTTAATGACTATAAGGAGATAACACTGGAGGTGTGGGCCGCACAGGTGCTTTACCCATTAAACAAAGGCAGCACCACAGCATGCTTTAGGCGAGTGTGAACCATGCCTCAATGCTAACAGTTTTTACAAGACCTCAGAAGACATGTTATAATCGGAAAACGAAAAAACAGTATTCATAGAACAAGACCGAAACTAAATGGTTTCCCAAGACCACCTTGACGTTGCCTAATGCTTCCAGGAAGGAGACGAAATGAAAGGTTCACTGTTCTGGAGACGGAGAATACTGCACACAAACACCAAAACCTCATGTCAACTGTGAAGCATGGTGGAGGTAGCATCATGGTTTGGGGCTACCTCACTGCCTTAAGGCCTGGACACCTTGTGACCATTGAAGGGACAGTAAATTAAAAGGTGTATCAAAACATTTTACAGGAGAATCTCAGGGCAGCAGATCGCTAGCTGAAGAGGAGAACCTAGAGACGGTGACCCAAGGCACGCAAGTAAATCAAACAAGGAATGGTTGGAGAAGATGGTTTGTGTTTCGGAATGGCCGAATGAGAGTTCTGACCTTTACCCTCTCAAGTTTTTGTGGCATGACTTGAAATAAGCAATGTGAGCAAGGAACCCTGAAAATACTGACCCATGTGCAGGGCGGAGTATTTTAAAACTTACATTTAGCTGACGAATTTATCCAGACCAGCTTACAAGGTTATTCGTTTTACAAGTGGGCAAGTTCAGTGTTAGGAGTCTTATTGGTGTAGCTCCTATTGGTGTAGCTCCTATTGGTGTAGCTCAGCGTTTACTACTTTTACTACTGGATTCGAACCTCTGTCTCCCACATGGGGTGGTAGCTCGCTGTTGGGTAGCTGTGTTAACCCCTGAGCCACACCAACCACAATAAAATACGTCCTTAACATTTGGTAGAAGTGATTGCTGCTAAAGAGGATCTACAGGTCATTGAATTTCAGGGTTCCTGCCATTTCTCTTGCAACTGTATATTAAAAGCATGAATCGTCAACTTTGAATAGCATGTTATTGTTCAGTTAAACCCCGTATAAGTTTGGTCTTCTAATCAAGAGCCATAAAGTAAGATAAACAAATAAAACAACAATTCATTAGACGCACTATTTAAATACCAATTGGCCTCATGTAATACACACACAGTCGTCCCCATCTGCTCTTGTGGTTCGTGTTTATTGTATGAGGGTTCAAAGCCGCTGCGGTCTCCCTCTACTGTGTCATTTGTTGCCAGTCTCAACATGTCCTCATACAACAAAACGGCCTAAAAGCAGTTATCAAAAGACGAGAATCTCGCCATTCAGTCTTACACACTGCACCACACGCTCCGCCACTGTGAACGAACCAGAAAAACAAGCAGCCCGGTTTGTGCTTTAGAGAGTGCCTCTTTTTTTAACCGGCTGCTTCTTTCAGAAGGTATGGTAGCATTTGATCTTGCACACAAAAGCATAGAGAGGGCTAGGAGACTAGACTTCTGAGAAGAGCACTGTCTCAGTGATTAAACACAAAGCGACTAAGCCCTATCTCTACTGAGGAACCCATATAGCTGACGGTAACTGTAACTTGTGGCCACAGTTAATAGGGCAGCAGGGTTTAGGATTAGAGTGAACTCAGGTTAAGATAATAAGACAGCACTGTGATCCACACATCACTATACGTAACCGTGGAAACTCACTTTCCATTCATCCCATTCACATATTTTCACATATATACAACCGGACACGGCTACTCCTAGAAGGTTCCCCTTACGTTCACCTGAATGCTTTACTATAAAGGTGAAGACATCAAACATAAGTGTAATGTGTTAGTGCGCTGTAAGTAGTGTGTTGGTGTACAGTAACTCAGTAAGTGTAATGTGTTAGTGTACTGTAAGTAGCGTGTCGGTGTACAGTAACTCAGTAAGTGTAGTGTGTTAGTGTGCTGTAAGTAGCGTGTTGGTGTACGGTAACTCAGTAAGTGTAATGTGTTAGTGTGCTGTAAGTAGCGTGTCGGTGTACGGTAACTCAGTAAGTGTAATGTGTTAGTGTGCTGTAAGTAGTGTGTTGGTGTACGGTAACTCAGTAAGTGTAATGTGTTAGTGTGCTGTAAGTAGCGTGTCGGTGTACGGTAACTCAGTAAGTGTAATGTGTTAGTGTGCTGTAAGTAGCGTGTCGGTGTACGGTAACTCAGAAAGTGTAATGTTTTAGTGTGCTGTAAGTAGCGTGCTGGTGTACAGTAACTCAGTAAGTGTAATGTGTTAGTGTGCTGTAAGTAGTGTGTCGGTGTACAGTAACTCAGTAAGTGTAATGCGTTAGTGTGCTGTAAGTAGTGTGTCGGTGTACGGTAACTCAGTAAATGTAATGCGTAAGTCTGCTGTAATTAGCGTTTTGGTGTACAGTAACTCAGTAAGTGTAATGCGTTAGTGTGCTGTAAGTAGCGTGTTGGTGTACGGTAACTCAGTAAGTGTAATGTGTTAGTGTGCTGTAAGTAGCGTGTCGGTGTACAGTAACTCAGTAAGTGTAATGCGTTAGTGTGCTGTAAGTAGCGTGTTGGTGTACGGTAACTCAGTAAGTGTAATGTGTTAGTGTGCTGTAAGTAGCGTGTCGGTGTACAGTAACTCAGTAAGTGTAATGTGTTAGTGTGCTGTAAGTAGCGTGTGGGTGTACGGTAACTCAGTAAATGTAATGTGTTAGTGTACTGTAAGTAGCGTGTCGGTGTACGGGTAACTCAAAGTGTAATGTGTTAGTGTGCTGTAAGTAGCGTGTTGGTGTATTGTAACTCAGTAATGTAATGTGTTTTAGTGTGCTGTAAGTAGTGTGTTGGTGTACGGTAACTCAGTAAGTGTAATGTGTTAGTGTGCTGTAAGTAGCGTGTCGGTGTACGGTAACTCAGTAAGTGTAATGTGTTAGTGTGCTGTAAGTAGCGTGTCGGTGTACGGTAACTCAGAAAGTGTAATGTTTTAGTGTGCTGTAAGTAGCGTGCTGGTGTACAGTAACTCAGTAAGTGTAATGTGTTAGTGTGCTGTAAGTAGTGTGTCGGTGTACAGTAACTCAGTAAGTGTAATGCGTTAGTGTGCTGTAAGTAGTGTGTCGGTGTACGGTAACTCAGTAAATGTAATGCGTTAGTGTGCTGTAAGTAGCGTGTTGGTGTACAGTAACTCAGTAAGTGTAATGTGTTAGTGTGCTGTAAGTAGCGTGTTGGTGTACGGTAACTCAGTAAGTGTAATGTGTTAGTGTGCTGTAAGTAGCGTGTCGGTGTACAGTAACTCAGTAAGTGTAATGTGTTAGTGTGCTGTAAGTAGCGTGTTGGTGTACGGTAACTCAGTAAATGTAATGTGTTAGTGTACTGTAAGTAGCGTGTCGTGTAGGGTAACTCTAAGTGTAATGTGTTAGTGTGCTGTAAGTAGCGTGTTGGTGTACTGTAACTCAGTAAGTGTGATGTGTTAGTGTGCTGTAAGTAGCGTGTTGGTGTACGGTAACTCAGTAAATGTAATGTGTTAGTGTGCTGTAAGTAGCGTGTTGGTGTACGGTAACTCAGAAAGTGTAATGCGTTAGTGTACTGTAAGTAGTGTGTTGGTTGTGTACAGTAACTCAGTAAGTGTAATGTGTTAGTGTGCTGCAAGTAGTGTGTTGGTGTACGGTAACTCAGAAAGTGTAATGCGTTAGTGTGCTGCAAGTAGTGTGTTGGTGTACGGTAACTCAGAAAGTGTAATGCGTTAGTGTGCTGCAAGTAGCGTGTCGGTGTACAGTAACTCAGTAAGTGTAATGTGTTAGTGTACTGTAAGTAGCGTGTCGGTGTGCAGTAACTCAGTAAGTGTAATGTGTTAGTGTGCTGTAAGTAGCGTGTTGGTGTACGGTAACTCAGTAAGTGTAATGCGTTAGTGTGCTGTAAGTAGTGTGTTGGTGTACAGTAACTCAGTAAGTGTAATGCGTTAGTGTGCTGTAAGTAGCGTGTTGGTGTACGGTAACTCAGTAAGTGTAATGTGTTAGTGTGCTGTAAGTAGCGTGTCGGTGTACAGTAAACTCAGTAAGTGTAATGTGTTAGTGTCCTGTAAGTAGCGTGTCGGTGTACCGTAACTCAGTAAGTGTAATGCGTTAGTGTGCTGTAAGTAGTGTGTCGGTGTACGGTAACTCAGTAAATGTAATGCGTTAGTGTGCTGTAAGTAGCGTGTTGGTGTACAGTAACTCAGTAAGTGTAATGTGTTAGTGTGCTGTAAGTAGCGTGTTGGTGTACGGTAACTCAGTAAGTGTAATGTGTTAGTGTGCTGTAAGTAGCGTGTCGGTGTACAGTAACTCAGTAAGTGTAATGTGTTAGTGTGCTGTAAGTAGCGTGTTGGTGTACGGTAACTCAGTAAATGTAATGTGTTAGTGTACTGTAAGTAGCGTGTCGGTGTACGGTAACTCAAAGTGTAATGTGTTAGTGTGCTGTAAGTAGCGTGTTGGTGTATTGTAACTCAGTAAGTGTGATGTGTTAGTGTGCTGTAAGTAGCGTGTTGGTGTACGGTAACTCAGTAAATGTAATGTGTTAGTGTACTGTAAGTAGCGTGTTGGTGTACGGTAACTCAGAAAGTGTAATGCGTTAGTGTACTGTAAGTAGTGTGTTGGTGTACAGTAACTCAGTAAGTGTAATGTGTTAGTGTGCTGCAAGTAGTGTGTTGGTGTACGGTAACTCAGAAAGTGTAATGCGTTAGTGTGCTGCAAGTAGTGTGTTGGTGTACGGTAACTCAGAAAGTGTAATGTGTTAGTGTGATGTAAGTAGTGTGTTGGTGTACGGTAACTCAGTAAGTGCAATGTGTTAGTGTGCTGTAAGTAGCGTGTTGGTGTACGGTAACTCAGTAAATGTAATGTGTTAGTGTGCTGTAAGTAGCGTGTTGGTGTACGGTAACTCAGTAAGTGTAATGTGTTAGTGTGCTGTAAGTAGCGTGTCGGTGTACGGTAACTCAGTAAGTGTAATGTGTTAGTGTGCTGTAAGTAGTGTGTTGGTGTACGGTAACTCAGTAAGTGTAATGTGTTAGTGTGCTGTAAGTAGCGTGTCGGTGTACGGTAACTCAGTAAGTGTAATGTGTTAGTGTGCTGTAAGTAGCGTGTCGGTGTACGGTAACTCAGAAAGTGTAATGTTTTAGTGTGCTGTAAGTAGCGTGCTGGTGTACGGTAACTCAGTAAGTGTAATGTGTTAGTGTGCTGTAAGTAGTGTGTCGGTGTACAGTAACTCAGTAAGTGTAATGCGTTAGTGTGCTGTAAGTAGTGTGTCGGTGTACGGTAACTCAGTAAATGTAATGCGTTAGTGTGCTGTAAGTAGCGTGTTGGTGTACAGTAACTCAGTAAGTGTAATGCGTTAGTGTGCTGTAAGTAGCGTGTTGGTGTACGGTAACTCAGTAAGTGTAATGTGTTAGTGTGCTGTAAGTAGCGTGTCGGTGTACAGTAACTCAGTAAGTGTAATGTGTTAGTGTGCTGTAAGTAGCGTGTTGGTGTACGGTAACTCAGTAAATGTAATGTGTTAGTGTACTGTAAGTAGCGTGTCGGTGTACGGTATCTCAAAGTGTAATGTGTTAGTGTGCTGTAAGTAGCGTGTTGGTGTATTGTAACTCAGTAAGTGTAATGTGTTAGTGTGCTGTAAGTAGTGTGTTGGTGTACGGTAACTCAGTAAGTGTAATGTGTTAGTGTGCTGTAAGTAGCGTGTCGGTGTACGGTAACTCAGTAAGTGTAATGTGTTAGTGTGCTGTAAGTAGCGTGTCGGTGTACGGTAACTCAGAAAGTGTAATGTTTTAGTGTGCTGTAAGTAGCGTGCTGGTGTACAGTAACTCAGTAAGTGTAATGTGTTAGTGTGCTGTAAGTAGTGTGTCGGTGTACAGTAACTCAGTAAGTGTAATGCGTTAGTGTGCTGTAAGTAGTGTGTCGGTGTACGGTAACTCAGTAAATGTAATGCGTTAGTGTGCTGTAAGTAGCGTGTTGGTGTACAGTAACTCAGTAAGTGTAATGTGTTAGTGTGCTGTAAGTAGCGTGTTGGTGTACGGTAACTCAGTAAGTGTAATGTGTTAGTGTGCTGTAAGTAGCGTGTCGGTGTACAGTAACTCAGTAAGTGTAATGTGTTAGTGTGCTGTAAGTAGCGTGTTGGTGTACGGTAACTCAGTAAATGTAATGTGTTAGTGTACTGTAAGTAGCGTGTCGGTGTACGGTAACTCAAAGTGTAATGTGTTAGTGTGCTGTAAGTAGCGTGTTGGTGTATTGTAACTCAGTAAGTGTGATGTGTTAGTGTGCTGTAAGTAGCGTGTTGGTGTACGGTAACTCAGTAAATGTAATGTGTTAGTGTGCTGTAAGTAGCGTGTTGGTGTACGGTAACTCAGAAAGTGTAATGCGTTAGTGTACTGTAAGTAGTGTGTTGGTGTACAGTAACTCAGTAAGTGTAATGTGTTAGTGTGCTGCAAGTAGTGTGTTGGTGTACGGTAACTCAGAAAGTGTAATGCGTTAGTGTGCTGCAAGTAGTGTGTTGGTGTACGGTAACTCAGAAAGTGTAATGCGTTAGTGTGCTGCAAGTAGCGTGTCGGTGTACAGTAACTCAGTAAGTGTAATGTGTTAGTGTACTGTAAGTAGCGTGTCGGTGTACAGTAACTCAGTAAGTGTAATGTGTTAGTGTGCTGTAAGTAGCGTGTTGGTGTACGGTAACTCAGTAAGTGTAATGCGTTAGTGTGCTGTAAGTAGTGTGTTGGTGTACAGTAACTCAGTAAGTGTAATGCGTTAGTGTGCTGTAAGTAGCGTGTTGGTGTACGGTAACTCAGTAAGTGTAATGTGTTAGTGTGCTGTAAGTAGCGTGTCGGTGTACAGTAACTCAGTAAGTGTAATGTGTTAGTGTACTGTAAGTAGCGTGTCGGTGTACAGTAACTCAGTAAGTGTAATGCGTTAGTGTGCTGTAAGTAGTGTGTCGGTGTACGGTAACTCAGTAAATGTAATGCGTTAGTGTGCTGTAAGTAGCGTGTTGGTGTACAGTAACTCAGTAAGTGTAATGTGTTAGTGTGCTGTAAGTAGCGTGTTGGTGTACGGTAACTCAGTAAGTGTAATGTGTTAGTGTGCTGTAAGTAGCGTGTCGGTGTACAGTAACTCAGTAAGTGTAATGTGTTAGTGTGCTGTAAGTAGCGTGTTGGTGTACGGTAACTCAGTAAATGTAATGTGTTAGTGTACTGTAAGTAGCGTGTCGGTGTACGGTAACTCAAAGTGTAATGTGTTAGTGTGCTGTAAGTAGCGTGTTGGTGTATTGTAACTCAGTAAGTGTGATGTGTTAGTGTGCTGTAAGTAGCGTGTTGGTGTACGGTAACTCAGTAAATGTAATGTGTTAGTGTACTGTAAGTAGCGTGTTGGTGTACGGTAACTCAGAAAGTGTAATGCGTTAGTGTACTGTAAGTAGTGTGTTGGTGTACAGTAACTCAGTAAGTGTAATGTGTTAGTGTGCTGCAAGTAGTGTGTTGGTGTACGGTAACTCAGAAAGTGTAATGCGTTAGTGTGCTGCAAGTAGTGTGTTGGTGTACGGTAACTCAGAAAGTGTAATGTGTTAGTGTGATGTAAGTAGTGTGTTGGTGTACGGTAACTCAGTAAGTGCAATGTGTTAGTGTGCTGTAAGTAGCGTGTCGGTGTACAGTAACTCAGTAAGTGTAATGCGTTAGTGTGCTGCAAGTAGCGTGTCGGTGTACAGTAACTCAGTAAGTGTAATGTGTTAGTGTGCTGTAAGTAGCGTGTTGGTGTACGGTAACTCAGTAAGTGTAATGCGTTAGTGTGCTGTAAGTAGTGTGTTGGTGTACAGTAACTCAGTAAGTGTAATGCGTTAGTGTGCTGTAAGTAGCGTGTTGGTGTACGGTAACTCAGTAAGTGTAATGTGTTAGTGTGCTGTAAGTAGCGTGTCGGTGTACAGTAACTCAGTAAGTGTAATGTGTTAGTGTACTGTAAGTAGCGTGTAGGTGTACAGTAACTCAGTAAGTGTAATGTGTTAGTGTGCTGTAAGTAGCATGTTGGTGTACAGTAACTCAGTAAGTGTAATGTGTTAGTGTGCTGTAAGTAATGTGTTGGTGTACAGTAACTCAGTAAGTGTAATGCGTTAGTGTGCTGTAAGTAGTGTGTTGGTGTACAGTAACTCAGTAAGTGTAATGTGTTAGTGTGCTGTAAGTAGTGTGTCGGTGTACAGTAACTCAGTAAGTGTAATGTGTTAGTGTGCTGTAAGTAGCGTGTCGGTAACTCAGTAAGTGTAATGTGTTAGTGTGCTGTAAGTAGCGTGTTGGTGTACAGTAACTCAGTAAGTGTAATGTGTTAGTGTGCTGTAAGTAGCGTGTTGGTGTACAGTAACTCAGTAAGTGTAATGCGTTAGTGTGCTGTAAGTAGTGTGTTGGTGTACAGTAACTCAGTAAGTGTAATGTGTTAGTGTACTGTAAGTAGTGTGTTGGTGTACAGTAACTCAGTAAGTGTAATGTGTTAGTGTGCTGTAAGTAGTGTGTTGGTGTACAGTAACTCATTAAGTGTAAGGTGTTAGTGTGCTGCTAAACATCAGCTAAAACAGTTACACACGTCTATGAAAATATAAGCATGGTGAATTCTTACCGCTACTGTTTCCAGATTTACATTACGTTAAACACTGGCTTATGTGTATATAGAAATCACTTTCTTGCCACATGCCAACAATATCTATACAATGCTTTCTATAAATAACAATCAGGTACCTCAGGTATCTTTTAGTTTCCACCTTCAGACAGCCTGTAGCTGTTATTGCTTAGTTTATCATTTCCTTTGTAATTTTTACTCATTTTATTTTTTATTGTTTGTTCTGTTAGCTTTACTGATATTATTTTACTTTATCTTAACTCTACTGTTGGTTTTATAATTATTATTTTTATAATCTTTTAATTGAAACTTTTCTTTAAGGTTTTGATTTTTAGCTATTCTCTGTTGAAATCTTTATTATCCTAGTATCCTTGATTTTTCCCTTGATTAATTAAATCATACTAATTTTTAAACTATTTACATAATTTTTTTTATTTGATGTTTTGTCAAAATGTTCATGTAGACATTTTAACTGAATCATATTAGATTCCTTTTTTCCACTTTTTTGTTCAATACCATTAAGATGTAAACACTTGACTCTCCTGAAGTATTTAAATCTTTTCATTTTAAAACCCAGAAACATTTTTTTTTTTTTAATTAAGTAATATTTATTTATTCATTTGCAGTTTAAACTAATTTTGTAGACTGGTCCATATGCTCACTCTGTCTCTTTTTCTCTTTCTCTCTCCACCTGCTTTACGAGCTCAAAAGCCTATATCATTTCTGGATCTGTTGTATCTGTGAGGAATGAAAAATGAATACTTATCGACTGGAAAATCAAAGCACGGTGCAATTTAAAAAGATTTATTTCTCAGTCTCAGCTCACTGACACAAGCAGAGCTGTTCCACTGGAAGTGCAAATTTGAATCAATAATACATTTGTGTTTATACATAGAATACATTTTCCTCCAATTGAAGGTAATTAAAAGTTATTGTTGTGTGTCGTTTTGTCGCAATACGAGAACCATGTTTTCTGACATTTGTTCATCGAATGAGTTGGAAGTCCTGCCGTGAAGCTGTCAATACAGAATGTACATTTACATAATTACATTTAAATAGCTTAGCAAACAAACAACAATACCTCCAGACTTCTAAAGGGTTAAAGCTCATTCAGAGCTCGGCACTCGGCTTTTGTTGGGGTGAAACAATAAGGACAGGAAGGAACTAAAAGACAAAGTGGGAATGAATCTCACAGACAACAACAAAAAGAAACACCACGTCCTTTGAGTCGCCATGGACACTTGATATGCTACGCTCTGCACAGGAAGCATGTATAGTGTATATATGTGTGTGTGTGTGTGTGTGTGTGTGTGTGTGTGTGTGTATGTGTATGTATGTGTGTGTGTGTGTGCGCATTATTAGGACACCTTGCAGGCTTTCTGAATGACACAGCTCAGAATAGATGACTGATCAAATGTCTACTGATCCCATTGCCTTTGTATGACCCCGTATCCCTTATGTAATACACATATTATGATTATGTAATAAATTAGATAAGGCCCATGATTCAGAATCATATACTTTATGTTTCACTGTCTGAGCCACATTGAAAGAAATAGATTTACAACCAAAATTGCTTAAACTGGGAAAAGGCTGATATGGTCCGAGGGCTTCAGTAACCATATTTAGGTTGATTGGAAAAGAATACCTCCATGTATACAGTACATATGGAATAGGTTAGTCCAGTTGAAAATATTCCAAATGGAGTTTCTATCTGACTGAATGAGGTGGGTAATCCTGGTTGAGTAGTGCAAAACAAATCAACCTTTCAGAAAACAAAATTAGAATAATAATTGTTAATAAATATACAAATGAAGAACATATATTTATACATATATTTATTATATTTACAAATGAAAATAAAAGATAATGTTTAAGAGAACAAAATTACAAGACGTGAAACACTTTTACCAGAATCAAATTAGTTTTACAAACTGAGAATTCTGACGGAAAGGGCGGGTCTAACACACAGGAAACCTGTCAATCCCTTGTCACTTGTCAATCAAACTGTTTAGAGGAAAGAGATGAACAGGTGACGTTCTGTCAATCTCTCTCTTCTGTCTGCTCTTTAAAAACTCTAAAGACCTTCAACAGGATAAACAAAAGCGTGCCAGCTGGATAAAACACGCGCCACAAAATGGACAAAACATGCTTTAGCGTCGCGGCCATCCCAAACTCCACCCACTTCACTCCCACCGCCATACAGTTTGACTACACACAAGAGTCTGCAACAAGCACTGTGTATTAGACCCGCCCTTTCCGTAAGAATTCACAGTTTGTAAAAGTGTTTCGGTACTGGAAGTGTTTCACGTGTTGTAAAATACTTTTTTTCATACAATAATTTGTTTTCTTGAATGTAATTTTTTTAGTTTGTAAATTTGTTTTAATTTTTGTAATTTTGTTTTCTGAAAGGTTCATTTGTTTTGCACTCTTCAGCCACCATGCGGCCCTCCTGTTTAAAACTAGAAGCGTTAAACAACTTTATGTAACATAGTTATTGTCTTTGATTTCTTAAGTGCTAAAATTAGTGGAAGTATGGACTTCCTAAAATTCTGTAAATTCCTGTATCTAATTTCATTGCTATTTATAATGATTAAGATATGTTATGCGCATGCTAATTTGCATTGTAATGGAAATTCATAACATGCTACATAATGGGAGCCTGTAACTGGTCTGCGGAGAGAGGTGTATGCTTCAAACTTTAAAAATATCTTAAAATAGTTAGCAGGGCGGAAGCTTCCAATAACAAGCTGTTCAGAGAAATATATAAGCAAATGAACAATGAGTTTACCCTAACTATAAATCAAATATAAACAGATAAAGGTTTGTATTAGAACTGCAAATCTGAAAAATAAAAATATACATTCATCAGCCGACAGGAATGAAACTTGGTAAGTAGGTTTGACATTGAGACATGTTAAAGATTAAAGTTTCACGATCAGCCGCACATGCGACATAAGAAAGACCTTAAAGCATGACAGATGCTGGCTGTTGGATTTGTAGCCGATTGCGGTCTGGAAAGTCCTTTCCGTCTTTGATCTGGAGCATATGACGTCCAATTCTTACATAAAGATCTAGAATATAGATTCATCTGACCACAATACATGTGTCCACTGTAGAATGGTCCATCCTAGATGAAACTGAGCCCAGAGAAGTCGGCGCCGCTTTGGTACATGGTTGAAATAAGATTTTGCACAGCTTTGTAACTCTGTATTATGGAGCTTGATAAAGTTTGCCAAAGTAAACTTCTGTCTATGTGGTTTTATCAACGATTGTTAAATGACAGTTCATCATGGGATTTCTTGAATCATTTAATACGATGCACTGTAAAGAGAGAAACATGCGGATCCCTTCCAATCTTGTTTTTGAAACACACATTTGTTGACAAACTGGGGACCCCCTGCCTATTTTTACTCCTCAAATACCCAGCAGGAACAAAAAACAGGTCGATGGTTGAGCACAACAGCAAAATACAGGCAAACAAAACTGGGCACTGCAGGATCATAGATAAAGGGTTGATAACCGGGAACTCAGATAGACCAGCAAACAAATCCAAAGGGGTAATTCAAAAGAGATGAATCAGATAAACCAAAAGGAAAGTTGAAGACCAGAGAGGCAAACAAACAGGTAACCAGAACAAGGGTAGAATCAAAGACAGTAAGTGATAATCAAAGGGATTCAAAACCAACAGATAACGACAAGAAAGGCACGAGAGAACCGCTCAGTGATGCAAACTAGGCTGGCATAACCACAAAGACTGGGTGTTTGGGGTTTAAATACAGCCTGGGGAATGAGAAGCAGGTGTGGGCAATCAGTGGTCAGGTGGAGGAACGTGAGAGATGAGGTGTGATTGGAGGACTGGGGACATGTGAAGGTGACGTCATGGGGTAGTGCATTCTGGGAAATGGAGTTCAGAAGTTCGGCGGTGTCAGGGAAATTAATTAAATGAAATTGACCATAAAATATTTTGGGTTCATTCTGTTTATTTTCATTCTGAAATAAAGTTGAGGTAAATGTGAGAAACACTGATTTGGGGTTGTACAACAATGTAAAACAACGGTCAGGTAATAGACTCAGGTAATAGACTGCTCATGTGACTCCAGATACGGTAAGCGGTATGGTATGCATGTGTGTAATTTCGATCTGATGACTTGTAGTGTGAATGTTTATGAAGATTATCATCATATTGTTGAGTAGAATGTGCATATAAACACCTAAACCTGAATCTACAATCAGAATTAATTTAACCAGATAGGGGAAAACCTTTGCTTATAAACAGCCGTCTGGTGTTTTTTCACCGAACAGTGAACAGTGTGGCATATCGTTTCATGTCAGCTACTAACTAAAGCTAGCTAGCTAGTGAGGTAATTAGACATAATAGATGCTTTGGAGTTGCATAAAATGGCGTAGCATCAAATGAACAGGACAACTAAAATTATTAACCATAATTAAACATATAGATAACATTCACCCACGAATCATGAGTTCTGCTAGTTCTGCTTTGAGTTGGTTCTTATTTCTGAGTGCTAGCTGAGCTCTAGCTTTTAGCATTCATCAAGTGGATGTTACTGAGTATAGAAATATAGTATACACATACACTTCTAGGTCTTTTGGCCAATTTGGTGGCTTCTGCCATTCTGAGTCAAACCATGACAGTCTGGTATGACACCACTGCAGTCTTTGGTGAAGGTGATGTGGTGTTAAGGACAGTGGCGGTAACAGTCTGTGTACATGTAGTCCTGCGTGGTGCAGCCATCTTCCAATGGTACCAATGGTCTGGGATTGTGGCTGTTGGGTCAGTCAGGTACAGAGATAAGACCCATCCTTGCTTATTAGCATGTCTCACAATGTGAGACCTACACACCAAGTTTCATACCGGTCGGTTGATTCCTTCGGGGTGCAGCTATTCGTGCAACTATCGTGTTGATGATACACAGAAGCATTACTGTACATCACACCGGCCATCTTTGTTTAGGCTAACTATCGCTAAGCAGGCTAGCTAGCTAAATAACAGGCTAGGTGGCTACAAACAAAGTAAGCCAACTTCTTAGCTGTTGGTGGCTAGTCCAGAAGTGCAACGCTTCTGCAGTCACCCGGCATGACCACAACCTTTACACTGAACAGCATCTGGCTCTGATCATGAACTCCATCTATGGGTCAGCTCCATCTTGCAGTTACTTCGTCCTGGACTAATCATACTGTATCTAATCAGACTGTATCTAATCATACTGTATCTAATCAGACTGTATCTAATCAGACTGTATCTAATAGATGTTCTTCTAATGTTAGTTCTGTATTTCTCTTCTCATCCGGGTTTGACCCGAGGAGGTTGGGTTCTGCCCTTGAGCCTGGTTCCTCTCGAGGTTTCTTCCTCACTCAAGGGAGTTATTCCTCGCTTGCTCAAGGGGGGCTTGGACCCAGTTAACTCCCCATTCCACCCTCGAATGTCTGTACATTAACTTTATGTTTTTTTGTTTATTTTTTTTATAACAAACTGATTTTCTGTGAAGCTGCTTTGACACAACGTTATGTATATATATAACGTGCTATACAAATAAACATTGATTGATTGATTGATTGATAGTTCATGTCTTCCAGCAGTCAGATGTTTTACGTATGAATGAAAGGCTAACTATGAAATCATATTTGTTTACAGTCTTGCAACATGTAATGTTTACAGCTACGTGTTTTAGCTATGCTGTTATGGGCTAGGCTAGTCTTGCTAGCCATGGGTAACCAATTCGTCTAATTTGTGTTGTGTTTTTTGTCGTGAGGAGTCAGACAGCCACCACATAAGCATTAGTTCAGATGAGACAAGACCACTAAAAGCCCTGGTCTGCTACTTCCTGGTGCTTAGCCCCAAACTACTGCTGCATCAGATCGACGTGGAAGTTTTCTTAAATGTCACACTAACTTTGGCATCTCAGATGTGGTAGATGAAAGTCTCTAATCTGGACAAAAAGGCAATGGTTAACTCAACCTGCTAGCAATTAGCAATCAGGCTAATATCACTTCCCACGCACTTCTCATAAAGTGATAGTACCCAGCTGGGTGCGGGAGAGATACAGGAAAGTTCCTGCACCTAAAGGAATCGGGTCAGCATATAGAGCACGATTAAAGCAGCTTGTGGTTTTGTGGAGTTGCTGTGGTATAAATAGCCTACTCTATTCACTTCCACCACCGTCCGCTGGATATATGGCTCCATGCTGTTTTAAAGGTGGTGCACAACTACAGTCTTCTAATTTTCATCAAACCAGCTACATGTTAATCACATTTCAAGACATATTTCATAGCAGCTTAAAGAGCAGGTGTTTCCATACTGTAAAATAGCATTGGTAAAAGATTCAGAAAAAAATTTACATCCTCATCTACATAAGAGGACTCGATTTTTTATTGATTTGGGGCAATAACAGAGCAAGAAGTGTTTGTTTTTGAATTTTAAATTAAATTAAATTACATTAAGTTGGCATAAAAACCTTTACCATAAAGAAACAATTAAATTGTTTGGTAATGCATTTTCAAAAATGATTAAATGGAATATGTGTATAAACTAGTATGTATAGAACATAGTTTTAGATCGTTTTTAATAATTTTTAAAATAAAATTATTATATTAAAGTTCCAAAATTCTGTTCATCAAAACAACTAAAAAGATTGAATATGCTGAAAAAATAGCCTTCAAAAAATCCACCAAAAACAGTCCATATGCGAGGTGTGATTTCCTTGTTGCATCCTTGACTATCCTGCACAGTCTTTGACTACCCTGTGCAGTATTGTAAATGAGTCATTAATTCAAAATACCTGTGCTTTGTACCCAAGTCCATTTATTGTCCAACAAAATTAAAAAATTAAAAAATTACCAAATACATTACACAATTATAAATAAAACAGACTTGGATTATTATATGTTTAAGAACTTTAAAATAAAACCCATAGTCCAAAGTAAAGTATCTTTAAATGCACTCACTGGACAAAACTTCTCTGCAAGCTCTTTATTCTTTAATTGACAGTGGGTGCAACCAAAAACAAAAGACTTTTATTTTGTATTATTTTGTGTTTTTATGAAAAATGGACCAGCTTTATAGACTATAAAAAAATTTAAGTGACCTTTATGGTGCAATGATGCCCAGGTCAGTATAATGGATTTTGGGATACATGTCATTTTTAAATCAGTATCGTTCAGTTTACCACATCAAGTGGTCCAATCTCATTAAACCATGAAAATGAGTAAGGCTTATTTCAAGGACAAAGATTTTTATAAGTGTCTAAGTTTGATTTGATATTAGTCTGAAAAGTCAGGTCGTCCTACCAGTGTCAACTGGTACAACCAGACCAGAACAGAAAACACCTGAAAGCTTTGATAACACTAACCATATTAAGAATATACTATACATAGATTTGCATGCATGCATATATACACATATCTATATATATATATACATATATCGTGGCTGTCCAATGAAAAACATGTATCTCCATTTTTGTTTATTTTTACTTTAATGCCTCATTTGATCACATGAGCTGCTGTTTACACTGTAAGAAAATTTCATGAAGAATGGACTGACAGAAATTGCCCAAAACTACTTGGAAAGACGTCCGGTTCCATTGACTTCCATTCAAATTAAATGTGGTTTTTGGCCTCTCCTGTAAAGTTGCCATTTTGGAGATACCTGTTTTTCTTTGGACAGTGACAATATATATATATATATATATATATATATATATATATATACATGCAGATTTTATATAGGTTTTTGTGATACATTTGCGTTTTGCATGATCACTTAGAGAACCTTATTCCTCAGTTATCATAGACCCGTGTACTACACTGATAAGTAGGCATACCTTACAGTGTGGCCAGTAAGCGGGTTTCCAGGGAGAGGTTTCTAGTGGACAGTGCATGTGGACTACATTCTTAAAAGTAAAGGTTCCCAAATGCTTCTTGGCTTGGATACTGTTCTGGGAACCCATCCACAGAAAGATTCTTTAAGGAGCCAAAAGTGCTTCTCTTACAGCACGACTCTACAAGGCCCTTTATTTTTTCAGCCTGAGCTACACTTGTAGCTTGGACTTACAACTAATAAACGTTCTCCAGCTCAGAAGCCCCTCGTTTTGCTCTGTGTGTGCCGGACTCTCACGCTTTCTTGCCTCAGTGAGCTGACCCTCGCATTTCACGTCTAATTCGCTGTGAACCGGATCAATAGTTTATCTATTGTGTCCACTCTGCTAAGGACAGCTCCTTAAGCTGCCTCTCCCACAGCTCATCGATTACTGAGGAGAAGAGACAAGCTTGCACGGGATGCACTGGGAGCATGAGGGAAGCTTCCTTAATGTGCCAAGTGACCCAGAAGCTTCAGAGCGGCAGCCGTGTTAAGAGCCATTTCAGCTGCTCGTTTTGTGAGGAGCTTCGCCTGACCTTAGTGCCGAGGCTGGGGTAATTCACTTCACGTAATTCACAGGCAGGCATGCCGATTTCAGCTTCCTGTTTTTAATGTGTCTGGCTGCAAAGCCAAAACTGATCCAGAATGATGAACGGAGCTGTAGATGAGCACCAATAACAGCTGTGACTGGATTCTGGATGTTTCTGGATGTAGGCCCTAACACTGTTCAGACACTCTTACGTCAAAGCATTGTGCGGTTGGGACAGATTTGGTGCATGCCTTTCCTGGCACAATTCCGAGGAGAATTTCCTGTAGACTGGGATTTTTGCCATTGCCGGTGTGGTTCATTTACCAAAATCAGCCTTAATTAATCTTTGCATAATCATTTCCCAATCTGTTTATCTCTTGCTGTTTGTAACCGACTTTAAGAATGATATACAACACTGTGTGAAAGTCAGAGACCAACCATGTGACCATTAGGTATTGGACTACATAAGTTATTAATGTTCAGAAAGTATTTCTGAAGACATCAGATCAAGTCAACTTGCATGAGCAAATGGAAAATATTTCATTATAGACTGAAGAGTGTAGTTATATGCACTTAATCATTTAATAACTGCAGAAAATCTGATTTTGTCAGTAATCCCACTCAAATGCAAAAAATTATGGGATAACTCTGAGTGTACCTGAGTAAGGCAATATTTGGACTACGAGGGAAAAAAATCATTGAATGTTGCAAAAAATAAATCCAATATAAAACCTTTTTTCTAAAACCCGACCCAAAAATATCAATATATATGATATAGAAGCTATACAGTATTTACATCCCTTATTTGTCAAGCGTGTAGATGGCTACAGCATTGCCCCAAAAGTGTTTTGGTGCCATCTCACTGTTGCTGTCATCATGTTGCCTGGTTATTATTTTTAGCTTATTTCCTGTTCTCGCACAAAGACTGAAGACTGAAATCTGAAAGAAATCAGAGTAAGAGCACACATGCACTGAAAAACCCAATTACTGAGCTAAAATCCAGCTCTCCTAAACCGGTCTAGGGATGGGAGTAGCTCTGTCTATTCACAGTATCATTCTATGGAGTGTTTCAACACTGACACAAACAATCTGTTTAACTCAAATTCATTTATGAGCCTTGTTGGAATAATACCACCTAAAAGAAAAGGAAAGTGGATATGGATATGAGCCCTTTAATACATTTTGCTGTTTCAGAGATCCAAAATATTAAAATCAAAACAGAGACATACCTCGTCTTATAATGCTATAGTCTATGCTATGGAAATGATTAATACATCAATAACAATAATAATAAATATTTTACAGTTAACAGAAGAAGCGATTTTAATAGAAGTATTTATTATGTAATACTAAGTAATACTTAAGTAATATACTTAAGTTTATATCTGGCAGAAGCAAAAGGTCAGCAAGGGCTAGATCTCACAGTAATGACGCTACCGGGGCCTGTTAATTATTACAGCAGGGCAGGACTTCAACTGCGCAGAACAGCAGCAGCTTGTGAACAGATGTGCTTCTTGTTGACATCGCTGTGATAGTTACAGTGGTTGTCATTTAACCTTCAAGTCTTTTTCAATCGCCGCCCTCTTATGTAAGTCAGACATGCAGTCTCGTCTTGGTCCATGTTATATAAGCCCAAACAGGCGCTTCCTTTCTACTTGTCCTTGAACTCGGAGATAAAGTACAAGGAAAAGAAAAATAAAAGAGAAAAATAAAAACGTGTTGTGTGTCATGCAGTATATCTTGTGTGTCATGTGCATTTTGGAACATATAAGACCTTATAGCAGCATATATACACACGTTATCAAACGAACAGTTGCAGATGTAGTTGTACCCAGAGGGTTTCATACGTGGCTGTGCATGTGACGTAAGCAAGGACGGGCCTTATTGCTGTACCTGACTGACCCCACAACCTCAGTTGTAGACATACAGCAGCGATGACCTCTATGAGTCATCGTGTCAGATGGCAGCACAACGCAAGACTACATGCACACAGACCGTTACAGCGACTGTCCTTAACACCACGTCACCGTCACCAAAGACTGCAGTGGTGTCGTACCAGACTGTCATGGAGTGACTCAGAATGGCAGCGGGTCATCTTCAGTGACGAGTCCCGCTTTAGTCTTGGTGGAGACGCCCAACGAATCCGTGTGTGGAGGCACCGTGGTCAGCACCAACGGTTTGTCCAGAAGGCCTGCCGTCACTCCACCTCCACCCCTACCGCACCATCTGCAGGAACTGTGTGAGGATGTTCAAGCTGCATGGGATGGATTATCACAGGACACTATTACATGATGGGACCATCACTTCATGCACTTCCCTTCTTATCCTGATCCGCCCATTGCTCTGAAATGAGCAAATCTGCAACATTAACCGTTTCCAATCCTCCAGAGCCCAACCTTTATGCTCTCTAGCCTATTCTAGAGAGTTCTGGTTGCCTTCTGCATGTGGAAATTAACGCTGGCCTATAATGTGAGTGTTCTGAAACACCGCAACATCTTTTCCGTGACCACAGGATACGTCTTCCTATATCTTTGTTAAGGAAAAGAATAGATGATCATGCATCCGTTAGGGTAAATAGAACTGTTGGCAAAATATTTGCCATATTAATGAATGCAGTTATTGTGCATTCAAAGGCTATAAAGCATTAGCTTATTTAAATTCAACTTATTTGGCCTGTTCTTTGCATTGTCAAATAGTATGGTATTATATAGAACCTTTTTAAAATCTGATCTATGTTTCAGCAAAAAAAAGGCTTCTATTGTTGCAATTTTAATGCAACAAGAAAATATCACATCAGTTTTTTCACATCTGTTTATTTATTATTTTATTATTTGAGTGTGTCCTTTATTTAGAGATGTTTACCTTTATCACAGCAGTCCATTTAGTGATGTCACGGTCTGGGCTCTGGGGCTGTCAGTCCGATTTTAGAACACCCACGGCTAATTTGCATGACTTGCAGATAGGATTCTTGTTCAACTGTTTTCTATTCATCAGATGCACATCCTTTCAGTCTG
Organism: Prochilodus magdalenae; assembly: GCA_024036415.1. Taxonomy (NCBI): domain Eukaryota; kingdom Metazoa; phylum Chordata; class Actinopteri; order Characiformes; family Prochilodontidae; genus Prochilodus; species Prochilodus magdalenae. Next base: position 98,193 of record JAMWET010007492.1, on the reverse strand, counting down.
CCAGCTCTCCCAGGTGGTTGCTAGGAGTCGAATTCTCTTTTGACCTATATTTACATTTATGGTATTTAGCTGATGCTCTTATTCCGAGCAACTTACAAGGTTAATCATATTACAGGTGGGCAGGTGTAGTGTTATGAGTCTTGCCCAAGGCCTCTTATTGGTGCAGCACAACATAGTCACCCAGACCTGGATTCGAACCCCAGGCTCCCACATGTGTTGGTGGCTCCCTGGTGGGTAGTGGTGTTATTCACTGAGCTACACCAACCAGTTCCACCTCCTGTTTTTCCACTTATCTTCTGTTCTCCATCATCCTTATGCAAGCATATCACCTGCTATGTGATCTCCTCAGAAATGAATAATGAATAATGAATTACTTGTACCTAATGGCCAGTTTAACATGTCCCATGTGTACTATATGTACTCAAGCACCCATATATAGTCGCAGTCCAAAGAAAAACAGGTATCTCCAAAATGGCAACTTTACAGGAGATGCCAAAAATCTCATTTAATTTGAATGGAAGTCAATGGAACCAGACGTCTTTCCAGTCTGTTTTGGCCCATTTGGCCTGGTCCATTCTTCAAGATATTCACACACAGTGTAAACAGCAGCTCATGTAATTAAATGAGGCTTAAAAGTAAAGATCAACAAAAATGGAGATACATTTTTGACGATATACTTGTGTGTGTATATGTATATGTATACACATAAAGACATGTATGGATACTTTATAATACCAGGATTGTTTAGTGGATGTGCTCGTCTCTAGTTTTCCCCACAGAGATGTTCAGGCTGATTACTGTCACTCAAACAGACGCACGCGCACCCTGACCTTTTACGACCTTCTCCATCATGGAACGCTAACTGCTGACAAAGACGTGAACAGACCATCATCATCATCGTCCCCAGGTGTCTGACAGTTCATTAAAGTGTGTGAAATTAACGAGGTGTGCATATGTGTATGGCACTTGGTAGGTGAATGCCAAAAATATAATCTGACTGTTAGGCGATTTCAGTGTGAATGTGTAAGTGCGGAAGGATGTTGGGGAAGGGAGGGAGGGTGGGATTAGGGTGGGGTAGGCCTTTGGGTGCCAAAAATTAATTACACTGGAGGAGAATTGAATTGTGTGTGTGTGTGTGTGTGTGTGTTTTGGCTTTGGGGGAAGGGAGGGGTATAATGGCAAAAAATAATTAAGGTGGTGGAGCAATTCTGTGTGTGTGTATGCGTGAGTGTGCGTCCATGTGTGTGTGTGTGCGTCGATCTGACACCATCACAGATAGTGTCCCTTTATTGTTAATCCCTGATGTGTGTTATGTGTGTTGGTGTATTATATATAATGAGTCACCTTGCGTCTTTAAGGTGGTAGTAACTCCAGGCTCCTGCAGATGGCGCTGCTGTACGAGGATGATGGGGCTATAACTACCTGCAGGGTGTGAGTGACGGGATCCATAGATTGGGAAGAGGTGGTACGGTGCAGGGAATGTCTCGTTCCATGTGTGGAAAATTAGCAAACTCCAGAGCAGATGTTAATGATTGGCTAAAAGAAGGGACTGCATGTGGGCGTGGCCAAAGACCATAGTGTGAAGGAAGTAGCTGAATCTGCAGGTGTATGGAAGCGTACGGTCATACGGGTCTACCAGCAGTGGCTAAAATCCCAGTCTACAGGGAATTCTCATCGGAATGGTGCCAGGGAGGGCGTCCACCAAATCTGAACATTGATTTGGCCTGCATCCAGAAATATGAATGTAATTTATTTAGCTCTAACATCGATGCTTTGGAGGTTATTAATTTGGGGTGGAGGTAGCTGACTCATCACATCGGTTTATCAGTCTACTCAGACTTTAGCCGGAACATCAGATTTTGTACAGAAGCTGTTAACTGAGATCCATGATACACTGTGTTCTGGAAGCACAGATGGTGTTCTGAACGCTGATTTATGAGTATGTATCCTTACAGTATCCAAATCCAAACGTAAAAGGCACCTGTGCTGTGTACCATGCCGTGGACTGAACACAGAGACTTCATTTCTGAGTTCTGAACACATATCATCAGCAAAAGACACCCCTGAGACACCCCAACCCCCTGCCCCACCTCTCCACTCATTCTTAAGTACCTCTAATCGTTTGTGTCCCAGGGCTGAAGCTGTTTTCAATCAGAGCCAGCCTGATGTCTCTCCTGCCCACCTGCTCCTGTTCCCTCCGACCCCACGGTCCCCTGCTGGGCCGTGGTGAGGGCTGTTGGAGGGGAGAGCTCAGCACTGACCCGAGGGCCGGTCTGCTGGGTGGATGTTGGGGATGTACGTCAGCATATGGGTGGTCAGAGCTTATCAGAGGTCAGGGTTTAAAGGGGCTTATCAGCCTGGGGGGTGAAGTGGGGAGAAATTCGGAGGAGCTGAGGAGGAGCACAGGTGCAGTTTAAGCACCCGCCCACTATAAGAAAGCACTCACATTGATCTGGGTTGGGCAGCGCGTGGGTAATATCCACACACACACACACACACACACACACACACACACACACACACACACACACACACACACACCCACACATACATTTTTCATAACCCTCTGTGGGGGTCTCCAGGTGTTAGATGTTCCTACCACTAGATGTACCTCCCCTTCCACCCCCCACCTCCTCTCTCTCTTTTATTCTCTCTCTGGCTCCCCTTTTCTCTGTCTCTCTTTGTCTCTATATGTCTTTCTTTCATTCTTTCTCTCTCTGTCTTCCTCTTCCTCACCCCTCTCCCCATTATTTCTCTCTCTGTCAGCCTCCACACCTTCCTGTTTTCTATTTCTCTAGCTCTGTCCTTTATTTCTTTCCTCTCTTACACCCCCTTTCTTTCTTTCTCTCCCCCTTGCCCTTCTTTCTCCTCACCCCCCTCACCAATTCCTCTCCGTCTTCCTCTACACCTACACCCTCTCTCTCCTTCTCTCCCTCGGAAGAAAGGAAGCTTTAGCTTGTTAGCATCTGCTGTAAATGAGCTCAGTGGAGGAAGGGCTTCCGCAGTGGGACGCCTGCTCCTCCTCAGGCCATGTCTGCTGCTGACTGTGTGTGTGTGTATTCGTTCATGCCCCCATATCAAAGAAACATGAATTTCTGGAGGCATTTATCCATATTTAACCAAGCATGAGAATGTAGTGTCTACAGATTGTGTGCATATGTCTGCGTGTATGTTGAGGTTAAGTCACACCAAT
>JAMWET010007492.1:82500-90000 GCA_024036415.1 Prochilodus magdalenae | reverse complement strand
AAGTAAAGCATCAAGCTAAACATAAGGAACACCTTCTATTGACTGGTTCTTCTAAACGTTTGACTGGTACTGAATCATCAATATTCTTATCATAGCATAGTTTTATGATAATGGTTTGTTTGTCTTCGCCTACAATCCTTCATGTCTCATTATGTCCCAGTCTGTATACCTGTAAAGGAATTCCAATTCCTTAAGGAAATACCAATTCCCAAAAAAAAACCAATCTAGTGAATGTAGAAACACAAGCTGATTTTCAGGTCTTTGAATTATGATCTACGGAGCACTCTACTGCCTAACTTACACAAGCTCATAGTTCAAATGTGCAGTTATTACCAGCAATATCAAGAGCTTCTAATATGATTTTCTATCAGATATTTTCAATAAATGTATTGTCTTATTTATTTGCTTATAGCACTTTGAAACAAACAAGGGAATTCTAAACTTCAACCCATACCACATGTTTGTGTCTTGATGGACAAACGAGATTGTGACGAGTGCTGAGCTAAAATCAAGGTGAGGTTTAGAGCAAAATGGACATTACAGAAGGGCAGAGTCAAGATACAAGCGAACAATCAGCACAGCAAAGGTACCAAAAGGGCGAAGACAAAAGAGCCAATCAGCAAAACAGAACAACGTCAAAACCAGAGTAGCAAACAGGAGTACTCACAGAGGGAAACGCTCGGTACGCACAGAGTGGCAATACTTCACAGCGGGTCAGTGGGCGAGAGGAGTATTTGTAGAAACAGACTAAATTAGTTACAGGTAAAATCAATATTCTGGTAATCCAGATCTGAGAAACGGAACGGCATTGGGACATGGCGGACATGTGAGTGACATCATCGGGTGGTGGTTTATAGGGAGTTCGGGAGATCAGGGGTGGAAGGAGAGCCAGCAGGCGTGACAGTTTGTTCAGCCAGGGTCAGTGTCATATCTCCTATGATCTCTACAACCTCCTGTTAAACCTGTGTGTTGTGCTGACTAGGGTTTTGTACAAGGAGAGAGGGGTCTACACTGTGGGGGAGCCCCGGCCGTGCTTGGTATTGTGCATAGTGATCTGAGACTTGTGTGCAACTGCTCAGCCATGGAGACAAATTTCATGAAGCTCCTGATGCTCAGTTCCTGTGTTAATTCCGCTTTCAGAGGCAGTTCTATTTAGTGCGCAATTATTGGTCTTAAGTTTTTCAACTAATTGGAATAATTAATTAATTATAGTTCAACCAGCAACCAATAAGCATACACGTTCAGACTAAGTGACCAAAAACAACCACCACCAACTATGGCATTCTTAAATAGTGGTGGCCGAAGTACACAAACCATGTACTTGAGTTAAAGGAGAGATTCCAAAGGTAAAGTATTACTCCAGTAAAAGTAAAGTTTCTCCCTTTAGTCCTCCACTGGAGTAACAGTACTAAATTATGTACCTTCAGACTTAAGTATGGAGAGTACCAGTACTAAAGTATGTACCTTCAGATGTACTTAAGTATGGAGAGTACCAGTACTAAAGTATATACCTTCAGATGTACTTAAGTATGGAGAGTAACAGTACTAAAGTATATACCTTCAGATGTACTTAAGTATGGAGAGTAACAGTACTAAAGTATGTACCTTCAGATGTACTTAAGTATGGAGAGTAACAGTACTAAAGTATATACCTTCAGATGTACTGAAGTATGGAGAGTAACAGGAGCATGGTTTATTACGGCTCTAATGTCCTATTATCATTTCTGGAACAGGACTCTTCATCAGCTCAGTGTAGGTGAAGAGACTCTAGTGTCTCTCCGTCCACCAGTCTTTAATAGAATAGACACTGATGTCTATTCAAAAACACAGAAGGAGAACAGGTTCCATTAGCTAGAACTATAAAAGAACTTTTTACAAGTAAAGTTTTGGTTTCAAATTCATTTTGAACTCAGTTGTTGTTTAAGTGTAATTGATTTAAACAGGATCACAAATGAGTTTCTTCTTTACTATACTGTATCTGTAAGTCTCTGTTCATAAACACAAACCAACTGAAACAGATTTACTATAAAAGGACATAGAGTTTAATAAATTCGCCAATCACGAGGTCATGTGTACATATTTCTATATTGTGTCTATTTACCCACAAAGTCAGGATGATCTGTCTGATCTGTTCACTAACCCTGTCCTGCTTTACCTGCCTCTCCAGGTGCTCCTTGATGTAGTCCAGGTCTGAAATGGACATTTCCATGAACGATAAGAATCCATGAATCAGCTTGTTTAATTTGGTCATGTTACGGTTTTATGGGCACATAAGCCAAAAGGAACTGCAGATTTCCCATAATGCATTGGAGTAAGAAGTCAGACATTTGAGTTTGGAATGTTCAAAACTTCAGTACAGACACCCAGAAAAACTACTTAAGTACAGTAACTAATTACATTTACTTAGTTACCTAGCTTTCCACCACGGTATTTAAATAGCATCACACTTGCAACGCTATGTGTGTACATACAATGGTATATTGAGTATTTCACCATACCTCTGAACGTGGCTCAGCCAATCAGATGCTAGAACCAGAACTCTCTGGCCTTCTGTATTCACTAGCAGATGCTCTTCTGAAATATGATGCTGTTGGTTTTCCTGATTTATTCTTTTGGTAATCAGCTTGTGGAGGGTTTGCTCCTGTTCACCATGAAAGAATCCAAGGGTGGTCACCAAACGCATTCTGCACCCACACGCCACATATCAGGCACTTGCTGACTTTCACAAGCTCTAGTAAACGGCCGCCCTGTCGTTTTGACCTCAGCGCAGTGTGAGGACATCAGCCAAGACACCACATAAACACAGAGGGCGTGTATCTGTGTTTCACTGCATCACGCTGTTTGGAAAGTAGAGGTCAAATTCTGACTCTGACTTTTCTGAAGCATTCTTTAGGAATCCCGCATACCGAGCCAGCTTTGTTTAACATTCATACATAGCAGCTTACAGCTAGAAAATGTCGCTGTTTACACTTGGCCAAACCTGTGACATTGTACTTCCACTCACTGGTCACTATTAGCCCCACTTTCCTTATACACTCACCAGCCACCTCATTTGGTAGCCCCTTGCTAGTCTTGGGATGGATGTTCTGTTGTCTTCATACTGTTCTAATTCTATGTGGCATGGATTCCACAAGGTGCTAGCAACGTCTCCTCCGAGATCTTGTTCCATATGGACTTACTATCATCATGTAGTACAGTAGTTTAGATATTTTGGCTGTGGATCCATGATACGAATCTCTCGTTCCACCAAATCCCAAAGTTGCTGTATCGGATTGAGATCAGTGGACTGGAAGGTCATATTAGAATAGTGGACTCATTGACATGTTTAAAATGGTTTGAGCTTTCTGACATGGAACACTATCCGCTGGAAGTAGCCATCAGAAGGAGGGGAAAACTGCACTCAAAGGGATGGACGTGAACAGCAACAATACTAGGCTAGGCTGTGGTGTTTAAACCATGCTCAGTTCTTAATAAGTGGCCCAAAGTGTGGCAAGGGGAACTGTCCAAGGGATCTATGCCTTCATCTTGTATACATCTAATTCTGATCCAAAAGTGGTAGAAGCAATCCAGACCCATCAGGCCAGGCATCGTTTTTCTAATCTGTTATTGTCCAAATTGGGTGAGGCCTTGCAAATTGTAGCCTCCATTAATTGTTCCTCTGTAAGAGGAGTGGCACCCAGTGGTCTTCAGCTGCTGTAGCCCACCTAGTTCAAGGTTTGACGTGTTCTGCATCCAGTGGAGATCTTTTGAATACCTCGATTGTAACGAGCGGTTATTTAAGTTGTTGCCTTTCCATCAGATCAAACTAGTCTGGCCATTCTCCACTGACCTCAGGGGTCAACATTAAGAAAACTGCCCAGGTTTCTGGATATCCTCCATTTTTGGCACCAGTCCCTGTAAACCTAATTCATCTAAAGTACCTTTCCTCCCTATTTTGATTCTCAGTTGAAATTCAGTAGGTCGTTTTGATCATGTCTACCTGCTTAAATGCTTTGGGTTGCTGCCACATGATCTATAATATCTATATAATAGACCTCACAAATAGATAAAAAAAACACGAGTTGTGCAGTATGAAAACCTTAATGGGTAGGTAACGGCTCAGCAGTATCATTAACTAATAACTATAAACTACACATAGCACAGTTCACTATGGAAAAAAAAATGTACAAGTTATACAGTAAAGTGTCCAGAGTGTCCAGGAGTTTAGATGTACAGGATATACAGTAAAGTGTCTGAGAGTGTCCAGGAGTTGAGATGTACAGGATATACAGTAGAGTGTCCAGGAGTTTAGATGTACACGTTATACAGTAAAGTGTCTGAGAGTGTCCAGGAGTTTAAATGTACAGTATATACAACAGAGTGTCCAGAGTGTCCAGGAGTTTAGATGTACACGTTATACAGTAAAGTGTCTGAGAGTGTCCAGGACTTGAGATGAACAGGATATACAGTAGAGGGTCCAGAGTGTCCAGGAGTTTAGATGTACACGTTATACAGTAAAGTGTCTCAGAGTGTCCAGGAGTTGAGATGTACAGGATATACGATAGAGTGTCCAGAGTGTCCAGGAGTTTAAATGTACAGTATATACAACAGAGCGTCCAGAGTGTCCAGGAGTTTAAATGTACAGTATATACAACAGAGTGTCCAGAGTGTCCAGGAGTTTAGATGTACACGTTATACAGTAAAGTGTCTGAGAGTGTCCAGGAGTTGAGATGTACAGGATATACAGTAGAGTGTCCAGTGTGTCCAGGAGTTTAAATGTACAGTATATACAACAGATTGTCCAGGAGTTTAAATGTACAGTATATACAACAGATTGTCCAGGAGTTTAAATGTACTGTATATACAACAGAGTGTCCAGGAGTTTAAATGTACTGTATATACAACAGAGTGTCCAGGAGTTTAAATGTACAGTATATACAACAGAGTGTCCAGGAGTTTAGATGTATAGTATATACAGTGGAGTGTCCAGAGTGTCCAGGAGTTTAGATGTACAGGATTTACAGTAAAGTGTCCAGGAGTTTAAAAGTACAGTATATACAAGAGAGTGTCCAGGAGTTTAAATGTACAGTATATACAACAGAATGTCCAGAGTGTCCAGGAGTTTAAATGTACAGTATATACAACAGAATGTCCAGAGTGTCCAGGAGTTTAGATGTATAGTATATACAGTGGAGTGTCCAGAGTGTCCAGGAGTTTAGATGTATAGTATATACAGTGGAGTGTCCAGAGTGTCCAGGAGTTTAGATGTACAGGATATACAGTAGAGTGTCCAGGAGTTAAGATGTACAAATACAAATAAATAAAGTTTAGTCCTCATCTCTCCTCCTCCCTCTTCCGGCCCTGCTGGGACAACGAATCTCCTGAGTCTGTCTCTGGAGCAGCTCTGTGACAGCAGCCTGCCACTGAACCTGCTCCTTTTGTCCATTATGATGGTGGTGCAGTGTGCGCCCTTCATCATCCACAATGGACATCAGTTTGTGCAGTGTCCTCCACTCTGCCTACCTTCACCACAGAGTCCAGCTCCACACCAACAGCTAACCCTGCTCGCCTGACCAGCTTGGTCATCTACATATCTACATATCTTAAATCGAATCTTCAGAAAAATGATTAACTGGTACCTGGCTGTTTTTGGCATGAAATAAAACCAGTGAAGCGTGGTCTCTAACTTTTGCACAGTTCTGTGGGAGTACAACACCATACCATATTAGGGTTGGGGTGGGTCGTAATGGGTTTCTGTTCAGTGGGCCAAATAAAAAAATAAATGCCATAAAATTCAAAGAACTCCATTAATGTCTCATAATAACCCACAATAACATCGTAAAATCTAATTCTTATGAGGAGAAGACCTTATTAAACATCAATCACAGCACCGGTGGAGCGTTTAATATTGAATAATGTACGCGTATTATTCAGGGTCCTCTGCACCGAGGTGCCGGCATGATAAACTATGTAAGGCTAAGGATTTCACAACTACCATAGGGAGACATGAATACCCATGAACGACGAAAAGACTGACAGGTTCATAAATATGTAGGTGGGGTCTAAAGGTCACTCACTGTCCACTCTATTAGACACTCCTACCTTGCTGGTCCACCTTGTAGATGTACAGTCAGAGACGACAGCTCATCTGCTGCTGCACAGTGCAGTGTTGGTCATCCTCTAGTCCTTCATCAGTGGTCATAGGACGCTGGTCACAGGACGCTGGTCACAGGATGCTGGTCACAGGACGCTGTCGGATGGATAGGTTTGGTTGGTGGACGATTCTCAGTCCAGCAGTGACACTGAAGTGTAAAAAAAAAAAAAGATATATATTTTAAATGATATTTTTATGCAAATTTATTTAAAAAGAATGGATATTTTATGAAACCAAAATATAAACCTAAATGTTTTTATGCCAGTATCAAAACATAAAGATTTAGTCTGTAGGTGAAGCCTTATTTTATCCACACCTCCGCACTCCACACCTAGTGCAGCTTTATCCCTCATACCCACATAACGAGGACTCGGATCTCATGGTTTTAAAGTAGATTTGAAATTCCAACCTTGTAATTCAGTGTGTAATATTTTGTATATTAAGTTTGTAGTATTTTAATCATAGTTAATTTTTTACCATAATATTGTTTAATATATTTCATTGTGTTAAATAGTATGATTTGTATTTGTGTGAATATAAAATATGAATTGTGTTTGATAATCAAGCTCTGCTTAAAATGTAACCAGGGCCGACACGCGCAGAGCTAAGTCAGGTGGGCTTTATTAAACAATCGGGTAATCAAACACGGCACCTAAACCCGAACAAACATGGAGGGAGGAGGCAAGATCGGAGTCAAGGGACAAGGTCAGAGGTCAGAACCAGGGTAATCAGGCAGCAAGGTAAGCAGAGTAGAAGGAATTGGCAAACAGGATGGTCAGAGGGACGAGAAGGAGGTCGATAGGCCGAAAGCGGTAATCAAAAACATAGGGAGTCAAGAGCCGGAGTCAAGCAACACGGAGAAGACATGCTCAAGGTTTGGCAAACTTCACAATGAGGAAGTGTTTAGGTGAAGCCTATATGCTGGTGATAGATTGGAATCAGCTGGGCTAAAACTCAGTCCTAGAGTGGAGCTGATTGGACGACTGGGGACATGTGGGTGTGATGTCATCGGGCGATGCCCTCTGTTTGTTTCGCTAGTGACAAAATTGAAAATTCAGTCATGTGTTTTAATCCAATTAACATAGTTAAGGTTTGGGGCTCACTCAAAGCCAAAGCCTCTAGAATCCAAGTCAGTCAAAAGACTGAAATGTGTTTTAAAATTCTGGCTTTCAGCCAATTCTGCTAGAATGATCAGTCCATCAGTCATGCACTTAGAGGTGGGGAGTGACAGGATGACGCACAATCAAGGCACCATACTGACGTTTAGTGGGGCCAGTGACCCTGTGGGCTCCACCTCTGGACCTCTGACAGTTACAGACTAGTGTTGCACAATTTCTCAGCTCCCTCTATTCAGTTCCTCATTGAGA
>JAMWET010007492.1:67500-77500 GCA_024036415.1 Prochilodus magdalenae | reverse complement strand
GCACTCGTAAACCTAAACTCTAGCATTTGCAATGCAGTCACTCTAAAATTCATTTTTGCACACTCAAAATTCGATGAGGCCAATCATTCCCTGAGTAGAGAGTTTGGGGACCATATTTGGCATTTGTGATTTACACACAGAGGACTTGTCCTCCGCATTTAGGCCACCCGTGAAGTGCAACACACACTAGTGGGCAGCGAGCACACTTGCCCGGAGCGGTGGGCAGCCCCATCCACGGCACCCAGGGAGCATTTGGGGGTATAGGTGCCTTGCTTAAAGCCACTACAGTCACCTCCAGCCCATGACTGCCCCACAGACTTGCATACTTGCACCCCCACACACATGCACTCACTCGTATACTCACTTACATCCTCACCTGTCCATGCCCTGACTGGTGTTTTGTAGTGGGTGACCTCAGCAGGCATACGGAGAGCAGTTAAAGGGCTTTACCTCAACCGTATAAAGGCCTGGGTGGGGTAACAGGGCCGCACAGTGCAGGTGGTACCCCAAACACTTTAACTGTGTGCTTCATGGCTTATGAAACATGCCTGATTCAGGAAACGTTATCTATTCAGCTACCGCTGCCTGGCTGAGGGTGAACAGGTGCAGTGCTATCAGGTTACTCACACGGAGATAAATTTAGACACCACACATTAACACATTCACACACACACACACACACACCTTCCAACGCGTTCAGACTCACTCACACACAGACAGACAGCATGCAGCGACAGCAGCATGCCTTAACTTGGATGCATCCTACCATGGAAGAGTTACTATAGGAGGGCTTGATATTGAAATGACAGGAGCTAGGCCCCCTGTAGTACCGCCTAGGGATAATCACATGTTTTCAGTTGCTGAGGTAATCTATACATGCCTACATGCCACTGGGACAGATACATAATGTCACCAAATCCACATCAATGGAGCAACATCAATGGAACAACGTGTAAACACAGCATCAACCTGTTCGACTGTGTCTGCTAATGGTAGGAACTTAGCTGCACTGTGCCAGTTGCTAGCATTGGCTTCTACTTGGGGAGCTAAACAAGCAGTTGACCATAAAGAAGAAAATGGAGGTCTCAGTCTTCAGCCATTCAAACCCAGGCTCCTCTTTTACTCCTTGTGCTGTAAAATGTAGGATTCTAGGTAAAGCAACATCATGGAATGATTTTCCCTTTAAATAAACAAAATAAACAAACACTGACTCATTGGCTGCAGGGGCAAACACATTGATGGAGCATCTGTTGGACGAAATGGGACCCCATCGGGGCAGAATGCTATGATGCATCTCGTATGACGGCAGGATGTTTTTAGCGGGCACATGAGTTTAGATTTTTTTAAATAATCTCTGATGACATCATGAATCGTGCACTTCCACACTAACGTTCCCATTCACTCTCTTGGAAAATATACACTTTGGCTTTCTCACTTTTTCATTCTCTTATTGCACTCTAGATTCATGTACCTGTATAATGACATCACCTTTTTTAAAAGACCAAAGTCGTGCCTGTGATGAATAACGTGCACTCAACAAGAACTGAGGTTTATGCTATTGCTAATAAAGCATTGCTAACATCCAGGGAACTGGACCCTAGGCGGCTTTGCTGATATGCCCACCCACAGTTGAGATTCAGAGACCCAGAGAGTTCAAACTTTACAGGATTATACGAAAATGCGCCCTCTCCAGCCACATACCACTACTTGTTGTTGTAGTCCTCAGGAAAGCAACGATAGCGATGCTTAGAATCTGATCTTTGAAACTCTGTAGAATGCCAGAGCCAAACTCAACGGCAAGTCCTGGATTACATTGCTAGCCTTTAGGAAAAGATCTCCAGGCTCCCCACCGGTTGTCTTCTCTGAAGCATCCATGGTGTCAGTGTCATAATCATGTGATCAATGACATCACAAGCCATTACTGTGATGTCATTACAGAGCAGCAAAGTCAGCTAGTTGACTAGTCTGTGCAACCCCTAGTATTCCTCCTTGATTAAAATCAATGCTATCAATGTTCAAATTCATGTTATTAGATCAGGATTGGACAATACCATTGGATTCTAAGTACAACCACATCTATTTATATACCTTTAAGATGTTTATTTTATAAACACCTCCAAAGTAAAACACAGGGGGAACTATTGTTTCACAAACACACCTACACACCCACAAAGATGTGGTAACTGGACAGCTATGATTTATAAACTAGTCAAAATGGGAACTGGCTAGTGAAGGAGTCAAGACCTCCTAACCTCATTACGGTCAACTGGGTTATCCCTCCCAACTAAAGATCTGAAATCCCTCTTTTAACAAACACCCAGTGACATGAAAACACAACAAGCTGTTGGAATTGAATGGACCTTTCTATGGGTGAATAAAATGATGGTATATGTAAGTGATTACAGTATTACAGTGAAAGGAGAAGTTTACTGGGGAACCCTGCACAAGTAGGCTCTAGTACCCTGTAGGACTTCCTCTAGCCTGGACACAATGAGATACGGTTGGGCATGGAGGCATATAGGTTCCATATGGCACCGTTTGCCCACAAATGCTGCAGCTGGACCCGTAGACCAGGCACACTCACAGCTATCATCCCTGCTTTTCCCATAAATGCTTGATTGGTGGTAAATCTGGCGACGGGTCAGATCAAGAAAGTGTGCCAATCAGGCAGAGACATCCCTGGCAAATCCTGGGCGTGTATGAACAAGCAACATCCAGTTGAAAAATTCCCGTTGAAAGCCCTGCCGTGAAAGGGAACACATGTGGCTGGAGGATGTCCTGCACATATCACTGAGCTGTTAGCACCCCCTCGTATAACTACTAGGGTGAGCGACTGCGATGGCTCTCCAGATCATCGTTCCAGTAGGTGGGGAAGTGTGTCACTCCATGAGGCCTCCATACTCGGACCCAGGTGTTGACAGATCCCAGAGTGAACCCGGATTGTTAAAGATGGTATGGTTCTTGTCACAGGGAGTATCTGGAAGGTGGACAAGTAAACTGCTCGTCGTGCTTGTCGACAGACCAAACAATCCTCTCTACTAGTGACCTCTCTGGGCCGTCCAGAGCCTGTTTGCTGTTGGTGCATGCGCTTATACAATCAGACCACACCTACAAACATTTGCATACCTTCCTGGGACAAAACTGCATGCTGAGTTTTGCAGTAATCCAACATTTCTATGTGTGGAAATGTTATTTTTTGGTCAAGGTATTTGGCAGCACCCCTGTCAATAGAGACTTTTGGGGCATCCCATTTATGGATTGTGATTAGGGGCTCATTTGAACAAAACCATGTAAGGGGCAATGTGGAGAACACTTGCACCTGGAAAGGGCAGGCATAGGCCTAGAGTAGGGGCATCACTTGTACTCCGCTAGAACACAGTGTCAAATTGTCTTGCTCTGGAGGGCACATCAATATAATTTGCTGAATGAAGGGGCACCTTAGAGGGCACTCGATCATTCCTATGTGAAAGACAGCTAGGGAAAATTCAATTCACCAAATAAAAGGGCAGTGTCATTTCCACCACGCGGATGCCAGGGGATGCATTGTCCCCCATGCCCCCCTGAGTCCATCAATAGACTTGCTTATAATAGAGAAACAGGGAGAATAGCATCTCTGTCATTGGCACTCTGGGCTCTGAATGCCCGTCAGAGCCATTGTCACCCAGGGCTTTGAACGGCTGCTAGAGCACTATGGGACTTTGGAGGAGTGGGCACTAGACTTCCAATGTGAAGTGGATAGCGTTTCACACACCAACACCAACGGGTCTTTGGCTGGCTATTAGAAGGAGCTAGCTTGGGATTCCCAGCATGGACAGAGGCTGTTCCAAAGAAACCAAAGAAGATGCTGGAGGAAGTGAGGAGGGAAAAACAGAATGGCAACAGAACAGGGAACGGGGTGGGAGTAAAGGATGCGAGATTGGCTCATGGCAACAAGAAAACGACGACCAATAGTCACCGTACCTCAGTCCCGTTCCAGGCTAGCATGCAGAGAAATCAGTTCCTCTCAGAGCTTTGTCAGTCTCCTGCTGAGCAAGCCGTAAAAGTTTGCAAACTTTCGACACGGTTCTTTCTCTTCTGATGTTGCCGAGCAGGTGTGCTCGAGATGGAATGAGTCTCACACACCTTTACCATATGTATCCCGTCCTGCGATCTCTTCACAACCGAAGGGAAGAGCTACTTCTGTCCAACCAGACCTCAGCTGACCTCAGACAGCATGCTTTACATACCAGGTGTTGTGCCAAATTCCACTACAGGTTACACTCAGGGCGTGGGAGGGGAGTGCTGTTCTTACAGCTACATCTAAATGGGTGAGGCCAAGCATTCTCCGAGTAGACAGTTTTTGAGCCATTTGTGCTTTTACACACAGAGGACCCATCCGTGAAGACACCCACCTACACTAGGGGGCAGTGAACTTGCCCAGAGTGATGGGCAGCCCTATCCACAGAGAACTTGGGGGCGGGGGGAAGTCGCCTTGCTCTAGAGCACCTCAGTCGTTACTGTCAGTTCCGGGAATCGACCCGGTGACCCTCGGCTCACAAGACTCGTTCCCTAACCTGCAGCCCACGACTGCCCCGGCTAAGCTAATTATTGGGGGTCATCATCCTCACTATAGCAACGCTTAGATAGTCCCCCAACCTGTGACCAAGCTGCTGTAACTCACACACACACTCATTTACATCTTCACAGGTGCAGCACTCATGTCACACATGCACACTTACAGCATAGCAGGCGTCAGGGAGCCCTGCTGATCAGGATGCCCTTATTCCAGTGTGTGTGTGTGAGAGTGTGTATATGTGTGTGAGTGTGTGTGTATATGTGTGTGTGTGTGTGTGTATATGTGTGTGTGTTGGTTTGACACCTTTCCTCTCTTGGATAATTGCATTTCCTGTTTAACACTGTGAGTTCATTCACAACAACTGCTCAACCAATTACCATCAAAATACATCATTCCCTATCTCTCTCTCTCTCTCTCTCTCTCTCTCTCTCTTCTCTCTCTCTCCCTCTCCCTCCATACATTTATTCTCTCTGTTCTGTCTTCGAGTCTCTCTATTCTATGCATCTCTCACTTTCCTCTCTTGTGGGCTCCTTACTGTGTAGACTTTGCTGTCGCCTCACAGCAGGAGTGGTCTAGGTTGGATTCCCGGCCAGTGTGTCCGGATCCTCACTCTGTAGACTTGCTGTTTTATCTGAGATCTTCTCTGTGTGGACTCTGTGTGTATGTTCTCCCCATCTCTGTTTGGGTTTCCTCCCAAAGGCTTGCAGTCAGGTGAACGGGAGGTGTTAAATTGCGTGGCTGTTTATGCCTCTGTGCCTCTGCGACGGTCTAGTTGCCTGTCCAGGGCGTTATAGACTCCTGTGACACAGTCTGGATCTGGATGTGACTGACTAAGTGAGAGAATTCAGTGCTATACACGATTCAGTAATTACTGTTTATTATTCTGTAACTAATATAAATTACTCAGTTTAGTAACGGCTATGAAGTACTCAGGGATTACATCACTACTTTAAAGTATCCTACGATTCCTATACGTCGTTCTGTAGCTGCTGATTAAGCAGTTTCCAGAAATGTCTCGGGACATATGGTACTATTTTGGGCCACAGCTGGTAGACCTGCATACTGTACCTTTGGACTGGACAGGTTGCTGGATGTAGGCCACATCAGATGTGGGCCACATGTTCAGACACTCCTACATCAAAGAACTGGTCAGGTGGTCCAGATATGGTAGATGCCTTCCCTGGCACAGTTCCGAGGAGAATTCCCTGTAGACTGGGATTGTATCCACCACTGGTAGACCCGTATGACCGTAGCCTTCCATACACCTGCAGATTCAGCTACTTCCTTCACACTATGGTCTTTGGCCACGCCCACATGCAGTCCCTCCTTTTCAGCCACTCATTAACATCTGCTCTGGAGTGTTTTCCACACATGGAACGAGACATTCCCTGCACTGTAGCACCTCTTCCCAATCTGCGGATGGGGAACTGTACACCCCCTGTTTAAAGAAGCCGTTGGTCTTTTTTACATGCAAATTCTCAGCCCCAGCTGGTTGTGCTAAAACATGTTTTGCATAACGACACTGTCAGCGTGTAAAATATTTGTCTGCTGACTCTGGCCCGTGAAGGTGCATACTTGACCTACTAAAGTGCCTTTGTGTGTGGATGTGTGTGTGTGGATGTGTGTGTGTTTCTCTTTCCCTCACATTGTTCAAGCTCCTGGCAGAGAATCAAGCCTGGAAATCACCCACACCATCTGTGGAGACAGCATCTGCGCACGGTCCTGCAGGAGGAATTCACACACTTTTGAACATTCTCCGATGCGGTACAGAAGTGTTACTGGTGCGGTACGAAAGATACCGTGCTCTCCTTTCAGAGGGCTGTCGCACAATATTGTGTCTACACGTGGCCCTCGCCGAGGGTTCCTCAGCCGTGCTGAACGCATCTGAGGCGTATGATGTTTATCTGGGGAATGAGCAGAAAGCATGTGGCTCGGCATGTGCTGTATGAAAACAAACGACCGCTCTGTCCACATACTGGAGCGGTGACAGCATACAGACACCCAACGCCACGGTGTGAGGAGGCAAGGAGGAAAGAAAAAAGAAAATTGTACAAATTTTGTACAATAGAACAGTATAATGCAGTTGTCTGCACACTCATCGTCAAAAGAACAGCTTCACTTCTTACCTACCTGATCTCTTCTTCTCACCTGTCCGATCTCTCCTTCTCACCTGTCTGATCTCTCCTTCTCACCTGTCTGATCTCTCCTTTTCACCTGTCTGATCTCTCCTTCTTACCTGTCTGATCTCTTCTTCTCACCTGTCTTATCTCTTCTTCTCACCTGTCTGATCTCTCCTTCTCACCTGTCTGATCTCTTCTTCTTACTTGTCTGATCTCTCCTTCTTACCTGTCTGATCTCTCCTTCTCACCTGTCTGATCTCTCCTTCTCACCTGTCTGATCTCTCCTTTTCACCTGTCTGATCTCTCCTTCTTACCTGTCTGATCTCTTCTTCTCACCTGTCTTATCTCTTCTTCTCACCTGTCTGATCTCTCCTTCTCACCTGTCTGATCTCTTCTTCTTACTTGTCTGATCTCTCCTTCTTACCTGTCTGATCTCTCCTTCTCACCTGTCTGATCTCTCCTTCTTACCTGTCTGATCTCTCCTTCTTACCTGTCTGATCTCTCCTTCTTACCTGTCTGGTCTCTCCTTTTCACTTGTCTGATCTCTCCTTCTTACCTGTCTGATCTCTCCTTCTGACCTGTCCGATCTCTCCCTCTCACCTGTCTGATCTCTCCTTCTCACCTGTCTGATCTCTCCTTCTCACCTGTCTGATCTCTCCTTCTCACCTGTCTGATCTCTCCTTCTTACCTGTCTGATCTCTCCTTCTGACCTGTCCGATCTCTCCCTCTCACCTGTCTGATCTCTCCCTCTCACCTGTCTGATCTCTCCCTCTCACCTGTCTGATCTCTCCCTCTCACCTGTCTGATCTCTCCTTCTCACCTGTCTGATCTCTCCCTCTCACCTGTCTGATCTCTCCTTCGTACATGTCTGACCTTCTCCTTCCCTACAAGCCCTCTCGCTCTCTCAGGTCCTCTACAGCTGGGCTACGCAATTCCTGCATCCAACCTGCATGGCTTTGGTGACCGAGCATTCTCCAGACTTGCTCGTCGTCTCTGGAACTTTCCCACCCCTGGTCAAGCAGTCCAATTCCCTCTCTGTATTTAAGTCTAATCTTAAAACACATCTCTCTTCACACTCGCCTACAACCTGCACCAAGACTAAACCCGCTCTCTAAAACTATCATGCTCCTATTGTCTATCGTCTGCTGTAGGTCCTTGTTGTAATCAATGTTTGTTTCTTTCCTATTCGACCTCAACAATCAATTGTAAGCGACTCTGGGTTTGTGAAAAGCGCTATACAAAAATAAAGTATTATTATAGTAGCTGAAAGGTGGTACTGGCACTGTTTATAAAGGTGCACTATGAAGGACTGGCATTCTGGTATCTTACTCATTTCCTAATAAGACCACTCTCATATGCGGCCATGTCCAAAGGTTTGGGTGTACAGGGTCTTGGCCACACTTCACTGTCCCAGTCCTGTGTCCCTTCCTTTGGGTTGCCAGAGAAGAGACTGAGGCCCAGTACAATTTCACCCCTCGGCCCTAACACTTAGCCCCACCCCTTCGTTTTGCGTGTTCACGTCTAGGGGTAGGGTTGTCCAGATGGTAGTTGAGATGGAGGGGTAGGGATGAAGTGTTGGGCTATATGGCCCTTCAAACAGAGATTTTTCAGAAGCACAAGTGTAAACGGAGTGTTATGAGAAAATTCCCAGAATGCCCTGCGTGTCATCGGGAAGATGATGTGTAAAACGGAAGTTGGATGAAGTGAATGGATCGCAAGCATCCATGCTTTTCGCCCGTCTACAACAAGAAGCTGAAGAACGGATGACGTATCCGGTTCAGGAATGGTTCTCCCATTTCATAGGGGTAAGATTCCAACCACTGTCCCTTGTGACTCAAGGGGGACAGTAACACAGGAAAACAAGGGGTAGGGGTAAAAATAAGAAATAGGATTGGGCTGAGCTTCCTGCAGCTTGCACCATCAACCATTGCACCACAGGGGGCAGCAGAAACAGCCACGGTGATTCCATGGCCATTCTCTGCTTCCTCTGCCACTCATTGTGCCATAGATGCCAACGAGGGTGCGGGACATGTACGCTGCTCCACTGGCAGGTCCGTGCAGTCGGTTGCCATTCAGACGTCAGCGCTGTCATCGTCCTTTAGCCAGGCTCCACTGGGAGCCTTGCCGCACTACAGTCCTCACCGTCTCTAACTAGGCATGGTCCTCGCCATGACCCTGCCCCCTCTCTAGTCCACCGAGTGGCATCGGCATAGAGTAAGAAGAAACGGGAAACATGGCCCTATAGACGAATATGGAACATACTTAACCGGGAACTTAAACTGCAGAAATATATCTGAGCTCCTCTCTCTTTTCCTCTCTTCCTTTCGTTCTCTCTGCCTGTCTGTCTCTCTCTCCTCTTTCCCTCGAGTGTCTCTTGCCAGGATACTAATTACAGCCAGATGAGCCTGTTAAAAGTTTCCATCTCTCTCAGGCTGAGCTGAGAATAACACACACACACACACATCCACACACACACACAGGCACGGTCCAGTTCAGTGAGTAGATGGGAGGACGAAGAGCGACCTACATTAGCGTGGGTTTAAACACTGAGCTCGTGCAGGACCTGGGCTGTCGTTTATTAGCTGAGAAATGAGGCCGTATGTTCATGCAGTTCAGTTCAGGCCTGCTTCCAAATACAATGCATACACACACACACACACACACACACACACACACACACACACACACACACACACACACACACACACACACACAGCTCGAGCACTGCCATGTGTGCGGTGCGTGTGGAGCTTATAAATTCCTGTCTACTTTCTTTCCTTCTCTTTTCACACTCACAATGATGCTATACTTAAACCTTGCTACTTAACCCTGACATAGCAAGGCCACGAACACGTCATAGCAGATGCTATCATGACAGGTGAACCTGTACCTGACTGATCCAACAGCCACAATTACAGACATTCAGCGAGCAGTGGTGTCCTCCATCAGTCGTCCTGTTAGTGCAGCACCATTGGCAGACGGCTGCACCACGCAGGACTACATGCACACAGACCGTTACCACGCCTGTCCTTAACACCACGTCACCGTCACCAAAGACTGCAGTGGTGTCGTACCAGACTGTCATGGAGTGACTCAGAATGGCAGCGGGTCATCTTCAGTGATGAGTCCCGCTTTAGTCTTGGTGGAGACGCCCAACAAATCCGTGTGTGGAGGCACCGTGGTCAGCACCAAGATGAACGGTTTGCTGTCACACGTCCAGAAGACCTGATGTCCCTCCACCTCCACCCCTACCGCACCATCTGCAGGAACTGTGTGAGGATGTTCAAGCTGCATGGGATGGATTATCACAGGACTCCATTAGGAA
>JAMWET010007492.1:30000-62500 GCA_024036415.1 Prochilodus magdalenae | reverse complement strand
TGTTGTCACACCTCCAGATTTCCCTGACTCCATTTCCATCTCTCAAATTCCATTTCCAGTTCACTACCCAATGACATCACTCCCATGTCCCACCTCATTCTTCCCTTCCTCCTCGCACTGATTACACACACCTGCCACTCATTTGTATTGAAACCCCTCAGTTTCACACTCACATTGTATAGTTATGCCAGACCTAGTTTACCTTACCGGGCGTTTTCCCCTGCCTGCCTTGTTTGCTATCTCTGGAATTGACTTTCCCTGGGTTCTGATTTACTCTCTGGGATTCTCCTCTTGATCTGTTGGGGGTTTGGTTGGCCTCTCTGGTTTTCCACTTCTCGTTTGGTTACTGGTTTACTCTCTGGTTATCTCCCTTTGGATCTGTTTGCTGGTCTCTCTGATTCCCTGGTGCTCTACCTCTCTGACTCTACCCTGTCCCTCAGTAATGTTTACCTGGCCTATGCTGTTGCTCTTAACCGTCAGTCTGTTTAATGAAACTCATTCGACTTTTAGCTCTGCACACTTCAGACTAAGTTTGTTATTGCCAATGAATGTATATTAACAAATGAAATGAAGTTGACCAGACAAAACATGAAGTATCTTGGGTTCATATGGTCTCCAGTGTAACAAAACTCAAAGCAAATTTTCCATACTGTCCATTTCCTTTTTTTTTAATAGTACCTCAGCTCTGACAGTTATCTCACAGTTATAATTAGTTCACATGACCAGTGGGTCCCTAGTCTATTCTCCACCTCAGTGCTATATACTGGTGAATCACCACAAATGAATAATGTTAGAACTCTTTGGCAAATGGAGCTTTGAGACATCCATCATATAAGGCTACTAGCTTTTTGCAGTACTGTGGGTCAGTTTTAGCCCATCACTCTTGGTGAAACATCTTCAATTCTCCAAGGTCATGAGGATGGCTCTACTGGACTCGCAGTTTTAAAGACCTCCTTAATGTTTCCTTGGGATTCGAGTCAGGAGACTGGCTATCCAGCCAAGCACATTCACCTTCTTCAAGTTCTTGGCTGATGAGTTTAAATTCTTCTCTGAAATCTTGCAGTATGTTGATCTAAAAGTGTTTCCTGTTGTTGACGTGTAATGCCACAGTATTCGGACATGTCATGATGCTCTCTGCTTCATACTTCACTGTGGGTATGCAGTTTTTGGCATTTTCCCATTTAACTAGTTTAGTCCATCAGGAATCTCTTTCAGCTTCGCAGATTGTGTTACAGGTACCGGACGTCGGTACCAACGTAACAGCTACGCTCCTGGGAAACAGGAGAGGAATGATGAAACACGGCAACACGGTTGAACGTTACTTAATTCTCTGCAGCTATTTATTACACTTCTTCTTCCATGTGCATTATGTGACTTTCCTCGAAATTCACCCCTCACTGTCTTTGTGTTATTATTTATAAAATAATTCCATTTTCCAAATTCCATCTTTAAAGCAAATACAAAAATACAATAAAACCTCCAACAATGTATCTAAATCCATGAATCCAGTTTCTTCTTATGTATGCTTTGAATGGTAAGACCGTTCTATTTACCAGAATATCCAACTGAACTGCACTTTTAGCACTAAAACCGTACATCAGTATGCATCCAACAAAATTTAACAATGAGCTGCAATGAGTTCTCTAAACAAAGAGCAACTACAGTACATTAACACAACATAATGTGCCTCCCAAGCTCAATCTAGACTCAACCAATATTAATATTTCTGGCATTTAGCTGACGCTCTTATCCAGAGCGACTTACAAGGTTAAACACATTACAGGCCAGTGTAGTGTTAGGAGTCTTGCCCAAGGACTCTTATTGGTGTAGCTTAGCATCACCCAGACCGGGATTCGAACCCCAGTCTCCCACGTGTGGTGGTGGCTACTTGGTGGGTAGTGGTGTTATCCGCTGAGCTACACCAACCACCAAGCAAACAAACACACAAGAAACAATGTATGGTGGGAGACACATGACCATTGTTGACACAACTCTCTGAAACGAGCGACACGTGACAATATTTAATATTTAATATGACAATACAATATTTAAAAATGAAAAAGTAAGTAGACAAATGTGGCCACACTTTGTGGGCATCACAATGGCTACTTGTTACGTTCGTTTGTTGAGGTGGAGGCCTTCCTATTCATTGTTAGTCAATGGTCCCTTCACACCACATAGCTGCAGGCTACCTGGGGTGGGGGTCACATAGTCACATATATTCTTTACACACATGCACACACTGAGATTGTAAATGATGACAGCCAACAGCAGTCACGAAAATATCAACAGGGCTCAAGGTGAAAGTCAACCGAGGGTAAAATCCAAACTACTGTCATATTTGAGTCTTTAGTCTTCAGCAAATAATAAGAAACAGTCTGAAACACATCACAGCCAAGACGCTAAGACTGCTTGTCCCAGCCAGAGGAAGACAGGACAATTAGAATCAACAAATATTCTACAGCTCAGTTAATTGGTTCTTGCTGATGGACTGTGTTATACTCGTATCTGGCTGCTGGAAGGTTTGGAAAACTCTCTATCCAAGTGATACTGTGAAACTGGGTTGTTAACTGGTGTTTGTTATTATTGCTGGGATTCAGAATGCCATGTCTGATGAAATAAGGATGTGCACGGTGGATAATGCTTCTAATGGCATCAATAAGGTTATTAGGAATTTTGGCGGGGAATGACGTTTGCTGGAAAATGGTGGCATTTGCTGGGGAATTACGCCATGTTTTGCATGATGATGATGACGGTGTTTGGGAATATTGGTGTTTATCTGTGGAATGGTGGCCTTTGCTGGGGAATTATGCCATGCATTGGATGATGATGATGATGACAGTGTTTGGGAATGTTGGTGTTTATCTGTGGAATGATGGCCTTTGCTGGGGAATTATGATTTGGATGATGATGTCAGAGAATGTTGGTGTTTGTCTGGGAAATGGTGGCTTTGGGGAAAGTGATTGTGTTTGCTGGTGACTGACAGGGTGTGATTGTGAGTGGGAATGATGAAGTTGGAGAATGTTTATCTGGGGAATGTTGGCTTTTGTTGGAGAATTATGCCATGCTTTGGACGATGATGATGATGATGTTTGGGAATGTTGGTGTTTATCTGTGGAATGATGGCTTTTGTTGGAGAATTATGCCATGCTTTGGATGATGATGATGTTTGGGAATGTTGGTGTTTATCTGGGGAATGACGGCTTTTGTTGGAGTGTTATGATATTTGCTTGGGGAGTGATGGCGTTTGTTGGGGAATGATGACTGACAGGGTGTGATGGAGAGTGTATGAGTTTGTAGAATGATGAAGTTGGAGAATGTTTGTGGTCGTGGAGAATGTTGCTGTTTGGGGAATGATGTGATTGTTGCTGTTGTTTAATGTAGAATGGGGACTTTTGATTGGGAAAAGTTGGAGTTTGATGAAGAACAGTAGTGCTGGTTGGGGGAATGTGCGTTACTCTGGTTTTGGTGCAGGACCTTATTGCTTTCTATTGATTACACTGAATCTTCGCTCTGTTGACGGTGCAAGCAAACATTCCCTCAAACCAACTAGCTTTATGATACACTTTTTGATTCAGTCACATTAGTATTCACTCTTTACACAGCATGTACAAACTGATATACATTCAATTGCAAATCGGCTCACTGATGTCACCCTACCACGCACTTGCCTGTCTTTGTTTCACACCCCAGGTCTATCCAAAAGCCGCATTTGCATAATTGTTATATCTGCATGTAGCCATTCTTCAATTAATGGACTTTTTGATGGCCTCA
The DNA here is from genome assembly GCA_024036415.1 of Prochilodus magdalenae. Classification (NCBI taxonomy): domain Eukaryota; kingdom Metazoa; phylum Chordata; class Actinopteri; order Characiformes; family Prochilodontidae; genus Prochilodus; species Prochilodus magdalenae. The sequence continues at coordinate 58,726 of JAMWET010007492.1, read as the reverse complement.
GGACAAACGCTTCTATTTAACCCTGCTGTAAAACTTGCTGACTCATAGGCCAATGCCCGGCAATAGATCACTTTATATCCGATCAATCAAGTGGCAGCTAGCAGAAATACAGCTACAGGAGAGAAAGCGCTGAGTCAGACTCGCTCCTCAGACAGAGGAAGTGCATTATTGTAATGAGAAGCTAAGTCTGCTATGGGACAGGGCTGGATATATGAGGCCTCCCATCACTCTGACTCAGTACCCACTCGCTAATTCATTTAAAACAGCATCACTCAGCCTCGGTTAAAGTGAAACCCAACTCTTCTTGCCACTAAGTGGTAGAAATGAATTTCCAGGGCTTGTAGACATATTCTCTGAAACTTATAAAGATGTTTTCATTTTTGAGGAATGAGCCTTCACAAAATTCACCATAGGAAAGACCATCAAAGATTCTTATCTGGCTTCAAGAAGCAGCAGTATGGGTCACCATACCGGGACACCATCTTTAAACAGCAATGACATACATAAAACATTACTAAATTACACAGGAGCCTCAAAAACTCAATGTAGTATAAACACGTTCAGTGTTTATCGTGTGGCCTGTAGGCTTTCTTATAGCCTCTACTCATTTTAGGAGACCTGCTTCCAGTTTCCCAAAGAAATCAGCAGGGACTTTTCTCCACACCTCGAAATTTTGGTCTTAAAAGTTGCTCTCGTGAACTGAGAGCTGAAAGATCTAGCGTGGTCAGACTTTAATATCTGTTAATATCCTTTTTAAAGCTGTGCCTACTTTCAGACAAGTAGCGTTGAGTTGTGGAAGCATGGACAGACATATCTAGGCATCTGTTCAGATCTGAATAAAGAATTGAGCTAGAATTTCATTTCAAAGATGAAAGCTGTCCGTGCTGTTTACCTGAAGGTGGCAGTGTCGATGGTTTGCTAGGTATTGCACCATTATTAGTAGCACCATTTTTTTCTACCAATTAAAACATGTTTAAACTCCAGTGTTGGAAATCCCTGCCTTATTTACTTATGATTCTTTGATTCCCCCTTCCGGATGCATCACATATCTAATCTCTCCAGAAATACCTCTTCAAAAATGACCAATTTCTGCTGCAATTTAACAAAGGAATGGCTGGCTCTGGCCATTGTGTGATACATCCTCTGGTGTTCTGTGAGTTCCGTGTTGGCTGGCGGTTCTAACGTTGGTTGGCTGCTAACTTAATGCATAGTAGCACTAATGCCAGCTTCTGTGACACCAAAATGTTCAGTTTGACTGTTTTCTAGTTTGATAATTATTAATAATAATGATTACACTTTACTGTATATACTGTACATATGAACTCCTGGACACTATTTAAATACCGATATTTGCACATGTTTATTATGTTAATTCAGTCATTATCTGCTGATAACTGCGCCTATCTATCTATCTGTCTGTCTGTCTGTCTGTCTATCTATCGGTCTGTCTGTCTGTCTATCTATCTACCTGTCTACCTATCTATCTACCTGTCTATCTACCTACCTACCTATCTATCTATCTACCTGTCTACCTACCTATCTACCTGTCTATCTATCTATCTACCTGTCTACCTACCTATCTATCTATCTATCTACCTACCTGTCTATCTATCTACCTGTCTACCTACCTATCTATCTACCTGTCTACCTACCTATCTATCTACCTGTCTACCTATCTATCTATCTATCTATCTATCTATCTATCTATCTATCTATCTGTCTACCTACCTATCTACCTGTCTACCTACCTATCTGTCTGTCTGTCTGTCTGTATATCTATCTAATGCACCTCCCCCATATTCAGTAACACTTTACATTATGTATTGACCAATTAACATGAAGTAATGAATTAACACTGGTCAACTAATGCAAACATGTAGTTGTTGAAAATGTATTTCACACGTGAACATCTAGTTGGAATATAGTTTGTTAGGCATTGTAACCATTGGTAATGCATTACTTCATGTCAGTTAGTCAGTACCTAATGTAAAGAGTTGCCCCACAGATCTTGCACATCTCCTCTTTTGAATTTGACTAACAAAATTCAGTCTTCCTATTGATCCTTTGGGAAAGTTTTCAGATTTACAAATATGCTATTTATAAATAGTTTCAGAGGAATCATGGATTTTTTTATGGGACACCACAGAATTTCAAACAATTTTGAACATCCAGGGGTCCAAGAGGTTAATTCTATAGTGCTCTGCAGACAGTTTAAACTACTACAATTATCACTATTAATGCCTTAAGTATCTAATTAGGCTAATGAGCTAGCTGGCTTGTTTGAGAGTTAGCTTATAGGCTGAAATGAAACAATATCTTGTGCCCTGAGGGGTAGGGGTGCGGCATAGCTGACAACACCGCTACCCTTGCCCCTATGTGGGAGACTGGGGTTTGATTCCTGATCTGGGTAACTGTGCTGTGCTACCCCATCCTTGGGCAAGATTCCTAACACCACACTGGTCTACGTGTAATACAAATCACCTTGTAAATTGCTCTGGATTAGAGAGTCAGCTAAATGGCATACCCTACACACAGACTTACACAAACGTCTACATCAAATCATCTAAATCATCTCAACACAAATGTGAGGTGAACTGTTCTGCCAAAAATTCTGGTCAAAAAATAGCTGCACCCAAAAGGAATCAACCGTATGAACCGAAACATGGTGGGTAGGTTTGATATTGTGAGACTGAATAATTCAGGTTTCAGGTTTTAGCAAAGACGGGCCTTAGCACTGTACCTGACTGACCCAACATGATTGTGGACATTCAGTGAAGGGTGATGCCGCCCATGAGTCATCTTGTTGACAGATAGCTCACCTTTAGTGAATCTTGCCCATGGACTTTTACTGGGGTAGCACAGCACAGTTACCCAGATCAGGAATCGAACCCCAATCTCCCACATGGGTGGGGCTGGGTAGCGGTGTTGTCAGCTATGCCACATCCCTACCCCTCAGGGTGCAATATATTGTTAATAAAGTAATAAGTAGGTCATAATATGGTAGTTTTACAGTAACAAAGTGTATTTAATCAGTAATTAAATGCTAATTACCTAGTTATTACTAAATAATAAATCCGAAATTGTATTGCATTATAACAAGACCGTTATGAAATGGTAAATTAATGTTACCAAGTGACCTAAAATGACCTGCTTATTTTAGATTTCCTCCTGTGTAATAAATGAGCAGCTGTAGTGGTAACAAGGTAGAAAGGGAATAGAAACATGATATTAATAACCACTGTAGTAAATATCAATCACATCTCCTAGTCATTAATAAATGAAAAGAAAAAAGCGGTAACAAGTTTTATTTACCCAAAATGACCCACTTATTTTATAGTTCTCAATAAACAATAAGAGAGAATAATAATTTTATACATTTAGTATATAATGTATAATGTTAGAGTTATTTAACCAAAATCAATCACGTAGTTTTGCTGTAATGACCAGGTATCAGGGCTGTAGAATACTAATTCACTAATTTCTGTTTTATTTCTTACCTGTTATGTGTATAAATGATCAGACACAGTTTTACAGGCAGTGATTACCGTGAAATTAAAAGGTATTAGAGCCTAAAAATACAAATTCACTCATTTCCACCTTATCTCTAACTTACTACACGTTCCAACAGGTCATAGCATCAGTTCAACATGGTCTTCACATGTAGGTCCACCTATAGACACGCATTGTTACCCAGGAATAGACGATTCCTCACGTATTATACATAAAAACTATAAAATAAGCAGGTAATTTTTAACTTGTTGATCATTAATTGTTTCTGGTAACCTTCACCTTCCTTCCCAACACCACTGTAACCCCACACTTCCTACTGGGCTCAAGGACGAAGATATTTGATGATGAGTGTAATTTCAAATAAGTTCATATATAACATAAAGCCACAATTATACACTCGTGAAAATACGCTAGGAGCTGAGTACGGTGGAATATGAGAACATCTCATTTGCTAATAAAGAAAACCTCACTGTTTTGTTTCTGTCAGTAACAGCAGATAAAGATCTCATTCTTCCACTAGCTTATTTTCTTTCCACTCCAGTCAACGTTTCCCTCCGTCCATTCTCCCCTCCACCTCCGCTATCCATCTCACCCTTCTCCCTCTATCGTTGAGTTTCCTTCGCTCTCTCGCTCTCAGTAGTGCGTGAGTGGGCTAATGCAGACTACATTAGGAGGAAATAAGCCATCTCTGATGGGATGCCTGTTACTCATCCCTTCCATCCTTGATGGGACCTTTTCCTTTAACACACAGGGTCTCTCTAGCTGCCTACACGGAAGCCTCAGCTATGTGATACTGTGGTCACCCATGTCTTCATTAAAGAACTAAAAAATCACCAATTATTCCAAAATACAGGTTTTAATGATGTTCAAGTCGGAGGGCTGTGAGGCGTATTCCAAAAGCTTCGTCCTGCATTGTCTAAAATACTTTATAGGGGACTCTGAGGCATATTTCGAATGTTTGTGTTATCATAGAAGCCAGGAACTTCTCAGTCTCAGTTTCTTGGCTGGCTGCCCGTGCTACCCGTGAAACGTTTCCTGTTCTACTGTATACAACGTGACAAATGTATAATAGATTTACCTCATGGGTAACAGCTGGCAACATCTGGCCACTCATGCATTATATCTGCATAGGGATGAATGACATGCACGTGTAAATACAACCAAGGCTCGTTTAAAAGGGATCCGAATCTGATCACTCAAACACGCATCTGACAGGCATGGGAGACATTTTGTAGTAGTGTCAATCCATCAGTCTCTCCAAGAAACAACCAAACTCCCCTCCAGTACAACTGAAACTCTGTCTGAAATCCACGATGGCATGCAGACGTGCGAGTTTCAGGGCAGCAACCGTCATGTAGCACAAGAACACGCTAAATGGATAAACAAAAGCTTTCCTCCGGGATCGATGCAGTGTTATCTCTTCCGATCTTATTAATCTTAATGAGCAGGTGTGCTTACATTGTCTCACCCAGCCAATAAGTTTTAGTCTGACTAACCTGAGATGCATTTGACTACCAAGTGTAAATGGCTGTGGCTAAAATCTTATCAGGGTACTGTTCAGATAGCAGCCACATCAACTGACCAGATGTAAAAGTAACCAATGAGATTTTGCTGTGCATGCTGCAGACAAGGTCAAAGGTCAGGTGACTCTATATGAAGACCATGTTTATATATTTCTATTTCTACTATTTATTATTTCTATTTCTACTTTTTATTTCTATTTCTACTATTTATATTTTCTGTAATTTTTGTATATATAGATCTTATTTATTATTTGTATGTTTCCTGACACTTCTGTTCTTTCCTCTGTGCTGCTGTGGCATTGTAAATTTCCCCACTGTGGGATCAATAAAGGATTATCTTATCCTAAGCTCCACTACTCCTCTTTGCTGCCATATGGGGGTTTTGCTTTGCCTTTCTGGCCAGCATACAAACCGTTCTACCTGACGGTTTTCTTATACTCCTACAGATCTTGTCTGGAGACCCACACTGCTCCTTAACTGCCATTTTGCAAATCCCTAGCAAGCAGTTCAGAGAAGCCCATGATGGGTACTCCTAAACGTGTCCTGCCCAGCCAGCCCCTTTAAGTCAAATAAAGCCCAACATCATTTATTATTTTTCTATTATTTTGCAACGTTATTATAAGATACGGTGCATAATAAAAGAACTAGATGAAAACTCATTTCTGCAGCTTCTGAAGGACAGTTCTTCTTATGATGTTGCTTCAAGAGGCAGCTAAGAACTCTGTAGTAGGTGATACATAAAGAGATTGGTTGGTTGTTGGTGTTGTATCACATAAATAATATACAATAGAGTTTTAATATCAGCACGACTTCTTAAATGAGGTTAATATTTTTTGTTACTCAGACAACTGGATTTCTGGTTACGTTTTATATTAGTTAATAATATATATACATTAGTAATATATGCAACAAAAATACATATAATAAAATTATATGTATAATATATTTTAGTTGTAAGAAAAAAAAAGAAAAAAGAAAAAAAAAAAAAAAATATATATATATATATATATATATATATATATATATATTTTTTTTTTTTTTTTTTTTTTTTTTTATTTCCTTACAACTAAATTCCCTAGCAAGGATATAAATAAAATATACATATAATTTTATTATATGTATTTTTGTTATATATATATATATATATATATATATATATATATATATATATATATAAATATATATTGCCTACCCTATGAATGGATTTTTTAAAATATATTTAATTATATTTATATTATACATAAATTATATATTTTTTGCTTTTTTTTTACTTTGCTTTTGACAAGTTTGATGTTTTTACAAATAAAACAGGCATTTAAAAAAGATTTTTTGGGGGCTTTCTTCTAAGCTCATCGGTCCTAATAACAGAACAGTGGCTACAAATGAGAGCAGACATGCGCGGAACATGGAGATGTCGGTTAACAAGCATCTTGCAAGCTTTGTCGTGTGTGTTAGAGCCATAAAAACGCTGAAACGTGTCGCACTGGGCCTCCTGGACGTGAAGACCTTGTTCTGGAGTGACGGTGATTCATGCTACGAAGGCAGCAGAACGGCAGCTCCAGAGGTGAAGAGAGGTTTAGTGAGTCCACAGCCTTCACTGTGGCCTTCCTGTACTGAATCATCCAGAGGAGAATAATAGGCACTGGGAAACGGGTAACAGTGCAGAAAAAACTTAGATTTAAGCCATCATAAGTTATCGGAACAGAGGGCAAATGTCAGCGGCTTGGCGTTTTCCACTGCTGTGTGGGATTGCGGAGTGGGGAGATACAGTGTATGTGTGTGCTTTGTGGGGACCAAATATTCCCGAACTGATGGAAAACAAGGACATGTCGATGCTGCCTTCTCCCCACAAGCAGAGCACTGAAAACATTTTCACAAAATTGCAACATTTATTGGAAAAAGTAATATGTAGTAGCCCACATACGGTCCGTCAGCCAAGTCTTGTGTCTTGGCTCCAACAAACACGACATGCCCCTTTCAGCATTGTGCAAACTGCTGCATGCATTATCACACAGTTGGCTTAAACCTGTCGGGTCGGGTTGTTAATTAATCTAATTTGCTTTATGTAGCCAGATTAAACCCTGTAAGGCTTCTCAATCAACTGATGTTGTGCAGTGGTAGCATAGAGAATAGCATTCTGTACACACTACACTGCCCCATTATATTCTCTATACTGCATTCTTCTATATAGAATATACTATAGTACCCAGTAGAGATGGAGGCTCGCAGCTAGACATGGGTTTGAGCTTAACTGACTGATGGCCAGAACAGCTGCATAAATAGCTTTACCCAGAACGAATCAACCGACAGGAAGGAAACCTGGTGGGTAGGTGTTAGTCAATCAATCAATCAATCAATCAATCAATCAATTAGTATTTATTTTATAGCGCTTTTAAAAATAATGTTGTCTCAAAGCAGCTGTAAAGAAAATCAGTTTATGTAAGGAGAAGTAAAGAAGGAGAACATGTGCAGATATGGGACCAGTGTCCAAGTCCCCCTGTCCCCCAACATCGAAAGGGACCAGGCTCAGGGGTGGAACCCTTCCCCATTTGGTTGATTCTGGTTGAAGACAGAGATATAGGAACTTGGAACATCTATTGGAAACATCATGATGGATCCTGGAGGTGGTAAATGTAAACGTAGAACCATCCCATAGGTTCTCTGTTACAGTGAGAGACAGAGGTTTGACTTTATGAGACATGCTAATGATTCAAGCATCCTGCTCTGCCATGCATTTGATGTAAGCAAGGACGGGCCTTATTGCTGAACCTGACTGACCCGAAAGCCACGACTGCAGACAGTCAGCGAACAGTGATGGCCTCCATGAGTCATCCACTGGGAGACCGCTTCTTAACGCAGGACTACATGCACACAGACCGTTACCACGACTGTCCTTAACACCACGTCACCGTCACCAAAGACTGCAGTGGTGTCGTACCAGACTGTCATGGAGTGACTCAGAATGGCAGCGGGTCATCTTCAGTGACGAGTCCCGCTTTAGTCTTGGTGTAGACGCCCAACGAATCCGTGTGTGGAGGCACCGTGGTCAGCGGTTTGTTGTCACACGTCCAGAAGGCCTGGTGTCCCTCCACCTCCACCCCTACCGCACCATCTGCAGGAACTGTGTAAGGATGTTCAAGCTGCATGGGATGGATTATCACAGGACACCATTAGGAACCTCTACAGCTCCATACCAAGACATCCACCATGTTGCGTTAGCCCGACGCCATACTGAGAGCTGTTACCACAAAGTCTTTCAGCCCTAATACCTTGCGTATGGCATTGCTTGTGACTTGACTCTGACTCGAGTCACCTATAAGCCGATAAAAATGTTATTTCCAACTTTGTGTGCGAGTTTGCTTCTTAGTTTCGCCACGTGTTGGAAAAGCAGGGGGTTGCATCATTTCCTTGGCATCTATAGTCAGTGCTGTGCTGTTTTTCTTTTGCTAGTTTTTCTAGTCCTTTCTTTCCCCTGCTTTTCTTCCTAAATGCCAATTACTTCATCAACTTTCTAGTCCAATTCATACCATTTGGGAAATAACAGTGCCAAAAACGTGAGCATTACCCCAGACTGGCAGGAAAGATAAACACTCTCTGGCCCTGGAGCTAGTAATGGGAAAACTCACTGAGTCATCGTGACCACAGCCTGGAGGCAGTAATCAGAGGAGGTTTGATATGGCTTCAAGAAGCGAGCCTTTCATTATAGAGAAACCTTCATTCTGAAGGGTAGAACGAAGCACTACATGCAATAAACGTGCTGTTTAAATGAGCAATTTGTAAGATGACACAACCTCACTAATTTGAGGGCAGACTATAGGGGGCGACATGTCACCAGAAAGTTGTGGGGTCCAGCCAATTGTTAGGAAACTAGTAAAGGCACAGTCCCTCCTGCTATTCCTGCCATCTCTAAACGTTGAGATTCAGCTCTTCAGAAACTTTACCCCTTTACTTGCCAAGAGCATCTCCAGCAAAGGAAGGTAGCACCAATGGTAACTCTAGTTTGGCCTCTATTAATTGTTTATCACTTCCACCGTTTGCTACTGAACATGGTTCCTACATGGGAACGGGTGACCGAGTTCCACTCTCAGGAGGCCACCCAGCTGCTTGTCCAGTCTCTGGTCATTTCAAGGCTGGACTACTGTAACTTGCTCCTGGCTGGTCTTCCTCTACGGGCCATCAGGCCCCTGCAACTGGTCCAGAATGCAGCAGCTCGACTCATCTTCAATCTTCCCAAGTTCAGCCACGTCACTCCACTGCTGCGCTCCCTTCACTGGCTTCCTGTAGCTACACCCACCTCAGATTTAAAACTCTGAGGCCTACAAAGCCAAGACTGGACCAGCCCCTCCCTACTTCATGGCAATGGTGAAGAGTGGATCTGTACCTCGAGCCCTTCCAGCTTCAAGTACAGCTCGACTCGACTCGACTCGCCATCCCTGAGGACACATGGAGGACAAGCGTCCAGACTCTTCTCTGTCCTGGCTCCCAGATGGTGGAATGAACTCCCACTGGACGTCCCATTGGCTACACGTCCATAAATTATGTAATTGGGGGCAGGACCTTCAACATGATTGACAACAGGTTCACCTCATCTGTGTACAACCAATAGTAATAAATAACAATAAGTAAATATAAAAATAACAATAATAATAATAATAATAGTAATAATATGCCCCACTGATATATAGCAGCCTTTACATAACTTTATAGGACGCTTTATAATTTATGGATGGGGGGCGGGAATCATAGAGAATGAAAGTACTCTGTTTTGAACCGGACTTTAAAGACGGAATGAGATTGAGGAGAGGGAACAGATGAAGGTAAGAAGTTCCAGAGGGTGGGGGCAGCGACACTAAAGCACCTGCCACTCATAGTTGAAAGCCTGAATCTAAGAACAGCTAGCAGACCAGGGTCAGAGGACGTACGCTTGCACGAAGGGGCATAAGAATGTAAAATCGCAGACAGATAAATGGGTGCAAGTCCATGCAAGGCTTTAAAGGTCAAGAATCTTTATTGGGTACTAAAACTTCGGTGGTGGAGATTTGAATGTAGTGCAGGAGGCGTAGGGTTTTAGAGGGTAAACATTAAAACTGAGTTTTCTGCAATAACCTACTGAAATGATTGAGAATATGCAATAAAATGATTCACTGCTGTTCTCAATGGGAATTTTTCTTCTGGTTCCCAAAAAATTCTCTCTAAAGGTAGGAGAACATTCCCTAAGAACATTCGGTCGGTTTTGTAAAACCCATAAAACGTGGTTGGTGTAGCTCAGCAGATAACACCACTGCCACTACTAGGTAGCAAATTCTGTGCTACACCAATAAGAGTCCTTGGGCAAGACTCCCAACACTACATTGGCCCACCTGTAATGTGATTAACCTTGTAAGTCGCTCTGGATAAGAGCGTCAGCTAAATGTAAATGTAAAACATTTTCTGAATGTTGCACTGAGACTGTTCTGACAGCCTGTGACCCTGACAGCATCATCAAAAAGTTATATGATAAACTTTTTAAAACGTTTTCTGAACATTAGATTAACACATTTCTTTAAAACCTATTCAGAACGTGCAGGTAACGTTGGCCAAAGTTCGGGGAACATTCCTTGCCACCTGGGAATCTAATCTAGTTTGGCCAGTGGAGAAGTTCGGGAGCACTTGACTTTACAGATTGGTAAAGATAAGAGTAAAGATAAAGTAGGTAATGGTATGGTAGTTTTACAGTGTTTTTTTTTTTTAAGTGTATTTAATCAGTAATTAAATGCTAATTACTTAGTTATTACTAAATAATAAATCCGAAATTGTATTGCGTGATAACAAGACCGTTATGAAATGGTAAATTAATGTTACCAAGTGACCTAAAATGACCTGCTTATTTTAGATTTCTTCCTGTGTAATAAATGAGCAGCTGTAGTGGTAACAAGGTAGAAAGGGAATAGAAACATGATGTTAACAACCACTGTAGTAAATATCATAATCACATCTCCTAGTCATTAATAAATGAAAAGAAAAAAGCGGTAACAAGTTTTATTTACCTAAAATGACCCTCAATAAACAATAAGAGAGAATAATAATTTTGTACATTTGGTATATAATATATAATGTTAGAGTTATTTAACCAAAATCAATAACGTAGTTGTGCTGTAATGACCTGGTATCAGGGCTGTAGAATACTAATTCACTAATTTCTGTTTTATTTCTTACCTGTTATGTGTATAAATGATCAGACACAGTGTTACAGGCAGTGATTACCGTGAAATTAAAAAGGTATTAGAGCCTAAAAATACAAATTCACTTATTTCTAACTTACCACATGTTGCTTCTCATGTATGTCCACCTATAGACATGCATTGTTACCCAGGAATAGACAATTCCTCACTTATTATACATAAAGAACTATAAAATAAGTAGGTAATTTAAGTAATTACAACTTGTTACCATTGTTTTAGCATTTCATAATGACCTGGTTAACATTCACTACCATTTCTGATTTATTATTAAGTAATAACTAGGTAATTGGCCTTTAATTAATAATTAAAAGTAATTTTTTGCCGGAAAATTACCATATTATTACCTACCTCTTACCGATCTGCAATGTAAAGTGCTACTGAGGATTCTTTACATTTTAAGTACCTTCTAAAAGAGACCATCCAAATGAAGTTCTAATTCAGAGCTACAGAAACAACAAATTTGCCCTGGCAGATCAACTAAATTTGGCTAAGGGAGCCAATGCACGTTTCATTTTTCCGCAATCTGTCCGTTAAGGTTTGTTTTGGGTCTGGTGTAGCGCAGTTTAGCCACGACAGACATCACACAAAGACAGGAATGCACGCAAGTGTATGTGTTTTGGGGATTAGAGACAGAGAAGACCATTCTGTTTCTGTTGTCTCATCAGAAACGTGCCACACGAAGGGGTCAGCGAGGTCAAAGAGCTCTCCGTCTGGGCCTGCCTTCAGAGAGCCCAGCCGTTAAAGCGTATCGCTCACATGCTGTCATGCTGCGTAATGTGAAATACAACCAGCTGAGCTGAGCTGCGCTGTGCACCAAAGAGCCAGACATGACCAGAATAATTCACAGAGGCTTTCTTTCATTGCCATAGGTCATACATGCATGATTCATCTGCACTAGAGCAAATATACCAGCGCTTCCAGAAAAGCCCTGTTGAAACAAAGGCTGAACAACTCAGATCAACATGACTAAAGAAAAATCCTGATTGTTTTAGCTTCTATTGGACACATATCATGGAACCTAACCCCGCCCACCCCTTTTAGGTGAGGCCAATCATTCCCTGAGTGGAGAGATTTTGCGTTAGCTGTGCCATTTGTGATTACAGACCGCATTTAAGTCATCCATGAGGTGAAACAACCCCACACACACACTCTAGTGAACACATACACTAGGGGGCAGTAAGCACACACACTAGGGGGCAGCGAGCCCGGAGCAGTGGGCAGTTCTATCCATGGTGTTTGGGGAGCATTGGGTTTTAGGTGCCTTGCTCAAGGACACTAAAGATTCTCTAGTGCCTCTAGTCACAAGGATGGTTCCCTAACCTCCAGCCCATGACTGCCCTATTCATTCCTAAATAGCAAAAATTGCATATGGGCATTACCCAGAGAAAACGGCGACGTCCAAATAGGCAACTTCTCAAGAGAGGACTAATTTCATTAGAATGTAAGTCAATGGAACCAGACTTTTTTCCCAGCACTTTTGGGCCATTCCTGTTGGTCCATTCATCATGAAATGCTCACACTTTGTTCAAAGGATCCATAAAAGAAAAAATCTCCAAAATCGAAGATAGGGGAATGTTTTTTTTTTGGACAGCGATGATAAATGGATTGCTGCTTAAATGTAAACCATAATGAATATTAAAAAAACAGCCCAGTCTCAGCTTATTATGCACTCACCTACTCACCTCATCAAATGATAAATCTGCGGAAGTTATGAGGAGCGTTTTAGCCCAGAATGCTTTTAGATTGAGGCGCAATCCTAAACAGCCAGTCTGCTCTGCTGCATTTATATATATCAGTCTTAAAGGTAACTGAAAACCGCATGAATTCATGTTCTGACGATAAAAACTGCGCAGAACACAAGAAAATGAAGAATATGAGAATGAAGAACAGTCTAACAGATATCTGCAAATGTTGTTACAGCGCTGGTCAAATTACTATTGAGTTCTGAAATGTTCTCATATAGTACGAGTCAAAAGTTAGGAAAAGGCTAGGAGGTAAAAGGTTCTCCTTATGTTTATCTTTGTGATTTACTATAGAATAAAAATGAAGACATCAAACCATAAACTAGCACTTGTGGAATTATCCAGTCCACCTTAAAACCCTTCAGAGTGGACCTTTACAGGAGGATGACCCAGCTTTCTTAACCTGCAGTGGAGCTGATAGAACAAGGTTTATTACTAAGCAGGTTTGGAGCGATTCTATTGGTTGGTCCTTCATGAATATTCATGAAAGGAGAACTGTATGTCTGTTAGAGGTGAGTCGCTTGATTAGTGTGATGTACTGAGTCTAAAGGAAGGAAGTTTAAATGAATCGCTCATAGTAGCATTATGCGAGAACTGGCATGTTGCTGCTCTTGGAGTCCCCCTGCTGTTACACACGTGTATTTCGCTTCGGCTCATTTCAGACTGCAGCCACATTGGATTTTTTGCTTAGCTCAGGGGTGCGTTTCCCATTGTTAGCTGGATGGCTGGAACTGCGGAGGTAACTACGTTGGTAACCTACGTACCCAAACCCAAAACTGCAGTTCCACCGAACGTTTGGCAAACACCGTGGAGTTGTGGAGTTGGAACCACAGTTGGAACCACAGTCCCTGGTGACAATGCTTCTTAAGCTTCCTGGTGACTACTTATTCCCGTTAGCAAAAGATCAGGATTACCATTTGAGATTTTCTTCTGCACTCCCACCATCACGTGCAATTGGTTCTGTTAATACATTGTCACGCTTCTGGGTTTCCCCAGCTCCTCTGCTCTCCTGGACTCCACTTCCCAGAGTGCATCATCCGATGACATCACACCCACATGTCCCCAGCCATGCAATCAGCACCGCTCTAGTTCACCTGAGTTTTAGTCCAGCTGCATCCACAGTAGCCTCAGTACATATACCCCTCTCAGACACTTCCTCATTGCGAAGTTTAGCCAAACCTGGTTAGCATTTCTCAGCGGGTCTTCTCTGTTTATCCTGACTCTGGCTTTTTGACTCCCTTTGCTTATCCCTTGTTGGCTTTCTCTCTTGATCTACTCTCTGGCTATCGACCTTTGTTTATTACCTTGACCATTCGCTTGCCTAGCCCTTCCACCTTGGTTACCTGGCTGCTTGCTTACTCTGGTTTTGACCTCTGCATGTTCTCTGACTTTGACCTTGTCTCTCCCTTTGTCTTTCCGTGTATTGCTGCTGTGCTTGTGTACTCGTGTGCTCGATAAAGCCCATTAGACTTTTAGCTCTGCGTGCGTCGGTCCTGGTTCTTTGTTCCTGACACATTAATTGATGTGACCGATCTGTGCTCTAGTTTATTTTGTCTTCCGGTGACTCCTGATGGACAAATGGAGCCAGGAGGGGCCCAATAAAAAATTGCATCATGGGTTACCCAAGTGCAACTGCTCCCGAGAGTCGTTACACCAATTGATAATGGGTTGAAATGATATAGGAGGTTGTCCCTGGTAAGATATTATCATTTGACTGCCAGTCATTATTTGCTTATGTGTAGCAAAGTACTAGCTCTTTGTTAATCAATGCTTACAATTTGATACATATAGAAATTTTGATTTTTTTTAACCATTTAGTGCAGCTGTGTAAAATGTACGCATTCAAAGACCGCTAAATCCGGTTACATTAGCTCTAGTGTCATCTGATTAACATCGGGGTGGGTTACACCCCGTTTCAGACTATGAGGTCTTATGTGGTTTCTGGCAAAAGGCACAGCCACCTACCCTGATAAAAAGCTCTAAGGCCTAAGCCATTCAGCCTGCTCACAATACGCAATGCAAAATAATTTATTCATGCCTCAGCATCTTAATCCCCCCCAAACCAAACTCTCCACCACCAAACAGCATTTCGAAAATTTGGCACGATGGTAAAGGGGAATTCCACCAAACAAAGGGAGATGTGTGCATAAATCAGTGGTTGTGATACAAACAAAGTCAATCCCTGTGGTTAGAGGAGAAGTGGCTCCTCAGAGAAACTCCCAGACTCAAATTTCTTCGTAGTGGTGGTGATCGAAACTGGGGTTCACAACATGTACAGCATAAATCCAGCCGTTATATACTAACGTCAAACGAACAGCTGCACCCAGAAGGAGGCGTGGGAGTGCGGTGCTGTTGGGAAGGAGGATAAAGGTGACCAGGATCAATAACTGATGATAAATTTAGACTGATATGATCAATATTTATTGAGCTACACATGCAGAAGTCTGTCTCTCAGTATGGCGTCGGGCCGCCGTGTTCGCTAACCCAACACGCCAGACGTCTCGGTATGGAGCTGTAGAGGTTCCTAATGGAGTCCTGTGATAATCCATCCCATGCAGCTTGAACGTCCTCACAGGGTTCCTGCAGATGGTGCGGTAGGGGTGGAGGTGGAGGGACACCAGGCCTTCTGGACGTGGGACAACAAACCGTTCATCTTGGTGCTGACCACGGTGCCTCCACACACGGATTCGTTGGGCGTCTCCACCAAGACTAAAGCGGGACTCGTCAATGAAGATGACCCGCTGCCATTCTGAGTCACTCCATGACAGTCTGGTACGACACCACTGCAGTGTTCGGTGACGGTGACGTGGTGTTAAGGACAGTCGATCTGCATGCATGTTGTCTGAGACATGGTGCTGGTTCTAACCAGATGACTCTTGAAGGCATCACTGCTCACTGACTATCTGCAATTCTGGCTGTTGGGTCAGCCAGGTACAGTGGTAAGGCCTATCCTTGCTTACCTCCGATGACCAACCGAGCGTTAAACTTGAGTCATTTGCATGTCTGAGGATGTTAAACCAACCCACCAAGTTTCAATCCTATTGGTTGGTTCCGTATGCGTGCAGTTGCTTGTGCAACAAATTTTTTATGTATTTATATTTTATGATTTGTTTTTTCTTAGCCACAGTTCATCTGCCAGTTCATCATAAAAGCCATGCATTTATATGGATGCATGTGAGTACTAATCACAGCATAAGTGTTTAAGCTTTCAGTCTTCCTAAGAGCAAAGCTACATTCATAACAAACAACCAGCTCTCAAGAACAGCTGCTGCAGTTACACACACAACCCCAGTGACCAACGCTGGACCTGGCGTGCCCTGTTTAGCGTTTCTCCTGCTCCGACACCCACTTCAACTCAGGAAGGGCTTGTTAAATTTCTGCTTATTCCAATTAGCTGTGTTAGAACAGTGTGCAGCACATGTGCAAGACAGGGTTAGTCCAGGACCAGGTATTGCCCTTTTCAACATGTAAAAAATTCTCTTCTCTGAGCTCTCTGATGTTTTTGGTGGCAATAAATGCCCTATTGCTACGGTAACAGTCTGTATCCTGTTTGACCCACTTTCCAGTCTTTTCCGGACAAGGTGGCTCAAAAAAAGAACTCTCTTAACTTCCATAAAATGAACCCTATTGATGAATGCATACCTCCAGGGAACGTGCACAGCTGGTGTTCCTGCTTTTGCACTTCCATATTTAAATGTTAAGTTTTCATCTGAGGAGCCGCTATATTTTTGTCACTTTCACAGGAAGCAGGAGGTTTTGTCCTGCCAGTGGTTTTGACAGAGAAGGCTTTTCTTTATTTATTTATTTATTTTTTACAGATCCCATGTAAAAATGTACATTTACATACGAGGCATTTAGCAGACTCTCTTATCCAGAGCGACTTACAGCCATGCTCAGTGTTCTGTTGGATAATATTCCAGCTAGTACAGGAAGGTTAGAGCCTAATCTTGCCATGAGCTCAGACACTGCCCAAAGAGGGGCCAATGCTGATACCTAGTGAGATGAATACACAGACATATATAAAGCAAAAGTGCACTAACTGGCAACCCAGCCCAGCGCTCATACCTAGAGATAACAATACACAGACATATATAGAGCAAAAGTGCACTAACTGGCAACCCAGCCCAGCGCTCATACCTAGAGATAACAATACACAGACATACATAGAGCAAAAGTGCACTACCTGGCAACCCCAGCCCAACGCTCATACCTAGAGATAACAATGCACAGACATATATAAAAGCAAAAGTGCACTACCTGGCAACCCAACCCAGCGCTCATACCTAGAGAGAACAATACACAGACATATATAGAGCAAAAGTGCACTACCTGGCAACTCCAGCCCAACGCTCATACCTAGAGATAACAATACACAGACATATATATAGCAAAAGTGCACTACCTGGCAACCCCAGCCCAACGCTCATACCTAGAGATAACAATGCACAGACATATATAAAAGCAAAAGTGCACTACCTGGCAACCCAACCCAGCGCTCATACCTAGAGAGAACAATACACAGACATATATAGAGCAAAAGTGCACTACCTGGCAACTCCAGCCCAGCGCTCATACCTAGAGATAACAATACACAGACATATGCTCTGGACATAAATGAGACAGCACTCTAGTTCTTAAACCAGCCTCTCCACATGTACAGCAGGTTCTCAGTAAGGAACCGAAGGTTGGGTTCTAGCTTTACTGGCAGATACAGTGAGCGTCTGGTTCATAAGAACAAGGTCCAGCAGCAAACACACAGGACAACACAGCTACAGACTGGCAGAGGGCCAAACCCCCTCTCTACTGACCGTGATGAGCACCACCTCATTCCAACGTCCCTTACCCACCGTAAGATGACCTCGAGTGACCTACAGAGAGACTGGCGAGCGGTGGCTGGGGTGAAACGCACAGCGAGCATGGTTAAGACTGCATGTGCATGTATCTGTGTAAAGGTCTTACTCGTTTTCCGTTCAGTTTTGCCTTCACTAAATTCAGTGCATGCTTGATGGGACTGTGGCCCGGTGCTTCTCTTGGTCGTTGGAGAATATACCAAGTTCTGAACTGATCCTACTGCTTTTATATGCTGGCGAATCCTCAAGGAATACAAGGGAACCAGCCCCACTGGCAGCCATACATGCCCATGTCATAACACTACCTCCACCATGTTTGAAAGACGGGGTCATATGCAGTTTCTTCCCTTCTCCATTCTCTTCTCCTGCCGCTGGTTTACATCTTGTGGTAAACCTGCTGTGTATACTCTGTTCAAGTCCTCTGTTGACGGTCGAGGCCGTTATATTTACCTCCTGGAGGGTGTTCCCGATCTGGTTCCTGAAGTGGGTTTATCTTCACTGGGCAAAGAATTCTCCAGTCATCCACCATCGTTGCTATTTGGGCGAGCGGGAGATATAACCGACGCTCGGTAATCGATAAAAGCACGTATTTACAAGCGCATGTTCAAGATCAAAGTCCCCTTCCGTCCACACAACACATCCAAGAGAACTCTGACAAGTCAGACCAAGAATGCGAGTCAAGAATGTGCCTGTTTTTCCTTTAGCTGCTCGTGATTTATTGCTCTCCTTTCATCACTCCAGGACTGAATGCAGATGTATCTGAAATTAAAGCAACGCTAATCAAACCCATTACCCAAGGTGGTTTGTTATCTTGTGCTCTGTCTGTCTGGTAGGTTGAAATTAAAAGGGAACCCTTGCGTCAAGTTAAACCCAAGAGAAGCAAAGCTGTAACAGCTATGGATCTCCTACTCGTGGCCCACTCCATGAAACTAAAACCATCTGGCTTCCTTGCACACCAGCAAGAAGCTTCAAAATAAACTGTTTACATTGAAGATCGACCACATCACCATGCAAACACCCATAAATAACGTCTTCATCACTCTTCTAATAGAAGTGTGGGATAAATGTTGCTTTTATGCTGTTGACTTTGAACCATATGCAAGTCATCAAATGGATAAATGGACCATTCAACGTTTAACAAATTACTATTGTTGCTATTATATTTTATTTATTTATTTACTTACGGTTTAGCCAAAATCACTTTATTGCATGCTATATAAACGCATGAAGTCATGAAGAGCAAATGTGGCCCCAGAGACTTTTCCACCGGGTCCTTTCAGGAGAGGATGCTTTATCACATGTAAATGCTAAACTGTGATTGTTTCCCATGTGCACAACTTCTGGATGCCATGTTGCTTCACAATGAAACGTGTAGTCTGAAAATAGTCCCAACCGGAGATGTTCCAGAGCTCCCAGGTGGCACAAGCCAGAGATCTTCAAACCCAGGCCTCAGAAAGGGTTTGGTAATTAGTGAATTAGCTGGATTTTTGGGAAGCAGGGCGAACACTAAAATGTGTCCTGGAGGATCGGTGTTGGGTACCACCGGCATCAACCCGAAGGCTTTGATTCCATGAATCTGATGGTTTCTAGTGTTGGGTTTTGTACTACATCCCTACTACGTTTGACACTAGGTAGCCAAGCGGTTACGTTAGTAGTTCCCACCAGTGATTACAAATCCCAGACCATTAAACAGGTTGCTGGTTTGTGGATTTGTAATCACTGGTAGGAACTACTAACGTAACCGCTTGGCTACCTAGTGTCAAACAAACTAGGGGTTACAAAAACTGCCCGAACAAGGCCCAGTGCTGATACCCAGAGAGATCAATACACAGACATATATAAAGCAGAAGTGCACTACCTGGCAACCCCAGCCCTACCTATAGCAAAGAAAGGTCAGTATACAGGGGTTGGACGATGAAACTGAAACACCTGGTTTTAGACCACAATCATTTATTAGTATGGTGTAGGGCCTATTTTTGCGGCCAGTACAGCGTCAGTTGGTCTTGGGAATGACATATACTGCGTCCTGCACAGTGGTCAGAGGGAGTTTAAGCCATTCCTCTTGCAGGATAGTGGCCAGGTCACTACGTGATGCTGGTGGAGGTTCGTCCTTCTTGGTGGTATGCTGACATTACCCTGGATACCGTGGCTCTTGATACATCACAAAGACTTGCTGTCTTGGTCACAGATGCGCCAGCAAGACGTGCACCAACAATCTGTCCTCTTTTGAACTCTGGTATGTCCCATAATGCTGTGTGCATTGCAGTATTTTGAGCAGAACTGTGCTCTTACCTGCTAACTGAACCTTCACACTCTGCTCTTACTGGTGCAATGTGCAGTTAATGAAGATTGGCCACCAGGCTGGTCCAATTTAGCCATGAGACCTCCCACACTAAAATGACAGGTGTTTCAGTTTCATTGTCCAACCCCTGTAACTTACACATCTACTAGTGTTCACACACTGCTAGAGACTAATGGTCTGGGATTTGTAATCACTGGTAGGAAGTACTAACGTAACCGCTTGGCTACCTCGTGTCAAACGTACTAGGGTTTGCAAAATCCAACACTAGAACCCATCAGATTCATGGAGTCAAAGCCCTCGGGTTAATGCAAGTGGTTCCCAACACCGGTCCTCCAGGACACATTTTAGTGTTCGCCCTGCATCCCCAAAATCCAGCTAATTCGCTAATTACCAAGCCCTTTCTGAGTTAAAGTGGATGTGTGTTTGCAGGACCATGGTCTTCAGGAATGGGGGTCCTCCAGGACAAGGGTTAGAAACTCCTTAGGCCTAGCATGAGGGAACTATCCAATCATCATGCTCCATCAAACCAATTACTTTTAGTACAGGCTTCTATAGTGGTAGGAAAGAAAGAGCACTGAACATTAAACCAAATTTAATTTTAAAGGAAATACAGAATAACATAGACGGCAGGGGATGAAACCCCACACCGATACTGGCTACACTTTAGGCACGAGATCTCCAGGTGACTAAAGTGTCTGCTTTAGATAGGTCTACTGTCCATTCCTTGCCCTGGCCTACTGGTCATGCAGGCTTCTCAAACACAGCAGATTCAACTCAGTTAGCAGTTAGCATCCAGGTTTAGTGAGAGTAGGGAGTTCCCTAACCTCTAGTGATCTCCTGCCCTCAGGTTTAAGCATTGACACCTGTCATGGCGCAAAAATGAGTTTCTCCCTCCATCACACAGCACATTGCTAGCACACATTGCTAGCACACACTGCTAGCTGATCTTCACCCTTTCGACTTGGTAATATCGTTGACTAGCAGGAGGAACTGAAGAACTATGTAAATATGGTGTCTATATCTCAGCACGGGCTACAGTTCCACAAGTTTAGCATTCTGTCTCATTAAAGGCATGCGATTCATCTTATTAGCTAATTAGCAAAGCAATTACAAGTTGAATTCAGGATTAGCAGAGGAAAAATGCTAATGTCTGCAAAGCTGTGGCCTGAAAGGAACCCAGTTTGACACCTCGCTATTACCATTTCTCGGTCTGGGGTTTTAGAGCATATCTAATCGGCTATATGTTAGCACCATTCTTCACGCTGAAGGAAACCATTGGATTTGGGTCCTTGAGGGAATTGGGCAAGCTTGCCCGTAATGCCTAACCACCCCTGTAATGACTTTTCATGCCAAGCAGGAAGTGTGAACTTCTAGTGTCAGTGTCAAAGTTATCTATGGCTATTAGTATGCCGAGTCATTTGAGAAGCTTGACAGGCCTAGAATCCATATGTATAAAGTGTCTGAGTGGAAGAATGCTGACAAAAGTGAGAACTCGTCTCTAATAAGAGGCCATTACTGCATTAAGTAGGTGTGGAGGTAATGTGGAGACTAACACCAACCGCTTCCTCAGCAGTTTAGTTCCAGGAAGCACCATAGATCGTCAAAGTGCATTATTTTGTTTATCTATGAACCAAACACAAACAATATACAACCACCAGCCACTCAGGTACTCAGGTACCATCAGGTACACCTCATTGTATCTGCACACTGTGTCCATTTTATCCACCTTATCTACCATATAGGACACTCTGTAGGTGTACAGGTCCAGACTGTAGTCCATCTGTCTCTCTGTGTACTGTATTACCCTGTTCTTCAATGGTCAGGACCCCCATAGGACCACCACAGAGCCGGTATGATGTGGGTGGTGGATCATTCTCAGCTCTCCAGTGACACTGGTGTGGTGGTGGTGTGTTAGTGTGTGTGTGGTGCTGGTGTGAGCGGATCAGACACTGTGTCCACTCACTGTCCACTCTATTAGACACTCCTACCTTGCTGGTCCACCTTGTAGATGGACAGTCAGAGACGGTCATCAGTGGTCACAGGACGCTGCCCACAGGACGCTGCCCACATGACGACATTTGCCAAATAGTTTTGTCTAGTGAATGATTTGAGGTGTTCAGCAGCACTACTGTGTCTGATCCACTCACACCAGCACCCCACACACTAACACACCACCACGTCAGTGTCACTGCAGTGCTGAGAATGATCCACCACCCACATCATACCTGCTCTGTGGTGGTCCTGTGGGGGTCCTGACCATTGAAGAACAGGGTAATACAGTACACAGAGAAACAGGTGGACTACAGTCTGGACCTGTACACCTACAGAGTGTGCTATATGGTCAGTGGAGCTGATGTCATGAACAATGAATGCAGGTACAAGGAGGTGTGCCTAATATATTGTCCGTGGGTGGGTGTATGTTGCTGTTGTAACAAAGCCTTGTAATTTCAGTTTTTGCACACTTGGAAAACAAAGCAGTGTGTATATTTAAGAGTGCATGGATGCCAAAGCTGGATGAAGCAGTTAAGATCGGGTCCATCTGCGGATTAAGAGCCCCGGCTCTTGATGTGTTTCAGCTGTTGCTAACATGGAGCGTGGTGGGGTGCACATTTTACCAGGCATGTGTAACTCGCAGCTCTTGCTTCCCAGTCAAGGTGTCTGTCGTTAGTCTGGCAAGCAGGAAGGAACTGTTGGGTTGTCCCTGTTTTCAGCACAGTTTTCCATGTAGCCCTCAGCAAAGAAGGAATGAGCTAATGGCAGTCGCTCACTTCCTCTCTCAATACTGCCATATGCATTCACAATGCAGCACTGCCACCTATGGGATGACGGGGGTATTGCAACAGCTGGAAGGTTAATGTCAGCCAGTATATGTTTTTTGTTTTTTTTCTGGGATGTATGTTTATTACTCTAGAACCTCTTGAACACTTTCATATGACATTAATCATTCTACTGTGGAATTCCAGAGCCTTAATAATATATAGGACCATCGCATAACTCTACAGTTACAGCTCTGTCTTGCTAATTAAACTCTTTAAAATATATATTTTAAAAAAATTGTAAATAACCTTCTCAGCAGACCTGCACACAACTTTATTAATGCCCTTTATTAATTTCATTAAGAGCTGTATCGACTGTCCTATGGGTGAAATATTCCTCCAGTGTCAGTAGAAGTTCCTCCCTTTGGTCCTCCACTGGAGTAACAGTACTAAAGTATGTACCTTCAGATGTACTTAAGTATGGAGAGTACCAGTACTAAAGTATGTACCTTCAGATGTACTTAAGTATGGAGAGTACCAGTACTAAAGTATGTACCTTCAGATGTACTTAAGTATGGAGAGTACCAGTACTACAGTATGTACCTTCAGATGTACTTAAGTATGGAGAGTACCAGTACTAAAGTATGTACCTTCAGATGTACTTAAGTATGGAGAGTACCCGTACTAAAGTATGTACCTTCAGATGTACTTAAGTATGGAGAGTACCAGTACTACAGTATGTACCTTCAGATGTACTTAAGTATGGAGAGTAACAGTACTAAAGTATGTACCTTCAGATGTACTTAAGTATGGAGAGTAACAGTACTAGAGTATGTACCTTCAGATGTACTTAAGTATGGAGAGTACCCGTACTAAAGTATGTACCTTCAGATGTACTTAAGTATGGAGAGCACCCGTACTAAAGTATGTACCTTCAAATGCACTTAAGTATGGAGAGTACCAGTACTAAAGTATGTACCTTCAGATATACTTAAGTATAGAGAGTAACAGTACTAAAGTATGTACCTTCAGATATACTTAAGTATAGAGAGTAACAGTACTAAAGTATGTAACTTCAGATGTACTTAAGTATGGAGAGTAACAGTACTAAAGTATGTACCTTCAGATATACTTAAGTATGGAGAGTAACAGTACTAAAGTATGTACCTTCAGATATACTTAAGTATAGAGAGTAACAGTACTAAAGTATGTAACTTCAGATGTACTTAAGTATGGAGAGTAACAGTACTAAAGTATGTACCTTCAGATATACTTAAGTATGGAGAGTGACAGTACTAAAGTATGTACCTTCAGATGTACTTAAGTATGGAGAGTAACAGGAGCATGGTTTATTAGGGCTCTAATGTTCTATTATCATTTCTGGAACAGGACTCTTCATCAGCTCAGTGTAGGTGAAGAGACTCTAGTGTCTCTCAGTCCACCAGTCTTTAATAGAAGCTCTGTCTGCATTCAGACTAATGAATGAGTCTGCATTCATATGTTCTCAATTTTCGGGGTTTCTGAATTGGGTTTACCCTCTTGGATTCTCCTTTTGGTTTTGTTTGTTGGTTGACTAAACTGGATCACTAATGAGTTTCTCCTTTACTGCATCTGTAAGTCGCTCTTCATAAACATAAACCAGCCAAAACTAGTTTGTTATGAAAGGAAGTATTATTTGTATAAACACAGAAAAAGACGCACAAAGTCAGGAACAATATGTTTGATATATTCACTGATGCTTTGATGTGTGATTATCAGTCAGTGTTTGCATTAATCCCAATTTGCTTTACCTGCCTTCCTCCAGGTGGTCTTTGATGTAGTCCAGGCCTGAAGTGGACATTTCCATGAATGCTAAGAATCCATAAATAAGCTTGTTTTGTTTGGACATGTTATGTTTGTATGCGCACATAAGACAAAAATAAGTCAATAAAACCCAATCACAGCCTTAATAATCTCCAAAATATTCCCATAGTTCTACATCAACTGCCCATCCAACCAAACCCAATCTCAGCCTTAATAATCTCCAAAATATTCCCATAGTTCTACATCACCTGCCCATCCAACCAAACCAAATCACAGCCGTAATAATCTCCAAAATATTCCCATAGTTCTACATCACCTGCCCAGTCAACCAAACCCAATCACAGCCTTAATAATCTCCAAAATATTCTCATAGTTCTACATCAACTGCCCAGCTAGCCAAACCCAATCAATTCTTTATTAATCTCCAAAATATTCCTATAGTTCTACATCAACTGCCCAGCTAACCAAACCCAATTAATTCTTTATCAATCTCCAAAATATTCCCATAGTTCTTAATCAACTGCCTAGATAACCAAACCCAATCTCAGCCTTAATAATCTCCAAAATATTCCCATAGTTCTACATCAACTGCCCAGATAACCAAACCCAATCAATTCTTTATTAATCTCCAAAATATTCCAATATTTCTACATCAACTGCCCAGATAACCAAACCCAATCAATTCTTTATCAATCTCCAAAATATTCCCATAGTTCTTAATCAACTGCCCAGCTAACCAAACCCAATCTCAGCCTTAATAATCTCCAAAATATTCCCATAGTTCTACATCAACTGCCCAGATAACCAAACCCAATCAATTCTTTATTAATCTCCAAAATATTCCAATATTTCTACATCAACTGTTCAGCCAACCAAACCCAATCAATTCTTTATTAATCTCCAAAATATTCCCATAATTCTTATTCAGCTGCCCAGCTAGCCAAACCCAATTACAGCCTTACTAGTTTACAAACTAATCCTATAATTCTATACCAATGGTCTTACGCCAAAGTCGTAATCAGATCTATGTAGCTTTATTGATTTAATTATATTATATTTCCATTGTTTTATTTTGTTTTACTGTTTTTTAAGATGCTGTTTATTATTGCAGTCTTGGAAATAGCAGTTGGAACTGAAGCAGGTGGAGGTTACTCCACATTTTTCAATATTGTGAATAGGGAATTCCCAAAAACACTTTTAAAATAAAGCATAACCCAGGTCATATTTAAGATTAATAATTTTATATCTACCAAAAAGACATTTTCCAAACTCCCATCAGAAGGCCCTGCTTAGCACTCAGTTGAGGGCGTATGCTTTAGTGATGTTTGCCTTCAGCTCTAGGTTCCACGTTTCTGTTCATGCTCCTGTTTCCCTGTGATGTAGTGTCATGTTAGCGCATTGTTCTCGGTTTGCCGTGGGTACAGAAGGTGCCCCAAAGCGAGCTATGTGACTCCTCTGACATCACGACTCGAGATTTCGCCAAAGGGCTTCATAAATTATATTTTATAACCTAAAGTGGGATTTGATACATCTCACCCTTGCTGATAAAGCCATACAACTGTACAGTCATATCAGTACTGAATAATGGAATATGAACCCACAGGGAAACTAAAAGGACGGAATGACCACTCTGTGGCTGTGGATACATGCCAGAGCTATATACCGATGCCTAAAGGCTCAGCCACAGAATTACACACAATAGAAATCTCACAGCAGGCTGGTTCATTTTAACATTTGTAATGTGTGACAAAGTTTCGTTTGCAAAGTTTGGTAATATTAAAGGATAATAATTCAACATTTTACATAAAAAATGAAAATGAGAGTTGTTTGTTGAAATCCATTTTTTTTCTCCATTTTTACAAGAATTTATGACAAAAAAATAATAATAATTGTTTAATCTACATCAATAATACAGTGCTTTATTACTGGGCCATTAATGAAACATACCTAAGAGCGTGTAATACATCCACAAGCACCAAACAAACAGCTGTGAATGGATTTCAAGTTTCTGGATGTAGCCACATCAATGTTCAGACACTCCTGCGTCAAAGAATTGGGCCAGATTTGGTGGATGCCTTCCCTGGCACCATTCCGATGAGAATTCCCTGTAGACTGGGATTGTATCCACTGCTGGTAGACCCGTATGACCGTACGCTTCCATACACCTGCAGATTCAGCTACTTCCTTCACACTATGGTCTTTGGCCACGCCCACATGCAGTCCCTCCTTTTAGCCAATCATTAGCATCTGCTCTGGAGCCATTTTCCACACATGGAACGAGACATTCCCTGCACTGTAGCACCTCTTCCCAATCTATGGATCCCGTCACTCACACCCCACAGATACTGTAGTTTTAGGTCCATCTTCCTCATGCAACGCCACCTGCAGGAGCCTGAAGTTACTGCCACTTTTAACATGCAAGTGTATCATCGTTTCTCTGGTGAGCTTGTTTGTGAAGGCTGTGAGCAGAACCTTGAGTGTTTCTGAAGCTGAAGGTGGGAATTGCTCAGTAAGGTCCTGTCACAGGTAACTGGAGCCATGGTGACTGCACTGCATCCCACAGCTGCTGGAGGGTGAATGGTGGAGGATCCATGGAGCAAACATGACGATCGAGGTGGTCCCACAAATTAGCAATTGGATTCAGGTCTGGGAAATTAGGGGGACACTTCTAGACGTGTGACATGTTGCTTTGTCTGGCTGGAAGATCCCATCCGCCTCAGGGAAGACAATTAGCATGTACAGGCGTATGTGATGTGCAAGGAAGGATTCATACCCATATGGGTGGAGGGTACATGTCACATGGGCGCAGAGAAAGCCATGGAAACGTGACTTCCTTCATGAGCTACGTGCTGCCGCTTCTATAGTAATGTGACTCGACTGTGTACTGGCCTGCTAGCTACATACTGTATATGTTGTGGAGGTTGTGTGGACAGCTGGGTCGGCTAACTTTGGCCAAACATTAGCTAACCCTGGTTCCTAGTTATGTCCTAGCAGTAGTTGTTGAATATTAGAAACAGGCCGTAGTAGAAAACTGCCAAGCTTAGGCATCGCGGGAAGCTAAGCTATCCTCAAGTGGTTGTCTGCTGCGCTGTACTGTTTGTCCAGTGTCGAGAATTTTATTTGTTGACTTAACATAGATACTGTATTCTCTCAGTCTATGAATTTATATAAATTCCAGTAAAAAAATAAAAATAAATGAATGAATTCCAATAATAATAATAATAATAATAATAATAATAATGTGTATTTATTGAGCACCTTTCCTACCATTGGCAGCTCAAAGTGCTTGACACAATTTCTGTGTTTAGTTTCAATTCATATACTGTCCCAACTTTTTTGGACACATGTTGTTCCCTTATCTCTCCTCTAGAGGGCACTGGAGCATTAAGAGTGTGCCCACTGGAACAGTCCTGGAACTTTAACATGTTAGTCATTTCTACACCATGACTTTCTTCTTGTGTTCTCTTTTGTAGTCCAGAATAGGTCGTACAGCCGGGTATATTCACGTTTCATATGTTCTTATTATTTAGATTCAGCTTTTGCAATTAGCACAATTTTGGCATTCTCTCTGTCAGCTTCATGATGTATGTATGGATTATTTCTACAGCAGAACTCCATACGAGTGGAATCACAGTAAGACCGCTCTGTGTGCTACGCATGGATGGATAATCACCCAGAATACAGCCCACACATCTCCAACAAAGAGTAAAAGGTCCAGTGGTATGTGCTGGTGAGTACGACACTGTTTACGGCACTGCACAGCACCCTACCTGTATACAGAGCATAGGGCTTTGGGAGAACCCTTAATGCTCCAGTGCCATCTAGAGGAGAGACAAGAGGCAACATGTGACTTTAGCAGTTCCTAAGAAAGTTTTATATATATATATATATTTATTTTTATTATATGTGTGTGGCTACACAATGAAACTCTTTGCTTGTCTAGGTGTGACAGACAGCTGGGTTACAGATAATACTGTATCTGGTATCATACAGATATTATATAATTTCATAGTAAATTT
>JAMWET010007492.1:0-25000 GCA_024036415.1 Prochilodus magdalenae | reverse complement strand
CCCACTACACTTCTTTAGTTCAGCGAACACTGCACCCATATTCAGGTCCACACAGAAGAACTAATTCACGAGGGAATTCAACACCAGAGCACAATCTCCTGAGTGCACATCAGAGCTGTACCGTCTGCTTCAGTGTTTACATATCAGCACTGTCCAAAGAAAAGGAAGTTCTTTAGAAAGGGGAACTTTACAGGAGAGGGCCAAAACCCCATGTAGCTTTAATGGAAGTCAATGGAACCAGACTTCATTCCAAGCAGGTTTGGGGACATTTCTGTTGGTCCATTCATTATGACATTTTCACACAGTGAAAACATCAAACGCCAGGATCATGTATACTGACTATCATTCTTCCCCCTTCTCCCTCTTCAGACCTTGTTATGGTCTTTAAGGTCCAGCTATGCTGGAAATAGAGTTTAATATAGAAGAGTTATTGTGTCCAGCTGTGAACTACAAATAACAGCTGTAACCAACATGACTTCCAAGTCCTCAGACTCAGCTTGATAAAAGTTTAGAGTATAAATACATCCTTATGTTAATTAGCATGTTCATTAGCTCATTCTTAATATCATTCTTGATTTTACACTGCTAGATGGATTTCACTTCAGTGTCAGCACAACTTTGCTTCCTGCTGGGTTTAACAGTGGCACAGTACACATACAAACACACACACACACACACACACAAATACACACACACACATATATATATACATACACATACACACACATATGCACCTATATGTGTGTGTGAGTGTGTGTTTGTATGTGCACCTATATGTGTGTGTGTGTGTGTGTATGTATGTATGAGTGTGTGTGTGTGTGTGTATATATGTGTGCGTGTGTGTGTGTATATATCTGTGTGTGTGTGTATATCTGTGTGTGTGTGTGTGTATATCTGTGTGTGTGTGTATATATATCTGTGTGTGTGTGTATATATGTGTGCGTGTGTATGTGTATGTGCGTGTGTATATCTGTGTTTGTGTGTGTGTGTGTGTGTGTGTGTGTGTGTATATATCTGTGTGTGTGTGTGTCTGTGTGTGTGTATATATCTGTGTGTGTGTATATATCTGTGTGTGTGTGTGTGTGTGTGTGTATATATCTGTGTGTGTGTGTGTGTGTGTGTATATATATATGTGTGTGTGTGTGTATATATCTGTGTGTGTGTATATATCTGTGTGTGTGTGTATATATCTGTGTGTGTGTGTGTGTGTGTATATATGTCTGTGTGTGTATGTGTGTGTGTGTGTGTGTGTGTGTGTAATGCAGGCCTTATCTGTGTCTCTCCATCCGGGATGAACCTGGAATCACACACAGCAGAATTCTCCCCATTCTTACACAGACAACAGCAATCGCCAGCCATTCTAAAGAGCCTTCTCACACACGGCCCTCTCCCCCAACAACACTCTCTCACCAACACACTCACACACACACACACACACACACACACACACACACACACACACACACACGTATGTACACATACAAACACATAAACACACACATAGATAGATTATGCACAACGTAATAAACACACACACACACACACACACAAATATACAATATATACAGGCACACAACCACACACAGAGACATAGATGCTAACATGCAAGCTATTTGTTTGACAGTTTAATGAAAAAAAAAAACAGAAACCATTTTAACAGTGAATTATAAACCCATTAAATTGTCAGATGTTATTTGTTTCCAGCTATAATCAACAATATATTGTATTTACACATAACTGCCCTTTGCATAATTCATAACTCACATGGTAACAAACAGGTTAGCTGGCGGTTAGCTAAACCTGTTTCACATTGCTATTTCAGTTCACCACCATTAAAATACATAACCAGCTAGGTATCAAATAAGTTAGCTAACGGTTACCACACAAACACACCAGTTACCTAACCTCATTTCACTAACATACCAAGACGAGCACATATGAAAGAGTGGTGTGTGTATACGGTTGTGTATGTGTCCTGTAAAGGCTTGATTACTCATTGTTTTGGACTAGAACAGTCAGTGTGTGTGTGTGTGAGAGAGAGAGAGAGAGAGAGAGAGAGAGAGAGAGAGAGAGAGAGACAGGGAGACTGTTTGCTCATGGCGTGTTTTTGATTCTTTGCCATTCTTATCTCTGAGTTTCCTCCAGGCAGGAAATGATTCTCACAGACGCACAAAGAGAGGGAGATAGAGAGAGAGAGAGAGAGAGAGAGAGAGAGAGAGAGAGAACATTCCTGGAACTGTAGAGGTTCAGCTGTGAAGTAAAGTTGGCAGGAAATTCCCATAATACCACCAAATACTCCTTCATCTTACACTGACACACTCATACATACACTAATCAATTGCACCCCCAGATGTACTGCCGTCTTCATATCAACCTTCAGATTTCTTTCTGAAACGTGTACATAGCTTCTCACAACCTGGGCAATCTTTACACAATTCACCAATTTAATGTTTTAAATATAAAAGTATGCTCTCACTTTTACAAACCTACTTAAAGCAGCCTACAACTTTTAGAAACTTCACTACAGCACTTCACAACTTCCTCTACAACACGGTAAAACTTTTTTAGAATTTCACTACAACTTTATGAAACTTCACAGACATAGGAGCTTACAATGTTTAGAATGCGTAGAGAATGTGTTTTACAAGTTTCATTATTTCACCATTCACAAAGTTTACTGATTTTATTTTAATACTTTAACTTTTATTATAGCAGCTTCTAGCAAATATTTCACTGTGTCACTTAACAGGCAGTATATACAAATTTCATTACTACAGCACCATACAGATTTTACACATCTCACTACAGCACCACCTCACTACACCAACTTTTACAGATTTCACTACACTACAACATTTCAAAATACTTTACTTTACATCACATTTATACCTCCACTCTTTCAGGTTTTCAGCAGCATCCTACAAATGTCAAATTTCATTACAACACCCTAAAACATCAACAGATTTCATTACAGCACTTTACAGCTTCTACAAATTTCATTACAGGACGCTATAACTTCTACAAATTTCATTACAGCACTCTACAGCTTCTACAAATTTCATTACAGCACTCTATAACTTTTTGAAATTTTATTACAGCACTTTACAGCTTCTACAAATTTCATTACAGCACTCTATAACTTTTTGAAATTTTAGTACAGCACTCTATAGCTTCTACAAATTTCATTACAGCACTCTATAAGTTTTTGAAATTTCATTACAGCACTCTATAGCTTCTACAAATTTCATTACAGCACTCTACAGCTTCTACAAATTTTATTACAGCACTCTATAGCTTCTACAAATTTCATTACAGCACTCTACAGCTTCTACAAATTTCATTACAGCACTCTATAGCTTCTACAAATTTCATTACAGGACGCTATAACTTCTACAAATTTCATTACAGCACTTTACAGCTTCTACAAATTTCATTACAGCACTCTATAACTTTTTGAAATTTCATTAGAGCACTCTACAGCTTCTACAAATTTCAATACAGCACTCTATAGCTTCTACAAATTTTATAACAGCACTCTTTGGCAGTATATTTAAATGTAGGGCTTATTTTCACAAGAGAAATGTCATTCTCAGTGATTATCAACATCATCTCTTTAAACCATGATTTTCTTTAACAGCTGTCATGAGTACAACAATTCATTCCAGCTTTGCATGTCTGTACGGAATTCAGTTTACGTCATTCATAGAATTATTATCCCCACACACATTATCTCTACCTCTTTCTATCTCTCCCTCTCTTTCTCTCTCTCCTTCTTTCTCTTTCTCTCTCTCACACACTCACACCCAAACACACACGCACAACTTCAGTGCCAATTTCATCATCAACAATCCCTGACGACAACTTTTCTTCAGTTTCTTCAAGGCTTAGCATTTAAGATTACTGGCAGAGCTTTCCACTTGCATCGGATCGTTTTTCTCTAACCTTCCTGTCCTCTCTCATCTCCTCTTTTCTTCCACTCCACCTTTTAAAATTTCAGTAAATAAAGCTTTCAACCTGTCTTTCTCATTTAAAATGAAACATATAGATATATGATGCGTCCAAACCCCTGAACCATTAAACTGAAATCCATGAAAACTGATTGGGGTAAATCCACCTTCAGGCCTTCAGTCTGGTCCCTACAGTAATGCTGATTCCTGTTAAGGATCCCAATCGCAATAGTATGTTAGCACTTGTTTTGCTGTTCTTGATTAAACATGGACATTTGAAGCTTGTAAACCACAGTCCAAATGTTTTACTGGAAGCTTGTAACAGGCATTAAAATCTATATTTTACTTTCTATGTAGCAGTTTATAGCTAGTCATTCAGTAAAGAGCCCTTACATAACAAGAACCATTCCTAACACCTGACCGAAACCTTATTTTTAATAGCCAGTCGTATTTACAGTCAGTGACCTACCTCAGACTTCCACAATGTGTAGAGTGATGGAACAAAATGTTCCTCTATTGGAAACCAAGACATGCTTGGTTGGTTCCTTTTGTCACCCCTTAATTATATGGGTAGTCAATCTATTCTTTAATATATTTACATTTACACATACAGCATTTAGCGGACGTTCTTCACCAAAGTGCTTAGTTTTCAGTTAGAGTATATGTCCTAGCTATTTAAGTAGGTTAGAGTCCAATCTCTCCTTGCGCTGAGACGCTGCCTGAGCAAGGGCCAGTGCTGATACCTAGTAAGAACAGTACAGAGTTCAATGCAGCATAAGTGCACTACTTAGCATTTCCTAGACAGTCCTCATACCTAGAAAGAAGGTAAAGGGTTAGCATAGCATAAGTTCAATACAACGCATTTCTATATATCGTTGCTGTCCAATGAAAAACATGTATTTCCAGTTTTTTTAAACACATCAGCTGCTGTTTATGCTGAGTGCAAATCTCATGATGAATGGACCAACACAACTGGCCCAAAACTGTTTGGAAAGAGGTCCAGTTCCATTGACTTCCATTATAGTTAAATGAGGTTTTTGGCCTCTCCTGTAAAGTTGCCATTTTGGAGATACTTGTTTTGCTTTGGACAGCGACGATATGCTGGTATTAGTGCTCACTTAAGTGCTTCACAAAGAGATGGGTCTTCAGTCTGCGTTTGAAGGCCACAGGGGAAGTCTGCTGTCCGGACAGTCAATGGGAGTTCATTCCACCATCTGGGTGCCAGGACAGAGTAGAGTCTGGACGCTTGTCTTCCATCTTGAGGGATGACGGGTCAAGTCAAGCTGTACTTGAAGTTCAAAGGGCTCATGGTAGAGATTGACTCTTGACCATTGCCATAAGTTTGGGGAGGGGTGGTCTATTCTTTTTTGTCAGCAAGCATGAGAGTCTAAATCTGATGCAGGCAGCCACAGGAAGCCAGTAACGGGAGTGCAGCAATGGAATGACATGAGGGAACTTGGGAAAACTGAAGATGAGTCATGCTGCTGCATTCTGGATAGGCTACCAGTGCCAGATGGCCCACAAAAGGAAGACCAACCAGGCGCAAGTTGTAGAAGTCAAGGATTGCTTGAAATGACATTGGTGGGCTTCCGAGTGAGAAAGAGCAAATATGCTGGATCTTGTTGAGTCAGGTTCACAACAGGGGCTGGGAATGATAACTGGTTATCCCGAGTCACAACAAGGCTTCCTGCGTCTTCGGATGGATTAATCAAGGAGTGGCGAGATCATGTTGAGGTCCTGTAGTTCCAAGGATGAACAGTAGCTCAGTATTCAGTTCCAAGCCTTAACCAATACTATATACCAATAGAATAGTGCACATTTTCGTTTGGTTTCAAGATTTTAACTTGATCAAACTTTCACAATGACATCAGAATGCTGCGAATAATTTTACATATATTGTTATATCATATAACAGCACTTACAGAGATCAAATACAACATGTATTAACAAAACACTAATATTTCTTTCACCAGGAACTAGTAGGTCTTTAGATTACCCACTGATTCAACTTCTCTCCTTGTTGCATTACAGAACTCAACAAAACCGTCCTATAGCAAGTACACAGAGTTTCTAGTGAAGCCTCGGATCTTTTAATAAACAGATGTTAGTGTATTTGAAAGGCTAGTATGCGGCACTTAAACAGATTTGTCAAGATTTTTGCCATTGCAAGCGTGATTTTCATCATGGGTGTGAGGACGGACAGACAGACTGTGATGCTCGCTGAGCTAAAAGCAAAGCTAGGTTTATTAAACAGACTGGTAGCACAACACAACAACAACAAGGTGCTAGAGGACATAAACAAGAGGGCAAGGACTAAGTCAGAGTAGGGAAACGAGCAGAACCAGGCATTACAGTCAGACCAGCAACAGCATCCAAAGGGGAGAGACCAAAGAAACTCAAAATAGAGTCAAACCAGGTAAGAAAACGAAAATAACAGCAGAGAGGAAACCGCTCAGTACACACAAGGTGGCAATACTTCACAACGGGTCAGTGGAAGAGAGGAGTGTCTGTACAAAAGCCTAATCAGCTACAGGTGAAATCAATATTCTGGAGACTTGGACCTGAGAAACGGAACAGGATTGGGAGATGGTGGACATGTGACAGTGACGGCCTAGAGTGGTAGGTTATGGGAAACGGAGTCCGGGAGATTGGGGATGAGAGGAGAGCCAGCAGGCGTGACAATGGGCTTAAACTGAAGCATGTGCATGTGCATTTTGTAAGTGCAATTAACAATAATAGCGTCATTGATCATATAGTGCTAATAAATATTACTTCTTGTTTAATTGAATTAATTAAATTAAAATTTCTCTGATTTTTTCAAATGTTGTGGAGAATTTTTAAAAATGAATGGTAGCCAGCCCCTGTTTCTACTTTCCCCTTTCTGGATTCTTCCAAATGTTATGCCTCTATAACTGTTAATGTCTATACTCAACGTATAGGTCAACAGGAACCATCCTGAGAGCATGCACCGGCCGCCTGGCCTATATAGTTACAGCATGAAGCTATAATACAATGCTAGCTTAAACACAGCTGACCCGATCCGAACAAAGACATCACAGCGGTAGGCTATGCTACAAAAGGTCCAACGTAAGCTTTAGAATCGGAGATCTCCCCAGCACACTGGCATCCTGGTCCATTCGCACTTGAACTAAACAACTAGGGATGATGAATGGGCACACCTGTTATTGAAAGAGGAACGAGGGAGGGAGGATATAAAAGAAGGCCTAATAGCATCAGGGTGGCTGATGAGGGTCTACGTTCTGCTTCAGCGAGTTTGCAAACTCTCCCGATAACAAATCAACACCAGGCGCACACACACATCCCCCTCGCACAAGATCAAGAGCAGCACTCGGTGAAATACTGCACGATAACCATCACTCGGCCTCTATCTCTCTTTCTTTCACCCTTCATGCTTTTCTCTTTCTCAGCCTTCCTTTTTCTCGATCTCTTCTCTCTCTCTTTCATTCGGTGTTACTGCCCCCTCTGGAGGAAATACGGAACTGCAAGCGTGTTTATGTAACACCAGTGGAAGTTCACTTGTGGTGGTGGCACAGGCTTGTCGGCTTGCTGACTGCTCAGTGATAACGTGTTAGGCTTAATGTAGATTAGTCACATGATTATGAGATTAATAATATGGACAGGCTAGTCAGGTGATCAAGTGTGTTGTGCTGGTGCTCCCTGTGGGAGCGTCCTGTAACCACTGATGGACCTGAGGATGACCGACACTGCACTGTGCAGCAGCAGATGAGCTATCGTCTCTGACTGTCCATCTACAAGGTGGACCAGCAAGGTAGGAGTGTCTAATAGAGTGGACAGTGAGTGGACACAGTGGACACTCCAGCATCCCTGCTGTGTCTAATCCACTCACACCAGCACCACCCACACCACCACCACGTCAGGGTCACTGCAGTGCTGAGAATGATCCACCACCCATGTAATACCTGCTCTAGGTGGTCCTGAACACTGAAGGTGAAACAGAGGGGCTAACAAAGCATGCAAAGGAACATGGACTACAGTCTGCACTTGTGGAGCTGCAAATCTTTCTAGAACGAGAGAACGTGAAATGGGTTCTACTGGAATTCTATCACCTTACGCAGAACCCTTTTTCACTGGGAGTGCAGTATTCCACACATTTAGAACCGGTTCCTTCTTACCTGGTGCTTATCAAGCTGCTGATTTGTCACCCCGATAGCATGTGCGTGTGTGTCCGTGTTTGAAGATTTGGCACTTTGATAGCCTGCATGTCTGAAGGCAGCTTTGCAGGTGTTCCCTGCCTGTCATACAGGTACCTTATCTCCCCTCGGCTATCTGGGCTATCTGGGCTATCTGGGTAATCGTGCATGCAGCCTGGGTCTCACCTGCGCTATCTCGGCCAGTTTGGTGCTGCAGAAAGACTAAACGGCTTCTTTAGACACGCACAGATCCCTGCCAAGTTCCACAGTCACACGCTGAATCTCCCCGTGAACCTGAATAGCTTCAGACTCAGCCTCCCAACAGCGCTCGGTCGTACGCTGTAGCGCCGCCGCGCCGGGTCCCACACGCAGACTGTGTTTGTGCGTTTCCCCATGCCAACACACCTGGTTCAACCCGGGAGGTGTTTATCAAGGCCTTGGTGAGATGAGTCATGTGTGTTAAGGGTGATTTGCACTTTTACAAAGATGCATGTAAATGTATCTGCTTCGAGATGGAGAGAAAGGGGGGTCGGGGTAAACCTGAATCTGAGGGTATGTCTGTCATTGCTATGGTAACATCCCGTGGATCAAGGCAGTATAGTGCTGTAAATGTGCCGAAAGGTTCTTTTGATGTAGCAAAGGACCCTCATCTGCACTGCGACTTAATTTTGTTTTCAGTTTTCAATAATGCTACGTATGAGAGAAACATTTCTGATGGGTTTAGCAGTTTGATTTCCAGCTTTCCATCCAAAATTTCATGGTTTAAAACGAACATGAGTTTATTGAATGTATCCAAGTGAACTATCCAAAAACTACACGACACAGTAAAAACAATCAACAAGTCAATCTGGTGGTTAAGCTACACAAAACCTAACAGCACAATAGAAATAACCACAGAAAAGACATTAGCCCAGATGCTACACTACCCAAAAACTACCAAGATCAGTGGAAATAATAAAGACATGAACTCTAACCTACTCAAAATCTACAAGCTGAAAGAAAAGTTATAACCCAGGTGGCTACTCTGTACAGTGGAAGTTATGAAAGGAAAGAATTAGCCTCAGAGGCTAAACTACCCATAAACTACTGAACAAAATTCAGAAGGTATTCAGCTTAGTGGCTAAACTACCCACCAGGCAAAGTTGAAAACAACCAAAGGTATTAACCCAGTGGTTAAACTACCCAAAACTTACAACGCACAGTGGAAATATCCAAAGAAAAACGGTAACCTCAGTGGTTTAACTACCCCAAAACTACCATGCTAAAGGGAAATAATCAATGCAATTAACCCAGTAGTTAAACTACCCCAAAACCACCAAGCAAAGAGGAATACCAGGTGCCTAAACTACTCAAAACTTAGCAAGTTAAATAAAAACAGCTAAAGATATTAACCCAGTGGCTAAACTACACGAAAAAAGTACTAGGCAGAATGAAAACAACCAATGTATTAACCCCGAGGCTAAACTACCCAAAAACTACCAAGCAAAGAGGAATACCTGGTGCCTCAACTATTCAAAACTTACCAAGTTAAATGAAAACAGCTAAAGATTTTAACCCAGTGGGTAAACTACCCAAAAACTACCAAGATCAGTGGAGATAATAAAGACATGAACTCTAACCTACTCAAAATCTACAAGCTGAAAGAAAAGTTATAACCCAGGTGGCTACTCTGTACATTGGAGGTCATGAAAGGAAAGAATTTGCCTCAGAGGCTAAACTACCCATAAACTACTGAACAAAATTAAGAAGGTATTCAGCTTAGTGGCTAAACTACCCACCAGGCAAAGAAGAAAACAACCAAAGATATTAACCCAGTGGCTAAACTACCCAAAAACTTCTACCAAGGAAAATGAAAGTAACCAAACATAAAAACCCAGTGGCTAAACTACCCAAAAACTACCAAGCAACATTAAAAACAACCAAAGGTATTAACCCTCATGGCTAAACTACCCAAAACTTAGAACGCACAGTGGAAATATCCAAAGAAAGGAGTTACCCTCGGTGGTTCAACTACCACAAAACTACCATGCTAAAGGAAAATAACCAATGCAATTAACCCAGTAGTTAAACTACCCCAAAAACACCAAGCAAAGAGGAATACCTGCTGCCTAAACTACTCCAAACTTACCAAGTTAAATAAAAACAGCTAAAGATATTAACCCAGAGGTTAAACTACCCCAAAACTACCATGCTAAAGGAAAATAACCAATGCAATTAACCCAGTAGTTAAACTACCCCAAAACTACCAAGTTAAATGAAAACAACCAAAGGTATTAACCCAGAGGCTAAACTACCCAAAAACATCTACCAAGGAAAATGAAAATAACCACACATAAAAACCCAGTGGCTAAACTACCCAAAAATACCAAGCAACATTGAAAACAACCAAAGGTATTAACCTAGTGGCTAAACTACCCAAAAACTACCAAGCAACATTGAAAATAACCAAAGGTATTAACCCAGTGGCTAAACTACCCTAAACCAGCTATAAACTACCGAAGAAATGAAGGTAGTGAAAGGTGTTCAGCTTATAGGCTAAACTACCCATAAACTACCAAGCAAATTTGAAAACATTTAAAGGAGTTAACCTCAGTGGTTTAACTACCCCAAAACTACCAAGCAAAGAGGAATACCTAAACTACTCCAAATCTACCAAGTTAAATGAAAACTGCTAAAGATATTAACCCAGTGGCTAAACTACACGACAAAAGTACTAGGCAGAATGGAAACAACCAATGCATTAACCCAGTGGCTAAACTACCCAAAAACTACCAAGCACAGGGCAAATGCCCAAAGAAAAGACTTTACCTCACTGCTAAACTACCTAAAACTGACACACGGGGAATAATAAGCTAAACAGGTTCATTCCAGCAAGAAGGAAACAACAAACTAGCAGTTTATTTACATTTACAGCATTTAGCTGACGCTCTTACACAGAGCAACTTACAAGGTTAATCAGATTACAGGTGGGCCAGTGTGGTGTTAGGAGTCTTGCCCATGGACTCTTATTGGTGTAGCACAACGTAGTCTCCTTGGTGGATAGTGGTGTTATCTGCCGAGCTACACCAACCACATGTTTATGAATGTACACAGAACAAAAACTGAGTTCCTGACAGGACAGTATTACAGTTCAGCCTGGGGATCTGGCACTGACCTCATGGCTCTTCCATATTTTGCCTAAGCAGTTGTATATTCGTTTATGATGTGTATGTTTTGAGCTGGTGAGACTTGGTTTATTGGTAATCGTTTTCCCTTTAACGCTGTAATTGTTGTAATCTATAGATATACAACACGTGTTGCTGTATCTACGTGTGGGGATGTGGCCCTGGTGCAAGTTTCAGCAGAGCAGAACAGGCTTCAGTTTC
Organism: Prochilodus magdalenae; assembly: GCA_024036415.1. Classification (NCBI taxonomy): domain Eukaryota; kingdom Metazoa; phylum Chordata; class Actinopteri; order Characiformes; family Prochilodontidae; genus Prochilodus; species Prochilodus magdalenae. Next base: position 13,516 of record JAMWET010007492.1, on the reverse strand, counting down.
GGTGTTTAATTTAAGGGCATTTCATTTTTCCTGGAAATTTGAAATGGTGTGAAAGTAGATATTACTCAGTGTCAGAGCGGAACATCTGGAGAAGGGTGCGAGCACATGCATAATGAACGTGTGTGAATGTGTGTTTGTGTGAGACATCTGCTGTGTAGAGCGTTGCAGTGGTGAGTGTGACTAAAGAGAGGCATATTTCAGCCAGCTGGGAGCGCCTGGAAAATAACTACGGTGCAGAAAGATTGTGCTCTCTGTCAATTAAAACACTTTTCCACCAAACACATTATCCAAATGCTAACTGCACGTTGTTCGACAGGGCCTTTGGCCTTCGGCTGTCGAATGGTAGACAGTGTATTGTGATTGTGGTGTACTTAGCAAACTCATTTCCAGGGTGGAAACATTACTGAGATGTCGTATCCGTTTCACTCACATATACAAAACAGAGGCCTTCAGATTTGGTTAGTGGATGAAACGACAGAAGGAAATTTTTTTCTATTTTGGGGAATGAGACTTTTCATAAACGGTCAATAGGAAGTCTCCTCTGCTGTTCACATGTGGCACTAAATAAAGATTCAAGGATTCATTCAAGGGTCCAAGGAGACTTTATTGTCATTCGCATCACATGTGGTACATGGGGTGGAACGAAATTGTAGCACCCAAGGACCCGGTTTCACCCAGACAGCAGTACTTAAATAAATAAAATAAACATAAATATATAAAAATATATAAAATATATAGAGAGAAAGAGCAGGAGATTGAAAAGGTAGCAGCAGAGTGTGTTTAAAGTGACTGAGTGTCCTCAGAGTGTCGGTGCAGTGGTTCCACTAAGTGGCGTTTAGATTCTTCCAGCTTCTGGAATGAAGCTGCTCCTCCGTCTGTCCGTTTTACACCTAATGCTCCGCAGCCTCCTGCCTGAGGGGAGCGGGACAAACAATGCGTGTGCTGGGTGAGTGGGGTCCTTCATGATGCAGGTGGCCCTCTTCCTGCATCTGGAGGTGTAGATGTCCGTGGTGGTGGGGAGGCTGACTCCGACAGACCTCTGTGCAGCCTTCACCACCCTCTGCAGAGCTTCCCTGTCTGCAGCAGAGCAGCATCCGTGCCACACGTTGATGCTGGAGCGTAGGACGCTCTCCAGCAGACATCTGTAGAAGGAGGTATCAGTTTCTGCATTTTTGATGGAATATTACTCAGAGGATGATGTATAATGTAGAAATAGTATAAAATTACACTTTTATGCAAACAGTTTGGCTACAGTATAAGAAATAAGCTATAAGCTAAAATATCTGCCCATAATTCCTTTAATAAATGAGATTTTGGTCACATTAGAGCGCTTGTTTTGCAATAACTAAAAAGAAATTGTATTAAACTGGAATTGAAATGGAATTTACGCTGAATTAAAAAGGACCTGGACCAGAACTGAACCAAAATTAAAGGTGGATTGAAATTGAAATTAAAAATGAATTGAACTATACAGTATTTGAACCGGAATCTCTGTGGAAGTGTGGTCAAATTGCCGGTTTGTTTCAGCCAGCCATTTCAGTCTTGCCCAGATCCTGATATTCGGATGGGTGGTGTTGGGTTTTACTGAACCCCTAAAGCTGAACAAGTTCATGATCGGACTAATAGGCCTAATTGTTGCTAAAGGTAGGTTAAACTAATATATATATATATACAGTGGTTGGACAATGAAACTGAAACACCTGGTTTTAGACCACAGTCATTTATTAGTATGGTGTAGGGCCTCCTTTTGCGGCCAATACAGCGTCAGTTGGTCTTGGGAATGACATATACTGCGTCCTGCACAGTGGTCAGAGGGAGTTTAAGCCATTCCTCTTGCAGGATAGTGGCCAGGTCACTACGTGATGCTGGTGGAGGTTCGTCCTTCTTGGTGGTATGCTGACATTACCCTGGATACCGTGGCTCTTGATACATCACAAAGACTTGCTGTCTTGGTCACAGATGCGCCAGCAAGACGTGCACCAACAGTCTGTCCTCTTTTGAACTCTGGTATGTCCCATAATGTTGTGTGCATTGCAGTATTTTGAGCAGAACTGTGCTCTTACCTGCTAACTGAACCTTCACACTCTGCTCTTACTGGTGCAATGTGCAATTAATGAAGATTGGCCACCAGGCTGGTCCAATTTAGCCATGAGACCTCCCACACTAAAATGACAGGTGTTTCAGTTTCATTGTCCAACCCCTGTATGTTAATGATGTCTAAAAATATATAACATTACTGAACAGTTGTCGCAGATCTTCCTGACTACGCTGATCCTCTGGACTCCATTTCCCAGAGTGCACTGCCCGATGACATCACACCCACATGTCCACAGTCCAATCACTCCCGGTCTGGGTCTCCCGAATACTGATTGAATTCAGCGGTAAAGGCTTGTACATGAACTCCACACTCTTCTGTCTTTGCGAAGTTTTGCCAACTTCCGTTTTGATTCTGAGCATTCATATCTTTCTATACTGGCCTTGACCAGGTTTCCTTCTCGACTCCTCTTTTCATCTACTCCCTTTGCTTAGTTTGCCTGTTCAGTAGCCTCTCTGGTTTGTCCCTAATTCTGTCCCTTTGTCTTCGCTTGGCTGTTTCCCTCTGGTTCAGTCTGCCTTCTCGCTTGTCTTCCTGGCTTTTGACCCTCACCTGTCTCTTCCACTCATGATCAGGTATTGCCCCTTTGCATTGCTAACCCATACTTTGCTGGTTTGTGTAATAAAGCTCATCTGTGCTTTAGCTCTGCTAGCGTCACGTCCAGTTCTTTGTGTCTGACAGCAGTGTTAAGAGCAGCAACGTGTATATAATAATATACAATTATAATATAACAATAATAATTGTTTTGAGGGTAGTTTGGCTACTGGGTTAATCGCATTGTTTGTTTTCCTTTAGCTTGGTAGTTTTGGGGTAGTTATACCACTGAGGTTAGCTCCTTTGGTTGTTTTCAACTTTGCTTGGTAGTTTATGGGTAGTTTAGCCTATAAGCTGAATACCTTTCACTATCTATATTTTTATAGAAGTGTATCGGTGGTTTTGGGTAGTTTAGCCACCTTAATACCTTTGGTAAACAGATTTACCACTGAGTGTTTCCGAATGTTACTGTCTGTTAGCACAAGCTACAACGTACCTGAAATGGAACTGAAGCTGAATTTAAATGGGACTAAATTTAAAAGAAAATTTAATCAAAGCTTTAAGGAAATTGAGGAGATGCTTAAGCAAACTGGAACTCAAGCTGAATTGGAAATAACATTAAACAATATTAAATTAGTGCAAACTTAATTCATGTGAAACTGAATTGATATAGAACTAAAGCTACATTGAAATTAAACTGAAGCATAACTGAAATGGAATTAAATTAAAGTGAATTGGAATTTAAAATGAAAAATGGAAAGTGGGGATGAATTGAAATGGAATCAAAGCTGGATTGTAATTGAAGTCAGGCTAAATTAGAATGGAAGTGTGCTCATTCAAAATGAGACTCAAGCTAGATTGGATTCAAAGTTAAGCTGAATCAAAATAAAACTGGGGTTAAATGAAAATAAAGCTGAATTAAAAAATACCCATAAGTTTTATTCAAGCTAATTAGAAATTGTGGCAAATTGTCAAAATACATGACATTTAAATCGTGTTATTCATTTCAGTCTTATTTATTTTAAAGCCTGTATGTGTGTGGTAGCTTTTTAGTGATCAACAGAGATCACAGGATTCAAAAGCTAAGGACTGTTGCTGGCTAGCTGTGTCAAATACTATCCGCTGTAGCATGATTACTCTGCTGTAATCCGCTGTAGCAGTATCCGGGTATTGACATTATTTTCCATTTTACATGCCGACTCAGCAGATCTCTTAGAACTGCATTAGTGAAGTCATGGTACTGGGGTACAGTCAGAAACAGTGGGAAAAAAATGACTGTAAATGAATTAATTAAAAAAATTAATATTAAAAATGTAAATTTCCAGTGTTATACAGTATTACGTCGGCCAGCGATACTTTCCATGAGCGTCTGATGCGACAGACACTGTGGTTTTATATTGTTTGAATGTTTTCATTCATCAGTTTTCTCTCACTACGATACCCATCATACCCAACGCGACCAATCCTGCCTGCTAGCCTAGCCACAGAGCTACAAGCTAATAAATACAACTAGGATTAGTCAGGATTAGTGTACTCTTTGAACAGGATTCACAGCCAGCAGCTAGCAAACCAAATTTAAACAGCCCCCCCCAAACATTCCCCCCGGAGCAGTTGCAGTTCCTGCCACCCTCACAATACATCACTAGAAGGGGGTTTCCAAGTCTTTAAACTGGAAAATGCGGGGCTAGATGCTGCTGCGGAAGCACTGGAGGAGGGGGAGCACGCACGGTTTCCATCAGATGTAGAGAAGGTTCGACCGCTGGGCCTTGTTAATGATGAATTCTGTAATTCCAGCCATGTGCCCAACACCTTTGCCATTAATCTGAATGATAGTAATAACTTTTGATGTGTGGTAGAGCTTGTCCAACCTCGCAACACTAGCACTGAAAGAATGCACTGGTGGGCGGAGCAAGACGAGGTCAATTGAAATGGAACTGAAAATGAATTGAAATGGAATTGACCCCGACCTTGCTGCGAGCAGGTCTTTGGAGAGCTTCGTGCTGCTTTCGGCTTTGATCTGTGACTCCTGCGCTGATGACAGAAGAGGATAAGAAGGCAGTGTAATCCTATAGAGGGGAGCGTAGCCCACCACGCTGGGGTGTGTGTGTGTGTGTGTGTGTGTGTGTGTGTGTGTGTGTGTGTTGGGGCCGCATAATGACTGAGGGCCACAGCTGTGGGTCTTGCTGGTGCAAAAGACACACACACACACACACACACACACTACAGGACAAGGGGATAAGCCCCTCTATAGAAGGAGGCCTGTGACTAGAGCAGCTCTGTCCCTGACCAACTTAAAGTTCAAAGGGACGAGCCAAGCTGAACCTCCTTCAACAAAGCTTTGCAGAGGAGCACACACACTACTCCTCATTCATCCGAGTTGCGTACGGTCAAATCTGAATAAACAATGATCGCATGTAAAAAAATCCCCCCCAGTTCTATCTTACTTTTTTTAGTAAACTTTGGCTTATCTGGATGCTTTTAACTCCAGTCTGGTGAAAGGTAGTGTATTAATATCACCTGCAATACCAATCAAAAGAACATATCGCCAATGTCCCGAGAAAAACAAGTATCTCCGAAACGGCAACTTTACAGGAGAGGCCCAAAACCTGATCGAATTTGAATGTAAGTCAATGGAACCAGACATTTTTTCAAGAATGTTATGGATATTATGGTTCATCTATTGATCATAAAATGTCCAACCAATGTAAACAGCAGCCCATGTGATCAAATGATGCAAAAAAAAAAAAAAAAAAAATTGGAGAAGGAGACATGGTTTTGATTGGACGGCGACGACATATAGAAATTAATAAGCTCATAGGACCAAAAATAAGTCACCTTGTGTGTTTAAGATGGTAGTAACTTCAGACTCCTGCAGATGAGGAAATACATACCTGGAAATGATCCAAAAGACTAACAAACCACAGTCTTAAAACAGAGTTTAAATAATATTTCACTTTTATAGACATACACTGATCATTAAAAGAGTCGTCGCACATAAAGCTGCACCCAGAAGGATTACTGATGTGCAGGTTTGACACGGTGAGACATGTAATCATGCTGATGTAAGCAAGGACAGGCCTTACCTCCGTACCTGACTGACCCAACAGCCACGACTGTGGACATCCAGTGAGCAGTGATGCCCTTCATGAGTCTGCATGGGAGGCATTATCAAGGACACCATTAGGATCCTCTACAACTCCGAGACATCCTGAGACGTCTAACATGCAGGGTTAGCCAACATGGTGGCTTAACGCCCTACTGAGAAACCCTACTCTCTACAGCTCAGTAAATATAGCTTCATGCTCAGTGCTCTCCCCTACGAGATGACCACCAGAACAGACCGCTTAACTGCACAGACTGCACTTTTTGCACATACCCTGGTGATTCAGTTTATCACTCCTCTATAAGGCCCAGTGTTATTCTGTCTATACTGAATATGTACACTGTGTGTATTTAAATCTATAACTGGCTGCTGCACCGTTCTGTCATTTACACTAATACTGAATACCGTGCATATGTTCTGCTACCTTTCAGACTTACATAGCATATATTGGACATTTTCTTAATTTATTGTTGCTAGGCTCCGCCCACTGCTTACTTCCAAAGATGCTGAGACTCTGGTTCATGCATTTATTACATCTAGGCTAGATTACTGCAATGCTCTGTTCCATGGTCTACCCTCCAAAACCCCTCGCCCTCTGCAGTACGTTCAAAACTCCGCAGCCAGAGTCTTAGTACGCTCACATCACCCCATCCTTCTTCAGCTACACTGGCTACCAGTTACAGAGCGTATCCACTATGAGATCCTTTATTTTGTGTTTGTAAAGCGTCCTTGGGTTTGTGAAAGGCGCTATAGAAGTGTAAACTATTATTATGGTTGCGCGTTGGTTGCTTGTTCGTTTCTCTTTCTGTTCGCATCCCTTTTTCCTCCCATAGAGAATGAATAGGATGGAAAATTGTTTGCCTACGTACTCTACTCCCGCTCAACCTAGAGCCTCCAAATCGGATACAATGGCTCAGGGCGAAGCATTTACTGATGGACTGACCCACACTCGTTCCTTTCTTCTTTGTTTTCTGCATCCCTCGTTCCCCCCATTGAGTCCCAGTCATTTTCGACCCAAACTAAGCAGTAATGCTTTCGAAACTAAGTGCAGGGCCCCTAAAGCCGGCTGTTTTGTTCGCCTGAGAGGCGCGAAACTTCACATGCTCACTAAGGGCAGGTCCCCAAGCAATTATGCACAGCCATACTGACCCACACTCGTCTATCTGTCGTTTATTCATCCCTCGTTTCTCCCATAGAGTCCCAGTCATTTTCGACCCAAACCAAGCAGTAATGTTTCCGTTCACCCGAGACCCACCAAGCTTCACCTACTCACTAAGGGCGGGTCCCCAAGCACTAACCGACAGCCATACTGACCCGCACACGTCTATCTGTCGTTTATTCATCCCTCGTTCCTCACTGAACGTTCCATCCCGCGTTTCCCTCAGGAAATGCACTTTTCTAGTTATTATTATTATTATTATTATATACCTACATATACTTTTCTTCTCTCTAGTCTTTTCTTTCTATTTAGTATTTAGTATTTATACTGTAATTGTTTAGTACTTGAAGTCCGGGAGCGAGTGCAGAGTAAGAATTTCATTGTACAGTGCAACTGCTTGTTTCTCTGTGCTTGAATCTTGAATCTTTATCGTCCTTCCCAATGGCACCGCAATCCCACACGTCCGTCAGGACACATCTGTTCTTTGGATAATGAGTTTATACATGTAACTATTATTATGGGATACATCTTAATCTAATAAGATACACACTTAGCGTCAACGTTTTCAGTTGGCATTCTAGTTTAAGTGAACCTGTGATGTGAACCTGAACAGTGGTTAGTGTAGCTCAGTGGGTAACACCACTACCCAGAGTGCCATCTCTACATGTGGGAGACTGGGGTTCAAATCCCGGTCTAGGTGACTAGGCTGTGCTACACTAATAAGAGTCCTTGGGCAAGACACCTAACACTACATTGGCCTACCTGTAATGTGATTAACCTTGTAAGTCGCTCTGGATAAGAGCATCAGCTAAATGCCGTAAATGTAATGTGAATATGAGCAATAGTGATATGTCATAAGTCCAGAGAGAGACTCTGATTTCTGACTTTCTATTTTAATTGTTATTGAAACTCATAGCTATAAAGTATCTGTATCGAGATATTAGCTTTGCTATTGCTTGGTATTGTATGAAATGGAAAGAATCATCCATCCCTACTAAAATGGTTTGGTGAAGCCACCACTCTGATGTTGGTGCTCACAAAATTGAGCTCAGATTCCCTGAACGTGCTGAGAAGGATCTGGAAACCAACTTCTGAGACTGATATTATATTTTGCTGTTGAGGCTTTGCTGTCCAGTCTGGATTTTCTGGCTCTGATAAACGAATAACGTGCACTCGGGTCTTGAGAGTGGTCTCGTTATGACTTGATCCACAGTGCCGTGTATGCGAATGCTTGTGTTGCGTAGTGTATCTATCAGCGTAGGTATGTGTGTGAGTGTGTTCACCACAGGGGTGTCCGGTCCCCCCCTTGGCCGGCTGTCATGGTTATTATCAGTGCGCATTTGTGTCGGCCCGTTTGATGTCCCGGCCGTAATATCTTCCGTACACACTTCACGCTAACTTCTGAAAGAATGAAAGGGGCAGGGGAGGGGTGTGTGAGCGGGGAGGGGGCCGCGGGGAACGGGATGGGATGGGAAGACTCTTTAATTAGAAAGAAAAATCCGCATTGTGTGGTTGGCGGGAGGGAGGCCAGCTTTAGCGTCTGCACAATGGCTGCGAAGGAGAAGTCACTTCTAATGCTCCTTTTGATCAGCACCGCGCTTTTGTGTCCCACCCCGCACACTTTCCTCACCCTGGCTAAACGCTTCGGAGTAGCCCATAATGCCAGACACACACACAGCTGTGTTTTCGTACAGTGTCAGGACATGAGATCGTGCTTATGGGCCATATACATGTAGGGATACATGTAGTGACATAACTCCGCCCCCTCCCCCAAGTAATTTTGTGACTTTTATATTTTTGCACATTCATCAGAAAATGTGTCACATCTGCAGTGATATCTGAGGGCCTATAAGTAATCTTAATAATGTCATATATGTATTATTAATATATAGTTTCCAATATGTAAAGTACATTAACATATATAATATTAATACATTTATGGTATACATGTCTATATGCAATAATAATATCACAAATGTATTGTTGATATGTCAGTATGTGTATGTAAAAGTAATACCCCATATATATTAATGTCTAAGTGACTAAATATAACAGCAGTAGACCCATCTATACTTAGTTTATAATAATTTGTGTACATGGACTATATATAAGACCTTATGTATATATAACAATAATTTCACAAACACTGTTTCACTGATTATTAATGCCCATATGTAATAATAACTTGACATAATTATGTTAGTATTTGTAATAATAATGTAAATTATACACATCTATTACATTATTATTACACATACTACATAATATGTCAGTTATATTACATATGGGCATTAATATCAGTGAAACATGTGTGAAATTATTGTTATATATACATAAGGTCTTATATATAGTCATTACAAATTATTATAAATAAGTATAGATGGGGTACTGCTGTTATATTTAGTCACTTAGACATTAATATATATGGGGTATTACTTTTACATACACATACTGACATATCAACAATACATTTGTGATATTATTATTGCATATAGACATGTATACCATAAATGTTTGATATTATATATGTTAATGTACTTTACATATTGGAAACTATATATTAATAATACATATATGACATTATTAAGATTACTTATAGGCCCTCAGATATCACTGCAGATGTGACACATTTTCTGATGAATGTGCAAAAATATAAAAGTCACAAAATTACTTGGGGGAGGGGGCGGAGTTATGTCACTACATGTATCCCTACATGTATATGGCCCCGAATGGCACGATCGCATGTCCTTCGGACACTGTACGAAAAACACAGCTGTGTAGTGTTGTCTGGCCATGATGGTGCTACTCCGAAGCGCGGTTTAGCCAGGGTGAGGAAAGTGTGCGGGTGGGACACAAAAGCGCGAGACGGTGCTGATCAAAAGGGAGCATTTAGAAGTGGACTATCTCCTTCGCAGCCCATTGTGCAGACGCTAAAGCTGGCCTCCCTCCCGCCAACCACCACAATTGCAGGATTTTTCTTTCTAATTAAAGAGTTCCTATCCCATCCCATCCCGTTCCCCGCGGCCACCTCCTCCGCTTCCTCCACACACCCCTCCCCTGCCCCTTTCATTCTTCAGAAGTTAGCGTGAAGAAGTGTTACGGAAGATATTACGAGCCGGGAACATCAAACGGGCCGACACAAATGCGCACTGATAATAACCATGACAGCCGGCCAAGGGGGGGACCGGACACCCCTGTGGTGAACACACTCACACACATACCTACGCTGATAGATACACTAACGCACTGTGGATAAGTCATACGAGACCACTCTCAAGACCCGAGTGCACGTTATTCGTTTATCAGAGCCAGAAAAAATCCAGGAAGGGGGGGGGGTGGACAGCAAAAGCCTCAACCGCAAAATAATAAATATCAGTCTCAGTAAGTTGGTTTCCAGATCCTTCTCAGCACGTTCCATGGAATCTCGAGCTCAATTTTGTGTGAGCAACAACATCAGAGTGGTGGCTTCACACCAAACTCATTTTAGTAGGGATGGATGATTCTTTCCCATTTTCCATATCAATAACCAGCAATAGCAAAGCTAATTAATCTCGATACAGATTACTTTATAGCTATGAGTTCCAATAACAATTAAAATAGAAAGTCATAATTCAGAGTCTCTCTCTGGGACTTATGACATATCCAATGTATTGCTCATATTTCACAATTACATTTACGGCATTTAGCTGATGTCTTATCCAGAGCGGACTTACAGGCGTGAATCACATTACAGGTAGGCCAATGTAGTGTTAGGTGTCCTTGCCCAAGGACTCTTATTAGTGTAGCACAAGCCTAGTCACCCTAGACCGGGATTTTGAAACCCCAGTCTCCCACATGTAGAATGGCACGTCTGGGTAGTGGTGTTACCCACTGAGCTTCACTAAACCACTGTTCATGTTCACATCACAGGTTCACTTCTTAACCTAGAATGCCAACTGAAAACGTTTGACCGCTAAGTCGTGTATTCTTATTTAGATTAAGATGTAATCCCATAATAATAGTTACATTGATATAAACTCATTATCCAAAGAACAGACTGTGTCCTGGACTGACGGTGTGGGATTGCGGTGCCATTGGGAAAGGACGATAAAGATTCAAGATTCAAGCACAGAGAAACAAGCAGTGTGCACTGTACAATGAAATTCTTACTCTGCCACTCGCTCCCGGACTTCAAGTACTAAACAATTACGTATAACATACTAAATACTAAATAGAAAGAAAAGACTAGAGAGAAGAAAATAGTATATGTATGTATATAATAATAATAATAATAAATAACTAGAAAAAAGTGCATTTCCTGAGGGAAACTCCCCCCCCCCGAGGGATGGAACGTTCAGTGAGGAACGAGGGCATGAATTAAACGACAGATAGACGTGTAGTGTGCGGGGTACAGTATGGCTGTCGGTTAGTGCTTTGGGGACCCGCCCTTAGTGAGTAGGTGAAGCTTGGTCGGTATCGGGTGAACGGAAACATTACTGCTTGGTTTGGGTCGAAAATGACTGCGGACTCTATGGGAGAAACGAGGGATGAATAAACGACAGATAGACTAGTGTGGGTCAGTATGGCTTGTGCAATAATTCCTGTGTGGGGACCTTGCCCTTAGTGAGCATGTGCAGTCTCGCGCCTTCTCAGGCGAACAAAACAGCCGGCTTTAGTTGCCCTGCACTTAGTTTCGACAGGGCATTAACTGCTTAGTTTTGGGTCGAAAAATGACTGGGGAATCAATGGGGGGAACGGAGGGTTGCGGAAAACAAGAAGAAAGGAACGAGTGTGGGTCAGTCCATCAGTAAATGCTTTCGCCCTGAGCCATTGTATCCGATTTGGAGGCTCTAGGTTGAGCGGTAGTAGAGTACGATAGGCAAACAATTTTCCCATCCTATTCATTCTCTATGGGCAGGAAAAAAGGGATCGCGAACAGAAAGAGAAACGACAAGCAACCAACGCGCAACCATAATAATAGTTTACACTTCTATAAGCGCCTTTACAACCCAAGGACGCTTTACAAACACAAAATAAGGATCTCATAGTTGATACTCCTCTGTAAATGGTAGCCTCAGTGTAGCTGAAGAAGGTTGCGGGTGATTTGCGCGTACTAAGACTCTGGCTGCGGAGTTCTTGAACGTACTGCAGAGGGCGAGGGGTTTTGGAGGGTAGACCATGGAACAGAGCATTGCAGTTAATCTAGCCTAGATGTAATAACTGCATGAACCAGAGTCTCAGCATCTTTGGAAGTAAGGCATTGGGCGGATCCTAGAAAAAAACAAAACAACAAGTAAATTAAGAAAAATGTCCAATATATTCTATGTAAGTCTGAAAGGTAGGCAGAACATATGCACGGTGTATTCAGTAATTAGTGTAAATGACAGAACGGTGTTTGCAGCAGCCACTTATAGATTTAACTACACACAGTGGTCATATTCAGTATAGACAGAATAACACTGGGCCTTATAGAGGAGTGATACACTGAATCACCAGGGTATGTGGCAAACAAGTGCCGTCCCTGTGGCAGTTAAGCGGTCTGTTCTGGTGGTCATCTCGTAGGGGAAGAGCACTGAGCCTGAAGCTTATATTTAACTGAGCTGTATAGAGTAGGTTTCTCTAGTAGGGCGTTTTAGCCAACCATGATTGGCTAACCCTGCATGTTGACGTCTCAGGAATTGTCCTCGGAGTTGTAGAGGGATCCTAATGGTGTCCTTATAAATAGCCTCCCATGCAGGACGCATGAAGGGCATCACTGCTTCACTGGATGTCCACAGTCCGTGGCTTTTGGGTCAGTCAGGTAAGGAGGTACGGCCCCTGTCCTTGCTGGGGACATCAGCATGATTACATGGTCTTCACCGTGTCCAAACCTGCAACATCAGTATTCCTTCTGGTGCAGCTTTATGTGCGCCGACTCTTTTTAATGATCAGTGTATGTCTATAAAGTGTGAAATATTATTTTAAACTCTGTTTTAGACTGTGGTTGGAGGGGGGAGGGGAATCTTTTGGATCATTTCCAGGTATGTATTTCCTCATTCTGCAGGAGTCTGGAAGTTACTACCAATCTTAAAACACACAAGGTGACTTTATTTTGGTCCTATGAGCTTATTTAATTTCTTATATGTCGAGCCGCCGTCCAATCAAAAACCATGTTCTCCTTCTCCAATTTTTTTTTTTTTTTTTTTTTTTGCATCATTTGATCCACATGGGCTGCTGATTTACATTGGTGGACATTTTTATGATCAATAGATGAACCATAATATCCATAACATTCCTTGAAAAAAATGTCCTGGTTTCCATTGACTTACATTCAAAATTCGATCAGGTTTTGGGGCCTCTCCTGTAAAGTTGCCGTTTCGGGAGATACTTGTTTTTCTCGGGGACTTGGCGATATGTTCTTTTGATTGGTATTGCAGGTGATATTATTAATACCTACTACCTTTCACCAGGACTGGATTTAAAAGCATCCAGATAAGCACCAAAGTTACACTAAAAAAAGTAAGATAGAACGGGTGGGAATTTTTTGTGTACATCCGATCATTGTTTATTCAGATTTTGACCGTACGCACTCTCTGATGAATTGAGGAGTAGTGTGTGTGCTCCTCTGCAAAGCTTTGTTGAAGGAGGGTTCAGCTTGGCTCGGTCC
>JAMWET010007491.1:0-65988 GCA_024036415.1 Prochilodus magdalenae | reverse complement strand
CAACAATTGGCAAACCCGACATTTACACTACAAACCCGAACCCTAAAGTTTACACAAACCCTAACCCCCACGTTTACACTAAAACCCCATAACCCCTTACATTACACAAACCTCTACTCCGACATTTACACGTAAACCCTAAACCCTACATTACACTAAACCTAACACCTACATTTACCACTAAACACAAAAACCCCACCCCTAACCCCACAATTTACACTAAACCCCTTAACCCATAAATTTACACTAAACCCTACCCCTACATTTACAATAAACCCCTAACCCCTACCTTTACACTAAACCCTAACCTCACATTTACACTAAATCCCTCACCCTACATTTACATAAACCCCTGCAACCCCTACATTTACACCAAACCCATGAAACCCTACATTTACACTAAAACCCTTAACCCATAACATTTACACTAAACCCCTAACACCCTCCATGTACACTAAATACCACAACCCCGCACATTTTATCACTAAAACCCCTAACCCTACATGTCACCAAACCCTAAACCCTACATTTACCACTAAAAACCCCTAAACCCGACATTAAACTAAACGACTATAAACTCTACATGTAAACACTAAAATCCCTCAACCATACATTATCAGACTAAACACCTGACCCCTACATTACACTAAATCCTAAACCCTACATTTAGTGACTAAAACCCCCTAACCCCCTACATCTTTACACTAAACCCCTACATCCTAAATTTACACAAAAAACAATAACCCCTACCCTTTACACTAAACCCCTACATCCCTACATTTACATAAGACCCCTAACCCCTTACCATTTACACTAAACCCCTAAACTCTAACACTTTACACTAACCCTAACCCATACATTTTACACTAACCCCTAACTCCTACATTACAGCTAAACCCTATACCCTACATTTATCACACTAAACCCTAACCCATAACATTTACACTAACCCCTAAAACCCCTACATTTACACTAAACCCCCTAACCCCCTACATTTTACACTACACCCCTTTAACTTCTACAATTTGACACTAAACCCTAACACATACATTTACACTAAAACCCCTATCCCCTACTTTTTTTTACACTAAAAACCCTAACTCCTACAAATTTGTACACTAAAAACTAACCCTACCATTTGGTACACTAAACCCTAAACCCCTGACATTTACACTAAAACCCTAACCCCCTACCATTTACACTAAACCCTAAACCCATAACATTTTTTTTACACTAAAACCCTAACCCCTTACATTTTACACTAAACCTAACTTCCTACATTTTACACTAAAAACCCTAACCCCTTAACAATTTACCACTAAAACCCTACCCCAAATATTCTTTTACACTAAACCCCCCCCTAACCCCCCTACCATTTACAACTAAACCCCTAACTCCCCTACATTTACACACTAGAACCCTACAAAAAAAAAAAAACACCCCTAACCTACCCTTACCTTTTTTACACTAAACCCTAACCCCTACATTTTACCCTACACCCAAACCCCTACATTTACACTAAACCCTTAACTCCTACACTTTTAACACTAAACCCCCTTAAACCCCTTACATCCACCACAAAACCCTTAACCCCTACATTTACAACTAAAACCGTAAAAAACCTCCCTACAAAACTTATACTTAACCCCCCTAAACCCCTACAATTTTTTACACAAACCCCTACCATGTTGGTTCACTTCCTACACCTGTTGTGTTAGTTTTTATCTTGGGGTTTTTTCTGAAACCTTGATTCTTTGTTTTTTTTCTATGGTTGTTTAATTCTGGCCTCCTATTTTAATCTCCGGTTTTTCCCTCCTGTTTTTTTTTTCCCCTGTTTGTTTTCTCCCAATTCAAGACACCCAGAAACACCTTTCTGCTTGAAGTCCCTGAATTTTATGTGAATATTTCTTAGTGCCAATATTCTGCCCTTTGAACCTCTCAGTTATTTTTTTCAGGGTCCGCAGTTTGAGAAGCAAAGTGCCAGGACAGTCCAGATTTTTTTTTTTTAAAATGAAGTTTTTGTTTCCAGCAAAACTGAAAAACCCAGTTGGAGCTCAGCTCCTGGAACCAAAAAAGTTTACCTAATCTTTTATCCCTGTCTCTCAGCTTCAACTGAAGTTTTTTTTTTATATTTCGGTTTTTCAACGCTGCCTCCCCGTTTCTTTATTGGGCCCCAGATTTTCAGCTCCATCATAAAACTCCCACTCCAACTGGTCTGGGGAGGGGCCTGTTTTTTTCAGTAGGGAAGCTGTGATGTAGCAGGAGCGTTCCCGCCTGCTGCTTAGTTCTTGGATTCCAGCCCTGCAGTGAGAGAGATGGGGGGTACATTCATGAAGCTGCTGACATTTCCCCCCTCCCCCCTGGTTGTTTACAGTTCAGCTGGCCGTTTCAAGCAGGTCAGTTCAACACCCCTTATAGTAAAGGGGTTAAAGCTGGGATTGGGAAGGAGCTGGTTTTCCTGGGAACGAGTCACCTGGAGCTTGAGTTTTTCAGTTTTAAACCGGGGGAAAGGAATCAGAAGAGGTCCCACCCATTATTATTCACCAAAAAAACCTAGCGATAAAGTACATGAATCCAAGTCCGGCTGGTGCGGGGGACGGTTTGTTTTTTTAACACTGAAATAAATTAGTAATGTTAGTTAGTAAAAATAATTTTTTTTCTTTGGAAATTCTTTTTGGACAAATTACAATCCAAATAGCCCCTCGCCAGGATCCTGTCCCGGATATGGACGGCAACGGGAACGGAGGCTTTACTCCCCCTGGAATAACAGGAAAAACCGGGGGCCAAACTGGTAGTGGGGGAGGGAAGGAGGAGATCGTTGGAACGTCAGCAGCAGGACAGGGCATAGGTAGAATCCTTTTAAAGACAGGTGATTGGTCAGAAGAATGAATAAGGGAGCGACATAGCAGAACTTGGGGAATAAATTTAAACTTGAAAAGTGTAGAGCAGTTCTGCAGCTTAAGGTATTTTATGGCTTAGCCTTTGCAAAGGTATTCCAGATGGTTGTTAAGGTGTTGCTAGGCAGTTGTTACGGTATCCCACCCGGTTTGCTTGGCAGTTGCTATATTATCCAATGATTTTTATGATATACCGAATGGCTACTTAAGTGTTGCATGGTGATTGCTATTATATCCCACATGGTTGCTATGGTGTTGTTAGGCAGTTGCAGAGGTTGTAGGAGTGTTGCTTGACGGTAGGTATGGTATGCCAGGTGGTTAATTAGGTGCTGCTAGGTGTACCAAATGTTATAATGTACCAAATACATACTAAGGTGTTGCTAGACAATTGCCATTCCCTTAAATTTGGTTGCTAAAGTGTTGCTGGGTGGCTGCTATGGTGTTGCTAGATGGTTGTCATGAAAACCAAGTGAAAACGGTGTCTCTCGGTCTAGTAGAAGTACAGTAGATGGGCATGTATGTTTCCTTTCATTCTTAAGTGGAAAAAAATCAGAATTTTAAGATTTTCCAACAACCGTAAGTCAGATCAAAATGCTGCATACAAGCACAATGTTCCTAATCATCAGACTGAGCATCTGGTGTTGGAACGGTGTTGAAAGCTATGAATGTAGAACTTGTAGCATCAGTGCACTGTCAAGTTATTGGGTACATTTGTCTCACCAGCCTCCTCTCCAGGGCCATAGCAAGTTGTAGACCAGCTTCATGTGGATGTCCAGGTCAGCTGGAGACAGTAAGACAGTTTCAGTATTGTTAGCTGGGGATTTTAATGATTCCTCTTCACTCCAACCTACTACTTCATCATTCTTCATACACCACTGCATCAATTTTATTCATTGGACTACTCAAGTGACTTGACTTGGCTACTAGATTAAATTGTACAAGTCAAAATGGTTTATTAACCAGCTGTTTTCGACAGTAGCTACGCCATACATGAGTAAAGTTTTCTCTTTTGAAAGTTTTACCATGCTAAATCATTGTTTGAACATGCTACAATGTGTTTTTTTTTTGGTTGTTGTGTGTGTCTATTGCATCTATTTGCGTCTATCTGAGAAATGATTCACATGATGAATGAAGTTTCTTTATCTTCACAGGCACCCACTCCCTGGACTTCTACCTCACTGGAGTCACACCAAATATCAGCATCCCAGAGTTCACCGTTACTGTATATATGGATGGACTTGAAGCCGGATATTATAACAGTGACACCAGGAAAGTGGTTCGTACAGGAGACTGGATAAAGGACAACAATGATACAGAGTACTGGGACCTTGTGGCAACAATTGCTCTAAAGGTAGAGGAGGGCGCGGAATATTGGGTGTCTCATGTATTGAGCCTCTTTAATCAGACTGAAGGTGAGCTTTAACACATTCAGGGCTCTAATAACTCAGCACTCGTAACACTGTGGTTCCTACCTGCTGTTCTCTAGATATTAAGCAGAATTGCAAATGTACAAAAATGTATGATATGGTATGTACAGTCACATAAAAGTGAGCACACCCCTCACATTTTTGTAAATATTTTTTAACCTTTGATGGGACGACACTGAAGATATGACACCGTGATACAATGTACAGTAGTCGGTGTACAGCTTGTATAACAGTGTAAATATGCTGTGCCCTTAAAATAACTCAACACACAGTCATTAATGTCTATCCCGCTGCCAATAAAAGAGAGTTTAACAGAGTTTAACAGGACAGGTTCCACTCAGAACCCCATGGAAGCTGAGTGCACATGCTCAGCGTGATATCCAGAGGTTGTCTTTTGAAAATAGACATAGAAGTGTGACAAAGACAAGCAGGCTAAAGACATGGACTACTGGAAGCATGTCCTGTGGTCTGAAGAGACCAAGATAAAGTTATTTGGTATCAAGCGTGTGTGGCGGCAACCAGGTGAGCAGTACAAAGACAAGGGTGGTGGTGGGAGTTTCATATTTTGGGGCTGCATGAGTGCTGTCAGCTGTGGGGAGCTACAGTTCTGGGCTGCCATGCAATACTTCAACATGATAATGACCCCAAACACACCTTCAAGACCACCACTGCCTTGCTAAAGAGACTAAGCGTGGGGCATCCTCAAACGGAAGGTGGAGGAGCGCAAGGCTTCTAACATCCACCAGCTCTGTGATGTCATCATGGGAGAGCGGAGAAGGATTCCAGTGGCAACCTGTGAAGCTCTGGTGAACTCCATGCCCAAGAGAGTTAAGACAGTTCCGGAAAATAATGGTGGTGACAAAATATTGACAACGGGCACAATTCGACCATTTTCACTTAGGGGTGTACTCACTTTCGCTGCCAGCGGTTTAGACATTAATGGCTGTGTGTGAGTTATTGTGAGGGCACAGATAAGTTACACTGTTATACACGCTGTACACCAACTACTGTACCACAGTGTCATATCTTCAGTGGTGTCCCATCAACAGATAAGATTTTTTTAAGTATCAGTAATATTAGACAAATGTATATTGTAATACACATAAAATATGTGCTCTTTTTCTTGGTCTACTGATGTTTAAATGAAAAGTGAGAGGAAGACGACAGTGTGATGTGTTCATATTTGTCTCTGCAGGAATTCACACATTGCAGTGGATGACAGGCTGTGAACTGGATGATGATGGAACCAAGAGAGGATACAGCCAGTTTGGCTACGATGGAGAAGACTTCCTCAGTCTGGATGTGAACACCTACACCTGGACTCCAGCTAATATTGTAGCTGTTCTTATAAAACATCAGTTGGATCAGACAGATGCAGCTGCATCAGAGAAGACTTTTCTGGAAATGGAATGTATTAAGTGGTTACAGACATATGTGGATTATGGCAAAGAGACTCTGAACAGTAGAGGTAAAGTGTGACCTATGACCTGATCTGTTACTGTGCTGGTCTCTACTGGGGACTAAAGCAAAACATGCCCATCCACCCACTTATAATAACACCTCATATAACTACATACCTACATCCTCCACCAACACATAGTGACCTGCTGCTACTCACCTGTGTCAGCCCACCATTCCTTCTATTACAGTGACTTATGTTAGTGAATAACTGATGAACAATTGTCATTCAAATTTTCTATCATTTTTATGAGGCTCATGCCTAATCTTATGATTAATGCTTATCATGGCGAGTTCATTGAAACGCTCCTGGGACCTTCTTAGACAGCGAGGAACACAGCAGTGCTCAAAATAGGTCTTCAGTTGTTCTCTTACTCATACCTAGACTACAGCGGCATGATTCTGAATATACACATATATAAAACTGAGTGCACAGTGGGGAGGTATGGCACATATGGATATTACACATATCAGACAAGTATACTGAATATCAATTACACAAGTATGCAGATATAAGCAATAAATATAGAAGTGGTACCAAATAATGCAGGTATGGGCAGTAAGGGACGCTTAGTAAAGCTAAAATGTGCAGTTCATCAGAACACCTATACAATCTATACTTGACATGCATTATACTGTACATAAATTACTAGCTAGATTAACATCAAAGGGAAGCAGGAGGTGCAGGCTATGGTGCTTCAGAAGGCTGTGTTGGAGGGAAGACTAAAGGACAGATATAAAAGTTGGTCATAACAGATGTGTTCATCCTAAAGCTTTTCAGTCTCCTCAGAATGAGCAGCTGGTACCGTGTTCTTTGAGAAAACCAGGTGGAACATCTCACAGCTAATTAGGTTAACTGGAAACTGGAGAGCCTTCAAGAGAGACAGATTCATTCAGAAGTAAAGAATGGGAGGGGCCACCACTCTACTGTACTACCATTAAAGGATTCAGATAATCTGGAGAACCTCTGTTTGCATTAAAAACAGACTCGGTTCTGTAGTGGAATCACGGCATGGAATCAGGAACACTTCCCAGCACCATCGTCACTCTGGCTAGATATAAACAGATCCAGAAACATCTCCTCCCTCTCTGTGCCTGAGCTCTTTTGGGAAGGAGAGAGGAGAAGTGGAGAAGTGTCCAGGGGAGAAGTCTTCCAGGCTAAAGAGAAAAGGAACCACCCAGCTTGTGATGAAAAGCCAGTATCTGTGATGGTATAAGGAGGCATTAGTGCACATGTCCTGGGTGACCTGCACATCTCTGAAGCTCCACTAATGCTGAACGGTATATACGGGTTATGGAGCAACACATGCTGCATCCAGACGGCGTCTTTTCCAGGGAAGGTCTTGTTGATTCCAGCAGGATGATGAACCGTGCTATGCACCTACTACAGCAGCATGGCTCTATAGTGAAAGAGTCCGGGAGCTGAACTGACCTGCCTGTACCGGTCACCCACTGGAAAGACTGGGAGCATTATGAAAGGGAATACAGGACCAGAGACTCTGAACTGTGCAGCAGCTGGAATCAGATATCAAGCACGAAGAACATTTCAGTTTCAGAACCACCAACCATCTCCTCCGTTCCCAAACCCTTACAGAGTGGTGCTGAAAGCAGAGCTGGTCACAGAGCTGAACAGCAGCCTGTACTAGCTTTACTGAAACATGTTACTGGGGTCAAATTCAATATCAGCACACATTTATAACATCACTAAGTTATAACAGACGCTATGCTGTCCTTGTACTGCACTCATCATCAACAGCAGCTACACCCAAAAGGAGGTGTGGGAATGTGGTGCTGTTGGGAAGGAAGATAAAGTTATCAGGATCAATAACTGATGATGAATTTAGACTGATATGATCAATATTTACTGAGCTACACATACAGAAGTCTGTCTCTCAGCATGGTATCAGGCCGCCATGTTTACTAACTGAGATTTGTGAGTCACAAGATCTCCCGAAGATACTGAAAGTTGGAATGTTTACCCCCATCATTTCTCTCTCTCTCTCTCTCTCTCTCTCTCTCTCTCTCTCTCTCTCTCTCCCTCTCCCTCTCCCTCTCCCTCTCTCTCTCCCTTTCCCTCTCTCTCCAGTTCCTCCTGAGGTGTCTTTGTTCCAGAAGGACTCTTCTTCTCCAGTGGTGTGTCATGCTACAGGCTTCTTCCCCAAACCAGTGAGTATCACCTGGCAGAAGAATGGAGAGGATCTGGATGAGGATGTGGATCTGGGCAAGACGCTACCCAACCTGGATGACACTTTCCAGAAGAGGAGCATTCTGACTGTCTCACCTGAGGAGCTGGACAAACACACCTACACCTGCGTCATCCAGCACGTCAGTCTGGAGAAGGAGATGGTGCTACAGGTGAAGTCCAGAGGTAAGAGTAACTAGGGGTCTTTATCAGGTGTGGGTGAGACACAGGAAGTCCCTGATGAGCCTGATTATGCTCTTCTACACCTTTAGGTTCGGTTGGAGTCTTGATCGGTAGCATCATTGGTGCAGCAGTGCTTGTTATCCTCGTAGGCGTGGGAGTTTATGTGTGGGTGAAGAGGAGGAATAATCCTGGTAAGAGAGATAAACATCTCCTGACACTATTAGATTACACACACACTACAACCCTAAATCAGAAGAAGTGGGGACAGTGTGAAAGTTGGGACAGTATTCAGTGTAAATGACCTTTGACACTGTTTCCATGGTGGAATGTAGAATGTTTGTATAGGGTGTTTTAAGAAGTTGTTATAGAAGATTGTTATATATTCTCTATATATTACGGAATGTTATAGAAAAGATTTCATATAGGATGATGTGTAAGGGTTAGGGTTGTTATGTGACAATTTCATGGTTTTAGGATGTTATAGTGTGATATAGGTTATATTTTAGGATGATGAAAGATGGCAATAGGCAATAAAATGTTTATTATGCCATAATGGGACACAGGTCATTTGGAATTGGCTATTGTTCAATACAGTATTGTCCGTATATAACCAGCACAGGTCAACACCGTAATCCTCTTTCTAACCAACAACAAATAAATGATAAATAATCTAACTGTACATAAACCTGTCATACATATCAGATGAAGTGAAGATCCAGGTCTGAGCTTTATACTGAGGTTTACTGCATAAGTACACATTACTGTATACATATGATGATGATGATGATGATGAGGATGATGATGGTGATGATGTAATGTTGTGTAATTTTGTAGTTTTGCCACCTAGAATACCAGCTTACTGCTACAGCAAGTGTATGGAAATGTCCTGTATGTGTAAGTGAGCGTTTATGAATCTTATATCATATTAAAACTGTTTACATCAAATCTTATCATATTAAAAACTAATTAATAATAATAATAATAATAATAATAATAATAATAATAATAATAATAATAATAATGTGTACTAATGATGGATTTGTATTTGTCTTTGTGTTGCTAGGAGATGGAGAACCAGGTGGTAAATGATTCTGAACTGATTCTGAGTGAAGAGATGAAACAGCACTTTCATTACACAGATATCTTTTTACTCCCCCTTTAATCTGGAGGCTGTTTCTGTGGTTGGGTTTATTCAGCTGCTTCTTATTTATTTTTATTTTACTCTGCTGTCGGTACAGAAACAATGACCGCTGGGATAGTGATGAAGCATCATTGTAATTTTGCAGTTTGTTGCTGTCCATATAAAAAGCGTTTTCTGTTCATGTACATGTTTATTTTTACTATATTATTTGATTATGTAAAACATTCGTGATGATTTGGAGCAATAGAAATCACTTAACTTTATTATAAACTCTACATTAACGTGTCCTGAAGGTTGAGAAGGTTGTTGTTGTGAAGTGGCTTCGTTTTCTTTGGACAGTGATACGCCTGTCTCTCTCTCTAGACCTGCTTTATCTAAAACTCAACACTGCACTACAGTCTGTAAGCCTAGTGGACCTAGTGTCCATAGCGGTCGGCCTTGGTTTACTCCCTGAAGGAATTCCCTGTAGCTTGGTCTCTCAGACTGTATGCTCAGTACTCAATGGTTCTATCAACATTAGAACATTCAGATTAGAGTTCTCATACGCTGTGACTATGAAAGACATATTCATACATACAGAAAGAATATATTTTTTAAATTAAAACTGTGTACTAGAGACGGTAAGATTCACTGATTCACATCAGTGCACCAGCAGACAGGTTCATGGTGTGATCCCTGGGTTAAACAGTTCTGTACAGGACACAGTTTGGAATGAATTTAGGATTCATTTTTTCGAACATCTTTATTTTTGATCAGTTCTGACTTTTTATGTGTATTATATGCAAAACAGGAACGAGACAAACAGGCAATATTTAATGAACCTTTATATATTGTTGGTACCCCTCGGTTAATGAAAGAACAAACCACAATGGTAACAGAAATAACTTTAATCTGACAAAAGTAATAATAAATAAAAATTCTATGAAAATGAACAAATGAAAGTCAGATATTGCTTTTCAGCCATGCTTCAACAGAATTATTTAAAAAAATGAACTCATGAAACAGGCCTGGACAGAAACTGTACATTGTATAACAGATTTCCTCTATCTCACTTTCACTTCACTGGTATCATCAGCTGTAAGGGTCCTGTGCCCACTTTGACTCTCCATGCTGATGTGTGTGACACCAACATTACACCATAGAAGTGGAGGCTGGGACAGTGGATTTTAATTAACCTCGGTAGGTTAGCCTTGCTGAGCTAATCAGCTAGCCATGCAGACTTTACCATGTTATAGTTTAGTTCTGAGAACTTTGAACACAAATCCATAATTGAAGTACTTCGTCTGGCTGTAAACATGTACATACATGCTGAATCAGCAGTAAAGTTAAATTTGTTAATCAAATATTCAAAACCAAATGTAACGATACACTCAACAGACAAACAAGACATATTTGTGTAAAGATATGCGGTTTATTAAATTTACATATAATACATAATACAGTAAATTTAGCACTGAGGTTCAACAATCAGCATGAAACTTAGAAGCTGTATTTTATCTAACATCATTTTGGTTCTGCATCTACCTCGTATTTAATATAGTAGGGTTAGCTGAATAAATGAATCACAGTTATTATTTGAGCTTGTGGAGGTATTACACTCTATTAGGCACGTTTCAGTCGCAGGTGCAAAATTTGTGTTTGGTGAGGTGTGTGCGTGTGTATCAAATTCTATTTCAAACTTTTTAAGATGGGGAAATTTGATTTTAAATTAAATGCTAAAAGCATCAAACTAGGTACAGCCCTATTTCTGGAAAAGTTGGGACCTTTTTGCAAAATGCAATAAAACAAGAATTTATGATTTGTTTTTCTCTCAAATCTTTATGTAACTGACAAATGTGCAAAAAAATGTTTTATATTTTGGCTGAACAATGTGTATTTGGTTAAAATGTTGAAACTGACGCAACACATTTGAAAGAGTGAGAGTAAAAGTTAGTAGAATATTAAAGCTACACTGTTCGAAACATTCCACACTGAGCAGGTGAACCCATTACAGACGGGGTATAAAAGGAGTTCCACCTAAAGCTCAGGCTTTATAAGCAGAGATGGATTGTAGGTCATCACTTTGTGCCAAACGTTGTCACAAGAATTCTCAAAGTAAGAATTTAGGTCACATCTAACGTACATAAGAATTCGAAAAGATTTGGGAAGCCTGGAGAAATCTAAGTCTGTGTACACCAAGGCTGGAAACCACTGTTGAGTGTGTCTGAACTTCCAGCCCTCAGACGGCAGAGCATGAAAACTGTCATGCTGGTGTGTTGAATATGGATAATTGGGCTCAGGAGCTCTTCGCAAAACTGTCGCCACACTCAACACAGTCTGCCACTGCATCCAGAAATGCAATTTTAAACTGTATTACGCAGGAACAAGCCAAACATCAGGTTGCAGCAGCACAGAGGAAAGATCAGAAGTACCAGGAAAAATACAAACAATAAATAAGATCTAAATATACAAAAAGTACAGAAATTTTTTTAATAAAATACAAAAAAAAATTTAGTACACATGAGCGCCGCCGAGTTCTCTGGGCTTCAAGCAGCTGAAGTCTTGTATCTTGGAAAACTGTAAGATCAGTAGCCTCACTTCCCAAACCATCAAACAGCGTAATTAAAGAAAAGGTGATACTCAGTGGTAAACACGAACCTGTCGTAACCTATTAAGTGTGTTACAGGCGTCACATTCTACAGATCTGTTTTTGTACTTGTATCAGTTAAAGAAAGGTTCAAGAGAATTTACTAATCAATTTTTGCTTTTACCGAAATTTACACAATGACCCAGCTGTTCCAGAAATGGGGTTTGTAGATAAGCGACAACATGAATAAGATGTTGGTGTTTTTGTTTGTTTGTTTATTTTTTTAATTTTTATTTATTTTTTTTTTACCAAATTCGAAGAATTAAAGC
Source organism: Prochilodus magdalenae (assembly GCA_024036415.1). Taxonomy (NCBI): domain Eukaryota; kingdom Metazoa; phylum Chordata; class Actinopteri; order Characiformes; family Prochilodontidae; genus Prochilodus; species Prochilodus magdalenae. Next base: position 53,805 of record JAMWET010007491.1, on the reverse strand, counting down.
ACACAAGTGTTGCCACCAAAACTCAAACTCAGGTTTACAGGTTTGATGAAAAATGATTTCACACCAATGGAAATAATATTTGCGCAAGGGATGCGTTCGTTCACTGATCTCTCTCTTCAGATGTTCCATCCTCAGAGTTCCTTCAGTATCTCATTCTCCACCTCTATCCTTAAAGATGAAACATGGAGACAGGACCCTAAGCATGTTTAGTGTTAGACCAGGCAGAATGCAGAGTAGAAATAGTTTCTGTTTAGTGTAAAGAAGATACTCACTCTGTTATAGCAGTATGGAGTTAGTAATGGTTTTGGAGCTGTTGGATGATGAGTCTCCCTCAGAAGCTGTAACATATACAGGCATGTGAACACTTCTTCCAGATAAAGTCAGATAAACAGTACATATTTTACCTCATATAGACTTCAATACAGCATAAATATTATACAGGTCCACGTACAGGTATTGGAGTGTCCTGAAACAGGTTTAAATCCTGAAAGACAGATAATGAAAGTAAAAGATTTATGTGATGGACGTTATACAAGAAGAAGAATGAGCCATAACATGTGGAAACTAATATCCTTATATACTAAAACCTCTAATTAATACAACATGATAAAACAATGTTGATACTTTCCAGCAAAATATTATTCAAGTCCCCAATTATGGTTCCATCTCAAGGTCAGAGATGTACTTTACTCTAATGAAGCTCTGGTATGCATTACGGTGTTACAATAATAAGTGTCCCATCAACACTGATGGCAACACTGATGGAACATTACACAAAACGTATCCCCCCTTAATATGAGATTATTGTGATATTAGTTGTGAGCATTACCTTGTTAAAATACAGGCTGAATTTGTTCTTGATATTTGATGCAATTTGATCACATTTAATTAATATTAAAATTGCACTAAATTTTATAAAATCGAAATAATAAATCATGTGTCGAGCATGGGGTTCGATCTTCTGCCTGGGCAAGCACCCTACTCTATACCAGTAGTAGAGTCCTTGGGCAAGACTCCTAACACTACCTGGACGTTTCTCTGGATAAGAACATCTGTCAAATGCTGTACGTCTTTCCACAAACTGGACGTGTTCCTCCTCCCTCCCTTACCAGACTGCTTCTTCTTCTTCCAGATAAAACCTCCAACACAGCCAATAAGGATCAGGAGGAGAACAGCCACGACTGCACCAGCAATGACACCAACTGACCCTCCACCTGAAACACCAGTTACATCATTACAGACCTCCATCAGCTACATACATACACACAGTGATTCATTAGCTTTCATTCCCTGTGGAGTCAGATTAGTCCTACCTGACAGGACTCTACGATCAGACACCTGTAGCACCATCTCCCTCTCCAATCCACCATGCTGAACAACACAGGTGTAGTTATGTTTATCCAGCTCCTCAGGTGAGACAGTCAGAATGCTCCTCCTCTGGAAGGTCCCATCCTGGTTGGGTAGCGTCTCTCTGAGATCCACATCCTCATCCAGATCCTCTCCATTCTTCTGCCAGGAGATACGCACTGGTTTGGGGTAGAACCCTGTAGCATGACACACCACTGGAGAAGAGGAGTTCTTCTGAAATAGAGAGACCTCAGGAGGAACTGGAGACAGAGAGAGAGTGTGAGAGTGAGTGTAAATGATAAGCAGGTTTGGGGATGAACAGCAGAAATAATATATATTTTTATTATTGTTATTATTATTGTTATTATTATTGTTGTTAATAATAATAATAATAATAATAATAATAATAATAATAATAATATTATTATTATTATTATTCATGTTATTCTGACACATTATGTTCCTGTTATTAAGTATTGAGTTACTCATATTGTACAGGTATAGCTGAGATAAGTGAGAGGTCGCATGACCAGGAGCAGCCTGGACACTTTGAGCAGTTCTATACTTATGGGATTATGATGTATCAGAGATGCGGACTCGACTCGGCCCCACTCAGTTAATGCTGACCTGGCCTGTGGCTCACTCCTAACTGATTTCATGACTCAGCTTGGACTCAAGCCTTGAATTTCCCTCTGGGATCAATAAAGTATCTATCTATCTATCTATCTTGAGACTCCAGATGATCTTAATCAGAACACGTCAGTCTTGATGTATAGTATGTATGGTAGTTTGGTTGCATTCATAATTGATTTCATTACTCGTACACATTCTCAGCTCACTAGAAGCCCTGCCATAGCAATACCCTGAAACTGTTATGCTACCCTTGCAGTATTTTAGGCTGGACATTTCAACAGGAGCGATATAGCTGAAACAGTGTGCAGAAACGTTTCAGCATGTACACCGTTTCTCACAGCAGCCGTACGCATGAAGGGCAGCAGCTGATAGTATATTCTAGCCTATATGTTAAACTATTAATAACAATCTCTCTCTCTATAAACCTCCATAAAATCCGTTAATATCACCAATCTAAATGTATTCTTGATACTGTCTTTACATTTGAACTATGCCAGAAGTTACTAATGTTTTGTAATCTTACATGTATTCTGTTACTGCCCAACTTTCAAATATCAGTATCTGCAGTTTTTAATAAAACTAAAATTCTCTACTAGAACCTCCAGACCTGAGATTATATTGTTAGCATATATAAAGATTAGTCCTTGTGATCTATAGCATGATGCGCAGGAGACATATAAAGAATAATTCATGCTTCTTTCAATGCGTTACATAGTGTTTGTTAGGTGTATGTATTGATTATGTTATTCAGTTTATAAGCACTTGTTTGTGTCTTACAGAAATAAGAAATAAACTATTTTATTTAATATATATTTTTGTAAGACATTTTATGTTTGGCATTTTTGAAGTGACAGGGCTGGCGCATGTTTGTATATGTGCATCAAGTGAAATGCTATACATTTTTTAACTAGCATGGACTCATTTTTACAGAGTTCTTAGGCACAAACATCTTTTTATAGAAATTTCAACAGTTTAGTAGAAGATTAACAATTAATATATATGATTAGGAATAAATATGATTAAAAGATTAAAAAGATTAAATATGATAAGGGAATACAAATATGATTAAAAGACTAAAAGCATCATTAATAGCAAATAATTCATAAAATACACAAGTGGTATAGAGCTAGTGATTTGATTTTTAGCTAATATTAAATTTTGCTTGATTCTAATGCTATTTGGATCAGATCACTGTACCTTTCCTCTCCAGAGTGGATCTGCCGTATTCCATGTACTTCTTTAACCAGTGAATACATTTATGTTCCAGGTGAGCCATTTGTAATCTGGCATTACACCTCTGCTCCCACTTGTGTTTGGTACTAACTGCCCTCTGACTAGCTGCAGTCCAGGTACCGGTGTTCTGATCCAGAGCGAGGGCGTCTTCTCCATCACAACCAAACACATCGTACACCCTGTGGGTTCCATCATCATGCAGCTCACAGCCGAACATCCTCTGTAATGTCTGAACACCTGCAGATACGCGCGCACACACACACACACACACACACACACAATACTACTACTAGCCAGGCCTTACTCCTCTAACTCTAACCTTGGCCAAATCCTAAACCAAACATTAACCCTAATCAGAGGAAGTTCCATAAGTAATGCTGGACGTTGGCTTTGATATTTCATAAACCTAGTTCACTGAAAACCATTATTTTCCATTTCCATTCGTTTTACGTTTTGGGGTGAGTAATAAACAAGGGATATACTGTTAAATGTCATCAGTTAATCTTCAAAATTAATTATTTAAAATTTTAGAATTAAAATAAAAACTGGCACTGATTAAGATGGTTTAGGTTTCATCGTAGAGCTGGTGCTCAGTGTTAAAAGGTCTCGGTGCGTTCCTTACCTCTAGTCTGATTGAAGCGCTGCATTAGAGTATCCACACTGACTTTTAGAATGGCCTCTTGATGATCATCATCACTCCTCTTTATCCAGTCCGTCTTTGGGATCATCTTCCTGGTGTAGCTGTCATAGTACAGGATCTGCTCTCCATCCAGCAGCCCCACCACAGTGAACTCTGGGAATGTGGTTGTTTGTGTGAATGCGGTGTAGACGTACTGTAGAGAATGGGAGGCTGGAAAGGAGAAAAGTCATTACTGATATCAGTCAGCAGTTAGGACCGGTCTCCTCCTTAGACTAACATGTGTTAGTGGTGATCTGGGCACATTCAGATTTCACAGATCTCCATCACTTAACACACGTGTACAGTAAATGTGCAGAGGAGGACACCCACTCAGAGCTGGCTGAAACAGGGCAGAGCGGGGCAGGCACACACACCCTAACCCTAGAGCCACATACCTCCTAACGCTAACCTCCTAACCCTAACCCTAGAGCCACACACCTCCTAACACTAAACTCCTAACCCTAACCCTAGAGCCACATACCTCCTAACACTAACCCTAGAGCCACACACCTCCTAACGCTAACCTCCTAACCCTAACCCTAGAGCCACACACCTCCTAACACTAACCCTAGAGCCACACGCCTCCTAACCCTAAACTCCTAACCCTAACCCTAGAGCCACACACCTCCTAACACTAAACTCCTAACCCTAACCCTAGAGCCACATACCTCCTAACACTAACCCTAGAGCCACACACCTCCTAACGCTAACCTCCTAACCCTAACCCTAGAGCCACACACCTCCTAACACTAACCCTAGAGCCACACACCTCCTAACGCTAACCTCCTAACCCTAACCCTAGAGCCACACACCTCCTAACACTAAACTCCTAACCCTAACCCTAGAGCCACATACCTCCTAACACTAACCCTAGAGCCACACACCTCCTAACGCTAACCTCCTAACCCTAACCCTAGAGCCACACACCTCCTAACACTAACCCTAGAGCCACACGCCTCCTAACCCTAAACTCCTAACCCTAACCCTAGAGCCACACACCTCCTAACACTAAACTCCTAATCCTTACCCTAGAGCAACACACCTCCTAACACTCACCTCCTAACCCTACCCCTAGAGCCACACACCTCCTAACACTAAACTCCTAACCCTAACCCTAGAGCCCCACACCTCCTAACACTAAACTCCTAACCCTAGAGCCACACACCTACTAACACTAAACTCCTAACACTAACCCTAGAGCCACACACCTCCTAACACTAAACTCCTAACCCTAGAGCCACACACCTCCTAACACTAAACTTCTAACACTAACCCTAGAGCCACACACCTCCTAACACTAAACTCCTAACACTAACCCTAGAGCCACACACCTCCTAACACTAATCTCCTAACACTAACCCTAGAGCCACACACCTCCTAACCCGAAACTCCTGACCCTAACCCTAGAGTCACACACCTCCTAACACTAATATCCTAACCCTAACCCTAGAGCCACACACCTCCTAACCCTAACCCTAGAGCCACTCACCTCCTAACACTAACCTCCTAACCCTAGATCCACACACCTCCTAACCCTAACCCTAGAGCCACACACCTCCTAACCCTAAACTCTTAACCCTAACCCTATAGCCACACACCTCCTAACACTAATATCCTAACCCTAACCCTAGAGCCACACACCTCCTAACACTAATATCCTAACCCTAACCCTAGAGCCACACACCTCTTAACACTAAACTCCTAACACTAACCCTATAGCCACACACCTCCTAACACTAACCCTATAGCCACACACCTCCTAACACTAACCCTATAGCCACACACCTCCTAACACTAACCCTAGAGACACACACCTCCACTTGATAGTAGGCACACAAACGTCTAGCCCACTATCCGTATAACACTGTAACACTGTAACACTGTAACAGCAGCACTGTTGGCTAAGCAGTGGTCACAGGACACCGGCCTCATGTGCTCTCTTTCAGTTTTGGTTGGTTAGAGTTCAAGCTTGTCCACTCATGTCCTAACAGGCTAAATTTTAATGACCAGTGGTGTATTTAATCCCCCTTAATGTTTAACCTCCTTAACCTCCTACTTCATACACCGTCCTTCTGTCCTTGTCACAGATTTTCATATCTCATACTGTTTATTAAATAGGCTATAGGTTTATTAATAAAGCTACTGTATATTTCAGGATACACTAAATCAGGAGGACCTACCTACTCACACAGAAACATGAACAGTCTGTCTGCAGCACCATCTGCTGGACAAAATTACTCAATGCCTTATTATGTAAAAGCTAACTTCTGTTTTTCCAGCGTTCTCACAGTTTGTTTTCATCACACAGCAAGCTCCTTTTGTTAAAAGTACAAATTAATGCATTGAAATGATTATAGATTATTACAGCGATTAATTTTAGATTCCATATGAGAAGTGTACTGCACTGTTTCATAACCAAACTTCATTAATACACTTCATTATCAGTGTGAATTCAATCAGAACTTGATCAGAGTCTGGAGGACTGGTGTGAAGGTTAACTCTGATAAACAGCTGACTGTTCAGATCATATTTATCAGACTGAGATCAGACTCACCTGCTGAAGTTAGATGAATATAAGCCGAGAGGAGGAGCAGGTACTTCACTGTACAGTGATCCATTTTCACCAGAGAAGACCTCAGAGCTTTTCGTCTAACTGAACTGTTCATGTGCTCGTTACTTTACTGCTTACTTTTACAAACAGAAACTGAAAAAGCAGATGGAGAAGTTTGCCCTCTTTTGATCCCACAGCAAAACCACAGAAAACAACAGAAAAAACACAGAAGTACTCTGACCAGAGAAACGTATGAGATACCTGTACTTGTGATGTTCTGATTGATGTAAACCCGGGTTATTAACAGATCCACTGGATGTCTACTATGCTGTGTCTTCTCCCTCTGCCTTTCCTGACCCTGCTTACATGTCTAGGAGTCCTCTTTCAATGTAAGGCTCTAGTCTGGGTTTGAATGGTGTTAAGCACCGCTTCACCTGCATGTGATATGAGGGAAAAATCTAGTGGGAGTTTGTACACCTCCTGTTCTTCAGTACTGGGATATTAACCGACCTTTTCCAATCTGCAAGCCACTGAGCAGTTTTCCATATTGGTGGGCATTAACTGGTCAGCACTAAATTACCTTCAGCATCCTGAACTATATTCTTTGGAATGCTGTGGATTCCTGTGCCGTTTTTCCAGGGCAGTGATCTCTGGGAATGTCCGACTGTTCATCTTCTAGCACTAAATGTTCGTCCGTGTAGGCAACATCATCAGAATTGTGTTTCCCCTCCATCTTTCTGTTTGTGGTGATTTATCGATTTTCATCTCTTAGTGTTTTACTCATGGTTGAGGTTTACTGCTGATCTTATGAAATTCTGAAAAAACAATCTTTGTTTTTCCCAGTTTGTTCCCCTTTTTTATGTGGTATCTTTAAGGAAGTCACGCTTGACTTCTCTTTAAAAGATCTTAATCCTTCTTGATTTTGGCATCTCTTCTCTCATCTCCACCGTATGATCAGACATCCAGTTTGATTTCTTTCTCCTTTCTTATTCTTACCAGTTTTTTCCTTTTTGATGAGTTGTTCCTTAGTCACATGATCTGTTCCTGCTTCCCTGGATTCACTCGTCAGCATCAGCAATTAGATTTTCAGAGGGCTTTGGTCTGACCACATCAGATGCCCAGGAATCATCAACTCTTCTCCTATTACCAGTAGAGATTTTGAGTTCTGGCAGCTTGTTAATCATTCTGTTGTGTCTATCCATCTGGTTTTATGGGTAAAGTACAGGAATGGTTTACAGATATTTTACCAATGACACTGTCCCATACTGCTGCTCTTTAATATAGGCAGTAGGCTTAATCCGTTAGTCCTCCTAGTCCTCCTAGTGACAACTCCAGCTCTCTACTTCTCTGATGCAGGCAAGCCTAATTAAGTTGACTGCTGGAGAGAGCCAGTGCCCAGAGACGATGACTTCCCTGTGAGTATAAACCTTAAGGAAAGATTTTCCCTTATGGAGATAAATTACTCATAGGTGTTGCAGAAATCCCTCAGACGTTTTTACTGAACTAACCATAAGGGGGTTTACTGCAATGACTGAGCAACTTTGGTTCACTGAGCACAGCTGTATGAGAGCTGCCTTAACGAGTTATAAACACACTGAATAATATCTCCAACTTTAAGTGAAAAATGTGTTATGAACATGAACTCAGAATATAATACATCCATACACAATCGCATAGCAACTGTATTTGGAATGGTCTCAGTCTGACTAGTCTACTCTAGATGGTCTGTATCTGATCACATCCCCATTCTGGAAGTTTAAGGATGTGCTGTGGATGTGCATCTTCATCCTAGCAGGTGTTCATCACATGATGGGAGCAGAAACTTGTCTGAGAGGAGAGGACGTTTCTGATTCAAACTTGCAAAATCTTAAAAATAGTTAATGGGATGTACATAACGCTCACAACAACAAGCTGTTCCCATGGTTACATGAGTGAGTGAAGGACAGTTCAGGCTTTACACCAGTTATGAAGCTCATTAAAGACGGATGGACGTTTCTCTAACAGACGTACTGCAGAGCTCAGAGCCAGAGGGGTAAAAGCAGCGGGACTGGGAAGTCATATGACCGTTCCAGACTGGTACGAAAACTGAAAGTACAGCAGGGCTGTGACAGCTGACCGGACCAAAAGTCACATGAGCTGTTAGGATGCAGTTCTTAGTGCTCTTCACATACGGCATACAATGGTACTCTGTGTGGATCAAACAAGAACCGGCTTTAAAATCTCATCTCCCAATTCCAAAACTTCCTAATTCTCTTTCTGCTTAGAGCTCTGACTGCAAGTTCTGACACGCACTGTTAGTCTACTGGAACACAGAGAAGCCAATGCTAAGATGATAAACTGCATATCTATTTATATAGGTATTAAATACTGTATCAAACATCAATCAAAGCCCAAATGATGACGTTATATACACACTGCTGACTGAATATATGTAACCAGGCAACACATTCGCAGCTGATAGTGTCCAGGCTCTACTAGAGTATGTCCAGGATTTTCCCCATACTACATGTATATAAATCTGTACCATGGATCCTCCAGCCGCCCTACACAGGGACATGTCTTGAAGTGGTGTGTTGTTGATGTGTGGGTTACTGTGGTAGTTGGTACTGTGTACATGTATGTTGGGGATTGGTGACTATGGACTGGGAACATTAGGCTGATGATGAGCTCACCTGTGGGTTTTACTGTGTTCAGTGGATTTTCTGCTGAATGTGAGCAATGTGACCAAAATGTTAAATCAAGGTGTGTTCACTAATTAGCATCACAGGTGTCTACAATCTTGTAATCAGTCAGTGGGCCTATATATAGGGCTATAGGTAGTCACTGTGCTGTTTGGTGACAAAGTGACATCCAACATGGACCAGAGGAAGCAAAGGAAAGAGTTGTCTCAGGACATTAGAAAGAAAATTATAGACCAGCATGTTAAAGGTAGAGGTTATAAGACCATCTCCAAGCAGCTTGATGTTCCTGTGACTACAGCTGCATATATTATTCAGAAATTTAAGATCCATGGGACTGTAGCCAACCTCCCTGGACGTGAACGCAGGAGGAAAACTGATGACAAATCAAAGAGATGGATAATATGAATGGTAACAAATGAGCCAAGAAAAACTTCTAAGGAGATTAAAGGTGAACTTCAAGCTCAAGGAACATCAGTGTCAAATCCCACCATCCGTCCATGTTTGAGCCAAAGTGGACATAACGGGAGACGACCAAGGAGGACACCATTGTTAAAAAAGCCAGACTGGAATTTGTCAAACTACATGTTGACAAGCCACAAAGCTTCTGGGAGGAAGGCCTATGGACAGATGACACAAAAATTTAACTTTTTGGCAAGGCACATCAGCTCTATGTTCACAGACGGAAAAATGAAGCATATCAGGAAAAGAACACTGTCCCTACTGTGGAACATGGAGGAGGCTCTGTTATGTTCTGGGGCTGCTATGCTGCATCTGGCACAGGGTGTCTTGAATCTGTGCAGGGTTCAATGAAATCTCAAGGCTATCAAGGAGTTCTAGAGAGAATGTGCTGCCCAGTGTCAGAAAGCTTGGTCTCAGTCGCAGGTCATGGGTCTTGCAACAGGATAATGACCCAAAACACACATCTAAAAACACCCAAGAATGGCTAAGAGGAAAACACTGGCCTATTCTGAAGTGGCCTTCTATGAGCCCTGACCTAAATCCTACTGAGCATCTTTGGAAGGAGCTGAAACATGCCGTCTGGAAAAGGCACCCTTCAAACCTGAGACAACTGGAGCAGTTTGCTCATGAGGAGTGGGCCAAAAGACCTGCTGAGAGGTGCAGAATTCTCACTGACAGATACAGGAATCATTTGATTGCAGTGATTGCCTCAAAATATTAAGTTAAGGGTACCATCGTTTCTGTCCAGGCCTGTTTTAGGAGTTTATTTTTTAAATAATAAACACATTAACAAAAATTGTGTGAACGTACTTGGTCAATAAAACTTGATTCTGATTCTGTAACTGTGACGGTACAAATATCTGGTGAGTAAATGTGAGATCTGCTTGTTTACAAACTGTTTAGAGACACTGTAACGCTGTAGAAGAGTAAATGTTTATCAGGCCCTTACTGATTGTAAATCAGATGACTGAGTTACCTAACCCGTCTGACTGCAGCAGGAAGAAAGTGAGAGTGTTTGGAATGAACAGTCTGAGGACTTCACATACTGCTACATAAATTGACTGTCAGTCATGTATCACCACAGAGCCCTTCCAGAATGAATAGAAGTGGAGATGTCTGAGAAGGCTCCATCCTGAAGCATCAAAAGTGAATGGGTTCAGGAATACTTCCAGAAAGTTTAAAATAACAGAATGGGCTCAGGAATACTTCCAGAAAGCATTGTCAGTGAACAAAATCCACCGTGCCATCCGCCGTTGCCAGCTGAAACTCTACAGTGCAAAAAGGAAGCCATTTCTAAGCAAGCTCCACAAGCTCAGACGTTTGCACTGGGCCAGGGGTCTTTTAAAATGGAGTGTGGCAAAATGGAAGACTGTTCTGTGGTCAGATGAGTCACGATTTGAAGTTCTTTATGGAACACTGGGACGCCATGTCATTTGTTATCAACGCTCCGTTCAGAAGCCTGCATCTCTGATGGTATGGGGTTGCATGAGTGCTTGTGGCATGGGCAGCTTGCATGTCTGGAAAGGCACCATTAACGCAGAGAACTATGTTCAGGTTCTAGAACAACATATGCTCCCATCTAGACGTCATCTCTTTCAGGGAAGACCCTGCATTTTTCAACAAGATAATGCCAGACCACATTCTGCAGCCATCACAACATCATGGCTACGTAGGAGAAGGATCCGGGTACTGAAATGGCCAGCCTGCAGTCCAGATCTTTCACCTATAGAGAAGATTTGGTGCATCATAAAGAGGAAGGTGCCACAAAGAAGGCCCAAGACGATGGAACAGTTAGAGGCCTGTATTAGACATGAATGGGAGAGCATTCCTATTTCTAAACTTGAGAAACTGGTCTCCTCTGTCCCCAGACATCTGTTGAGTGTTGTAAGAAGAAATGATACATTCTCTCAGTTTAAACTTTTGATTTGTGTTCTAGTCTGAATAAAATATTAGATGTTGGCACCTCCACATCATTGCATTCAGTTTTTATTCACAATTTGTTTAGTGTCCCAACTTTTTTGGAATCCAGTTTGTATTAAGCAAAAATTAAGAATATGAAAGTACAGTATATAAGTGCATTACTGAAACAACCATGGATATAAATATCAACAGTATGAAGACGAGTGAGAGAGGAAAGAGTGATGTGTTCATATTTGTCTCTGCAGGGCTTCACGCATTGCAATGCATGACAGGCTGTGAACTGGATGATGATGGGACCAAGAGAGTATACGGCCAGTGTGGTTATGACGGAGAAGACTTCCTCGGTCTGGATGTGAAAACCTACACCGTGACTGCAGCTAATGCTGTAGCTGTTATTGTAAAACATCAGTTGGAGCAGGCGGATGCAGCTGAATACATGAAGATTTTTCTGGATATTATATTTATTGACTGGTTAAAGAAGTATATGGATTATGGCAAAGAGACTCTGAACAGGAAAGGTAAAGTGTGAGCTATGACCCGATCTGTTACTGTGGTGGTCTTTACTGGGGACCAAAGCAAACCATGCGCATCCCCCCACTTATAATAACACCACATACAGCCATATAGACTATACTGTCAAAAGTATTCAATCCCCCATCCAAATCACTGGATTCAGGTGTTCCAGTCACTTCCACAAACACAAGTGTATAAAACCAAGCACCTAGTGATTCATATTGCTTCCACACACATTAGTGAAAGAATCTCACAGTCTTCTCTCTCTCTCTCTCTCTCTCTCCTTTTCTCTCTGCCTCTCTCTCTCTAGTCCGTCCTGAGGTCTCTCTGTTCCAGAAGAACTCTTCTTCTCCAGTGGTGTGTCATGCTACAGGGTTCTTCCCCAAAGCAGTGAGTATCACCTGGCAGAAGAATGGAGAGGATCTGGATGAGGACGTGGAGCTCAGAGAGACGCTACCCAACCTGGATGAAACGTTCCAGAGGAGGAGCATTCTGACTGTCTCACCTGAGGACCTGAAAGAGAACGACTACACCTGTGTGATCCAGCACATCAGTCTGAAGAAGGCGATGGTGCTACATGTGAATGAGTCCCCAGGTGAGAGTAACTAGGGGTCTTTTTCAGGTGTGGGTAAGACACAGAAAGTCCCTGATGAGCCTGATTATGATCTCCACCTTTAGTTTCAGTTGGAGTCTTGATTGGTATCATCATTGGTGCAGCAGTGCTTGTTATCCTCGTAGGCGTGGGAGTGTATGTGTGGGTGAAGAGGAGGAATAATCCTGGTAAGAGAGATAAACATCTCCTGACACTATTAGATTACACACACACTACAACCCTAAATCAGAAGAAGTGGGGACAGTGTGGAACATGATCATTAATAATGCAGAGTCTGTTTTTACTGAATGGCAGAAAGTAAGAGCCCATTTCAGGTCATGTTGCACTGAATTCATGGCTATCTAGCGCCCCCTCATGGCATTTTTATTAAAATGTAAGAAGTGGATTTTTTATATGCATTTTTTTATACTGTCCCAACTTTTTTCTGATGGGGGTTTCTGATGGGGGTTGTTGAACAAGTATATGAGTGTAGAGTAGCTACTAATGTCTCAGTGCAGGTCTGATAAGAGGTACCTCTGTAACTTGTGTAACTTTTTGCTGGTCTTCTGTATCAGGCCCGGATTATCAGTTGGGTTTTATGGGAATGTACTCAGGAGCCTGAGCTATTGGGAGGCCTCCGTAAACAATTATGAGAAAGTCTAAACACCTCCTTATTTAATGGCTGCTGTTTAATAGGACAGTGTTCTTGAAAAATCTGTAAAATTTTTGATTTTTGAAAAAAACAAGGTCTATGGAATTAAAAAGGTCCTATTTACGGGGCATTGTGATAGGGTTTCTATGTGGTTGTTATGGGACAGCCTGGCATAGTAGGATGTCATAGAATGTTTGTATAGGGTGTTGCAGGGTGTTCTTATAGAATGCTGTTATAGAACATTATTCTATATCCTGTATACATTTTACAGGACCTATAGTGTGATAGGATGTTATAGGTTGTTATTATAGGTTAATGTTATCGGATGATGTTAAAGGGTGTTATAGCATGTTGTTATAGGAGGATGTTAATGAGTGATATTATGGGATGGCGTTACAGGATGATTTTTATAGGGTGTATTTTTGTATGATGATGTTATAGGGAGATATTATAGGATGCTCTTACAGGGTGTTATGGGGCGATGTCATGGAATGATATCGGGTGTTATGGGATGTTATAGTATGATGTTATAGGACATTGTTATTGGTTGTTTTTATACAGTAATAGCATGTTATAGGATGATGTTAGATGGTGATATTACAGGATGATGTACAGGTGAAAGTTGATGTTGATGATGGTGATGATGATGATGATGATGTAATGTTGTGTAATTTTGTAGGTTTGCCACCTAGAACATCAGTTAACTGCTACAGCAAGTGTACGGAAATGTCCTGTATGTGTAAGTGAGCGTTTATAAATCTTATTATAATAAAACTATTTACATCAAAACCCAAATCATAAAATATTATTATTATTATTATTATTATTATTATTATTAATACTACTACTACTACTACTAATAATAATAATAATAATAATAATAATGTGTACTAATGATGGGTTTGTATTTGTCTTTGTGTTGCTAGGAGATGGAGAACCAGGTGGTAAATGATTCTGAACTGATTCTGAGTGAAGAGATGAAACAGCACTTTCATTACACAGATATCTTTTTACTCCCCCTTTAATCTGGAGACTGTTTCTGTGGTTGGGTTTATTCAGCTGCTTCTTATTTATGATGATTGAACCAATAGACATGCTCCAAAATCACTAGGAATAAACTCTACATTAACGTGTACTGAAGGTTAAGAAGGTTGTTGTTGTGAAGTGGCTTCGTTTTCTTTTGGACAGTGATACGCCTGTCTCTCTCTCTAGACCTGCTTTATCTAAAACTCAACACTGCACTGCAGCCTGTAAGCCTAGTGGACCTACTGTAAGCACTGAGAAATGTAACTGCTTTAATGTGATGCACTCTGATTGGCTGGAGTTTGGTATTAAAGTGTGAGGATGCATAGAAGATGGCAGAAGCCTCGTGTCATGCCTGCTGGTTCTTCTCTCAACTCCGATCTCCTGGACTCCATTTCCTATAATCCACCACCTGATGTCACATGTTCGTCCTCACCCAATCACACCCCGTTGCCTCGCTCTCGGTCTCCAGAATATTGATTAGTCACCTGACATTAATCAGTCTCTTTGTTTAAATGCTTCTCTCTCAGACTGACTCACAAGTATTGCCACTCTGTAGCGTACCGAGCGTTTTCTCTCTGGTTGAGCTTGTTTGTTACTCTGGCTTTGACTCTGTTTTGATTCTCTGGTTTACGCCTCTGGTTTATTCCCTCTGGTACCTCTACCTGGTCTGATTGTGTGCTTGGTTTGACCCTTGCCTGTTTACTGACTTTGACTCGGTTTAGCCCTCTGATAGTATTTCCCTGTTCTTGATGTTGCTGTGTTTTGGTACAAACCTGTTTAATAAACTGTGCCTTGCTTTTAGTTCAGCGCGCGTCGCAATCTGTTTGAATCGCTTGACCGTCGTGCTATTTAATTTAAGTCAGGAATTCATCTTTTGTTCTGTATTGTGCATATTAAATATACAAACAAGAAACGTTTGATTCAAGACTTTTTATTTTCTGATACGTGTAAAAGAACTTTGAGGTTCAAGGCTAGTGAGTCAGCACGCCACGCTCACAATATACAATGAGTATGGATATATACAGAATGAAATTTGATATACATATACAGGGGGTTGGACAATGAAACTGACACACCTGTCATTTTAGTGTGGGAGGTCTCATGGCTAAATTGGACCAGCCTGGTGGCCAATCTTCATTAACTGCACATTGCACCAGTAAGAGCAGAGTGTGAAGGTTCAGTTAGCAGGTAGAGCACAGTTCTGCTCAAAACACTGCAATGCACACAGCATTATGGGTGACATACCAGAGTTCAAAAGAGGACAAACTGTTGGTGCACGTCTTGCTGGCGCATCTGTGACCAAGACAGCAAGTCTTTGTGATGTATCAAGAGCCACGGTATCCAGGGTAATGTCAGCATACCACCAAGAAGGACGAACCTCCACCAGCATCACGTAGTGACCTGGCCACTATCCTGCAAGTAGAATGGCTTAAAATCCCTCTGACCACTGTGCAGGACGCAGTATATGTCATTCCCAAGACCAACTGACGCTGTATTGGCCGCAAAAGGAGGCCCTACACCATACTAATAAATGATTGTGATAATGTGTAAAGTAAGACTGTAATGAAGGATATGAATGTGTGCATACTAGAAAAATATATTCATATGTCAAATCTTTCTCTTTTACCAAAACAAATAGATGTAAAAGCTCACCTGTGACTGATATCCTCATTCCTGCTGTGTGTAAGATATCAGTGAGATGTATCTAAACCGGTGGAGAAGTGAAAACACATGCACTCATTGTTTTAATGGTTTATTTTAGGAATATTTCGTTTGCTTTTCTTTTTTTTTCTTTTTCTTTCTTTTTTTAAACAGATACAGTGAATTTGCTGCCTAAAGGTCCAACAGAAAGATGAATTAAAATGGTGTTATAGATGAAAATAGCTGACGCTCTTATCCAGAATAACTTACAAGGGTAATCCTACTACAGGTGCGCTAATTTAGTAATGTGAATCTGGCCCAAGGAGTCTTCTTGGTGTAGCATAACAGTAGAGTCATCCAAACCGGGAACTGAACCCCAGTCTCCCGCATGCTGGGGGAGCACCCTGCCAGGTGGTGGTGTAATCCATTGCTCCACACCAACCACACATAGACTATTCTAACTATTGTAGCCATGTTTAAACAGAAGGCACCCTACAGTATGTCGTTTCCTAATTTTGATGAAGAAAATGATTTGATAAATGAAAACTGTGTGCCTAGGAAACGGCAATCCTGTAACACTGATGTTTTACATTGAAACTCCATCAGACCAAACTGATAAAGCCAATTACTCCACCAGTAACAGGACACACTTGAACATTGCTCCAGTGCTTCACCTCACATGGACGGTCAGCAACTGGTGTCTTTTTATTCATGCTCCATAGAAAGCATATTCACCTACAGCTAACGGTGTGGGAGGACATACCCAGCACTCAGTGTCTCCGACAGGTGATTATCATCTCACCCAGGTCTTCATTTCACCCCACTTTCTTCAGGAAAGAGGTACAGGTCAATCAAACATGCACAGCAAAGCTCCTAATAGCATTTACCTGAGTGACCTCTGAACTAAATGGAGATCTGTGTCCCACCCCCCTCATGCACTCTCCCTGGATCCATTACCTCAGCACTATTTACCTACCAGTATCCACCACTGCTCAACTCACAGTGGACCAACTGAGGATACTAGACTAGACTAGTCTATTCTGATCTAGTTTATTCTAGTTCTAGTCTATTGTATTTAGTTTGGTCTGATTTTGTATTAATTATCTGATTGTAATGGGGAATTTTTTTTTCTTTGTTTCAAGCATCACTCCTAAAAATGAGGGATAATTTATCCTAAAATTAAGCATAAATAATATAATAGTAGTTTTTACAGTAATCTCAAAAGGGCTGCTGACTAGATTTAAGATTATTCTACTTCTGCCATGCTTCCTGGTTCGCCTTCCACCTCCCAGACTACAATCCCCACAATCCACTACCCCATGATGTCATCATCACATGTCCACCAGAAACTCATTTTTCCAACTGTTTTCCCGGTCATCCACTCCTGAGTTGTAACCAGTTTCACCTGTGTGTAATCTGTCAGTTTGCGTTTATAGCCCTTTGTCTCTCTCTCTGCTCTTTACTAGGTTTTCCCATTCACGTAGCTACTGAGCGTTCTCCCTGGTCTTTCTCGGTTTATGATGCGTTTTGTATTTTGGTTTCTGTCTCCTGGTTTTCTTCTTTGGTTGCTGGTTGGTGTTTACCTTGGAATTTTTTTTAAATTTTTGACTCCGTCTCTGCATCCACTGCTAAGTGCCTATCCTTCCAATAAAACTGGTTTAGCTTTTAGCTCGGCGAGTGTCAGGTTTAGTCTGTTAATCATTACACAATACTCTGCCACAGATATTTTGATGGCTGGGGTAAAAGATTTACTTCAGGCCGAAAAATCAAGGCTGTGTACATTTACACTAAACCCCCTAACCCCTACATTTACACTAAACCCTAACCCGTACATTTACACTACACACTAACCCTACATTTACACTAAACCCCAACCCCTACAATTACACTAAACCCCTAACCCCTACATTTACACTAAACCCCTAACCCCTACATTTACACTAAACCCCCTAACCCCTACATTTACACTAAACCCCCTAACCCCTACATTTACACTAAACCCTAACCCGTACATTTATACTACACACTAACCCTATATTTACACTAAACCCCAACCCCTACATTTACACTAAACCCCTAACCCCTACATTTACACTCAACCCTAACCTCTACATTTACACTAAACCCCCTAACCCCTACATTTACACTAAACCTCCTAACCCCTACATTTACACTAAACCCCTAACCCCTACATTTACACTAAACCCCCTAACCCCTACATTTACACTAAACCCCCTAACCCCTACATTTACACTAAACCCCCTAACCCCTACATTTACACTAAACCCCTAACCCCTACATTTACACTAAACCCCAACCCCTACATTTACACTAAACCCCAACCCCTACATTTACACTAACCTCTAACTCCTACATTTACACTAAACCGCTAACCCCTACATTTACACTAACCTCTAACTCCTGTGCACAGGGTCATTTATCTTGCTGTATGATTCCCATTGAGCATTAAGAGTTTCTCTCACTGGAACTAGAGGGCCGAGCCCAACTCCGGTGCTTTACACCACTGCATTCAACGCTCTGCACTGCACTTGGTGATGTAAGGAAACCCATTCCAAGAAGCTCTACACACTGTTCCTGAGTTGATCTGAAGGACACATGAAGTTTGGTTTGTAGTGACTGACTCTATAGAAAGTTTGTGAACTTTGCGACTGAACTTGTTGCACTGGTAGTATCATAACAGGTACCACAGAGAGATTCACTGAGCTCCTGAGAGCAACGCATTCTCTCACTAATGGCTGTAGGAGGAGCCTGGATGTCTAGGTACTCGTTTTATACACCTCTGGCCATGGAATTGAGAGGAACACCTGAATTCAGTGATTTTACTGATATTACTGTAACTCTGGCTCTATTTAATCTCTGGTTCCTCCTGTTTCTGTGTTCTCCCAATCAGAGACACCAGAACACGTTTCTGCTGAGTGAATTATGTGAAGCTGATATTCTGCCCTTTGACCTCACAGTAAATTTCAGGTCCAGTGAGAAGCAGATCAGATTGATTAATATGTTTATTTAATATTAAAATAATAATAAAACTTAAGTTTTTTTATATTTCGGTTCAAGCCTCCTCTCTGCCTCATTGGCCAGATTCAATATAAACTCTACTCCACCTGTCTGGAGGGCTGTTGTCAGTGAGGAGCTGATGTAGCAGGAGCTTCTGCTGCTTAGTTCTGGATCCAGCCTGCAGTGAGAGATGGGGTACATCATGAAGCTGCTGATTCTCCTGGTGTTTACAGTTCAGCTGGCTTCAGCAGGTCAGTTCAACACCCTTATAGTAATGGGTTTAAAGCTGGATTGGGTGAGCTGGCTCAGGGACGATTCACCTGAGCTGAGTTCAGTTACATTTATGAAGCCAATTTTGCAGAGTTACCATATTATCACCAAAACCTAGTGATGAAGTGACCAAGCCTTCATCTCGTTACCAGGCTCCAGTGTTTGAATTTAGGCTGGAATGGACTTTGAAGTAATGTTAGATGATTACTTTGACAATAAACAAAGATAAAACCCTTGTACAAGTCAAAATGGTTTATTAACCAGCTGTTTCCGACAGTAGCTATGCTATACATGAGTAAAGTTTTCTCTTTTGAAAGTTTTACCATGCTAAATCATTCTTTGAACATACTACAATGTTTTTTGGGAGATTTTTGTGTGTGTCTTTTGCATCTATTTGCGTCTATCTGAGAAGTTTTTTACATGATGAATGAAGTTTCTTGATCTTTACAGGTACCCACTCTCTGGACTTCTACCTCACTGGAGTCAAACCAAGAATCAGCATCCCAGAGCTCACCGTTACTGCATATGTGGATGGACTTGAAGGCGGATATTATAACAGTGACATCAGGAAAGTGGTTCGAACAGGAGACTGGATAAAGGACAACAATGATACAGAGCACTGGGACTTTGTTGCACAGATTGCGCAAAATGTAGAGGAGAGCGTGGAATATTGGGTGTCTCATATAATGAGCCTCTTTAATCAGACTGAAGGTGAGCGTTAACACATTCAGAGCTTTAATAAGTCAGCACTCGTAACTACAGGTCACCGCTGTTCTATAGATATTAAGCAGAACTGCAAAAATGTATGATATGGTACGTACAGTATCTCATAAAAGTGAGCACACTTTTGTAAATATTTTGTTACTTTTGATGAGACAACACTGAAGATATGACATTATAAAAACACAGGCTAAGCAACAATGACAAACCAGATAAAGAGGAAGGAAGAAAGCGTAGTCAGGGACAAGCACAGGACGGACACCGGAGAAAGCAGTCAGCGAAGGCGACCAAGTTTAAAGGGAAGAGCTAAAGAAGGGTAGATAATCCAGAGCAGAGTTCAAAGACCAGATAACAGACACAAACCGATATAGGGGATTAGCAAAAGGAGTAGCCAAGAAACAAACAAGAGTCAGAACCAGAATAACCATAAACCAAGAGAACGCTCAGAGTTGCTATTAGATAGGCAAAGCTTCGCGAAGAGCATCTGAAAACCCGGACTTTAAACACAAACACATTTGAGTCAGCTGACTAGAACTGTGAATTTGCATGTCCGCATGCGAGCACGTGGAGCTGACGTCATCAAGCGATGTCCTCTGGGAAGTGGAGTTCGGGAGAGTGGGAGGAGCAGGAAAGCCCAGAAGCGTGACAGATACAATGTACAGTAGTCGGTGTACAGCTTGTATAACAGTGTAAATATGCTGTGCCCTCACAATAACTCAACACACAGCCATTAATGTCTAAACCACTGGCAACGAAAGAGAGTTTAACAGGACAGGTTTCACTCAGAACAGGCCTCGCCAGGGTCCACCAAAGAAGTTGAATGCACATGCCCAGCGTCATATCCAGAGGTTGTCTTGTAAAAAAACAACGTAGGAGTGCTGCCAGCATTGGCGCAGAGGTTAAAAGGGTGGGAGGTCAGCCCGTCAGTGTTCAAACCAAACACCACACACTGTATCAAATTGGTCCGGATGGCTGTTGTACCAGAAGGAACCTTTCTAAAGATGATGCACAAGAAAGCTTGCACAGTTTGCTGAAGACAAGCAGACTAAGAATATGGATTACTGGAACCACATCCTGTGGTCTGATGAGACCAAGATAAACTTATTCGGTTCGTGTCAAGCGTGTGTGGCAGCAACCAGGTGACTAGTACTAAGACACATGTCTATTGCCTTCAGTCAAGCATGGTGGTGGGAGTGTCATACTGAAGCAGAGCATGATCCCTTTTCTTCAGAAACTGGGCTGCAGGGCGATATTCCAACATGATAATGACCCTAAACACACCTCCAAGACCACCACTGACCTGCTAAAGAGACTGAGAGTAAAGATGCTGGACTGGCTAATCAGTCTCCAGATCTAAACCCTATTGAGCATCTGTGGGACATCCTCAAACAGAAGGTGGAAGAGCACAAAGTCTCTAACATCCACCAGCTCCGTGATGTCGTCATGGAGGAGTGGAAGAGGATTCCAGTGGCAACCTGTGAAGCTCTAGTGATATTATATATTATATATAATATTCCACAGTCCACTGCCAGTGGGATTATAAAGTGGAAGCGATTGGGAACGACAGAAACTCATAGTAGGCCACGTAAAAGGACAGAGCCGGGTCAGCAGATGCTGAGGCATATATTGATGCCCTGGGCTGTGATAAAGTGACAGAGTTTATATTTGTATATATTTTTGAATATTTGTATATATATTTTTCAACAATGAATATAAATATCAACAATATCTGTAATATCAGACAATTTTATATTGTAATAAACCAAAAATATTTGAACAAATGTGCTCTTTTTCTTCTTCTACGGATGTTTAAATGAAGAGTGAGAGAATGACGACAGTGTGATGTGTTCATATTTGTCTCTGCAGGAATTCACACATTGCAGTGGATGACAGGCTGTGAGCTGGATGATGATGGAACCAAGAGAGGATACAGCCAGATAGGTTACGATGGAGAAGACTTCCTCAGTCTGGATGTGAACACCTACACCTGGACTCCAGCTAATGATGTAGCTGTTATTATAAATCAGGAGCTGGATCAGACAAAAACAGTTGCATCCGAGAAGTATTTTCTGGAAACTGAATGTATTGAATGGCTACAGAGATATGTGGATTATGGCAAAGAGACTCTGAACAGGACAGGTACAGTGTGACCTATGACCTGATCTGTTACTGTGTTGGTTTCTACTGGGGACCAAAGCAAAACATGCCCATCCCCCCACTTATAATAATACCACATATAGCCACATACCTACAACCACCACCAACACACAGTCACCTGCTACTACTCACCTGTGTTAGCCCACCATTCCTTCTGCTATAGTGACTTACATCAGTGAATAACAGATGAGAAATTATCACTCAAATATTCTACACCGCTAATCTTATGATTAATGCTAATCATGGCGAGTCCACTGAAACACTACTGGGACCTTCTTAGACAGCGAGGAACACAGCAGTGCTCAAAATGAGTCTTCAGTTGTTCTCTTACTCATACCTAGACTACAGCAGCGTGATGCTGCATATACACATGTATAAAACAGTGGGGAGTGCACAGTGGGGAGGTATGGCACATATGGATATTACACATGTCAGACAAGTATACCGAATATCAATTAGACAAGTATAGAAAGTGCAGATTTCAGCTATAAATAAAGACGTGGCTCCAAATACTGCAGCTGACATTCAACTGTAAATATACGCTGTAGAATGTAAAGAACTGTGTGCAGAGATAATGTTATTACCTAGATTATAAACATCAAAGAGAAGCAGGAGGTGCAGACTATGATGTTTCAGAAGGCTGTGTTGGTGGGAAGACTAAAGGACATGGTGCGGAGATAAGGTCGACCATAACAGATGTGTTCATCCTAAAGCTTTTCAGTCTCCTCAGAATGAGCAGCTGGTACTTTGAGGATGCTGCTAATTAGGTGAACTGGAAACTGGGTATGAGTATGAAGAGCCTCCAAGAGAGGCGGAGTCCTTCAGAAGTAAAGAAGGGGAGAGGCCATCACTTAATTACACAGCAATTCAAGAAGACTGTTCCTCAATGTAAAGAATACCAAAGAACTTCGAGATGATCAGCATCTGTACTATATACTACCATTAATGGATCCAGATAATATGGAGAACCGCTGTAGAACCAGAACCAGTACTGATTCAGCCTGCTCTGCATTAAAAACAGACCTGGCTCTATAGTGGGATTACGGCATGGGATCAGGAACACTTCCCAGCACCATCGTCTGTGAACACAGTTCATCACTCATCCACAAAGACAAGTTAAAACTCCACCACGCAGAGAAGAAGAAGAAGATCCAGAAACACCAACACCACCTTCTCTCTAGGCCTGAGCTCTTTGGGGATAGACTTAGGAGAAGAGGAAAAGTGTCCAGGCTAAAGAGAAAAGGAACCACCCAGCTTGTGATCAGCTCACTGTTTAAAAGCCAGCATCCGTGATGGTCTGAGGGGGCATTAGTGCACATGCCCTGGTTGACCTGTACATCTGTGAAGCTCTGTTAATGCTGAACCGTATATACGGGTTATGGAGCAACACATGCTGCATCCAGACGGCGTCTTTTCCAGGGAAGGTCTTGCTGATTCCAGCAGGACGATGAACCGTGCTATGCACCTACTACAGCAGCATGGCTCTATAGTGAAAGAGTCCGGGAGCTGAACTGACCTGCCTGTACCGGTCACCCACTGGAAAGACTGGGAGCATTATGAAAGGGAATACAGGACCAGAGACTCTAAACTGTGCAGCAGCTGGAATCAGATATCAAGCACGAAGAACATTTCAGTTTCAGAACCACCAACCATCTCCTCCGTTCCCAAACCCTTACAGAGTGGTGATGAAAGCAGAGCTGATCACAGAGCTGAACAGCAGCCTGTACTAGCTTTACTGAAACATGTTACTGGGGTCAAATTCAATATCAGCACACATTTATAACATCACAGTTATAACAGTCGCTATGCTGTCCTTGTACTGCACATATGAACAGCAACTGCACCCAGAAGGAGGTGTGGGAGTGTGGTGCTGTTGGGAAGGAAGATAAAGGTGACCAGGATCAATAACTGATGATGAATTTAGACTGATATGATCAATATTTATTGAGCTACACATACAGAAGTCTGTCTCTCAGTATGGTATCAGGCCGCCATGTTTGCAGATTTGTGAGTCACAAGATCTCCCGAGGATTTGGACAGTTAGAATGTTTACCCCATCTCTGTCCATTTCTCTCTCTCTCTCTCCAGTTCCTCCTGAGGTCTCTCTGTTCCAGAAGAACTCATCAGTGGTGTGTCATGCTACAGGGTTCTTCCCCAGACCAGTGATGATCTCCTGGCAGAAGAATGGAGAGGATGTGGATGAGGATGTGGATCTCGGAAAAACGCTACCCAACCTGGACGACACTTTCCAGAAGAGGAGCATTCTGACTGTCTCACCTGAAGAGCTGGACAAACACAACTACACCTGCATCATTCAGCACAGTGGTCTGGAGAAGGAGATGGTGCTACAGGTGAATGAGTCCAGAGGTGAGAGTAACTAGGGGTCTTTGTCAGGTGTGGGTAAGACACAGAAAGTCCCTGATGAGCCTGATTATGATCTTCTACACCTTTAGGTTCACCTGGAGTCTGGATCGGTATCATCATTGGTGCAGCCGTGTTTGTTAGTTTATGTGTGGGTGAAGAGGAGGAATAATCCTGGTAAGAGAGATAAACATCTCCTGACACTATTAGATTACACACAGACTACAACCCTAAATCAGAAGAAGTGGGGACAGTGTGGAACATGATCATTAGTAATGTAGAGTTGGTTACATTTACTGTGGCTTTTACTGAAGGGCAGAAAGTAAGAACCCAAGATATTTCAGGTCATGTTGCACTGAATTCATAGCTATTTAGCGCCCCCTCATGACCTTGTTAGGTACTGCAGTGAGGCTTCTGTTAATTGTTCTTGTTTTCCTATTGGACGATTCCAGTCATGTGACTAGAGGTCATTGTTAAGTTCAGCCATATTGCATCTGAAACATCATATCTGTCTAGTGTTTACTCTTATGATGTGTTGTTTAGTGAGCCCTGCTACACAGGGCCTGTTACTCAGCCAGTGTCCCTGGAATAGATGTCTTGAAGGCAGCATATGCTCCTCTAATGTACTTAATGTGCCTTAATGCTGTATGTAATGTGCCTCTGTTCTGTCAGTTGCAGAGCTACAGAGACTGATGCTGAAAGAGACAGACGAGGATCAGAACTATGAACCATATTTACCTCCAGCTGTACAGAAGCAGAGTGGAACAACCCTGCTGTTCTCCACTGCAGCGCTGCTCAGTCTGAGGTTACTGTTACAGCGCAACTAGCTAACGCACTCTGTGTAGAATCAGTGAGATCAGACAGATGTAGCTGTAACAATACATCCTCTACAATAACAGCTACGTCACTCTGAGTACGATACTCAGACGGTACAGCAGCTCTGTTTGACAGCTGTAGCTACTCGAGCATAAACTTCCCTTCTGCTAACAGCTCCAGCATGTATTCATAACACATCCCTGCTTCTGAGGAACTGGGTGATGCAGTCTTTCCTGGTTTTACCCTCCTGGTTCCGTGTTTGTCCTGTCGTTTTAAAGCTGGCATTTATTTTTGTGCACCAGTTTTGTTTTATAAGTATGCTAATGCTTAGTCCACCACATACAGTTATGTGGCCAAAAGTATGTGGACATCAGACATGTCTATGAGCTTGATGGACATCCAGAAATAAAACCATGCGCATTATTTTTACCCTTATTTATTTATTTTTTTTCATTTTTTAAAGCCTTTTTTGGGCATCAATTTTGTTTTATAAGATACTATAACAGCCCCCACTCTTCTGGAAGAGCTTTCCATAAGAAAAGAGTGGTTTTGAAACCCTTACTTAAACAGAATTCCATGCAGAAAGCTGCCATACAGTAACAGTGAATTAGGTAAGAGATTTTCTCCTTCAGAATAGATTCTAAATGTATTTTCATTGTTACTTATGTACTGTAATATGTTTCATATTTAGGACGATGTTTTGAGTATTCAACCATCACTACTGTTTTGCCCAACACTGTGTATGTATATACAGTGCCTATCAATAGTTTAGACACTGCTCCTCATAGAGGGTTCTCCTTCTGTTTATCTTAAGGCTTTACTGTAGAATAGAAGTGAAGACAATAAACTATAAAATAGCCCTCATGGAATTATACAGTCCACCTTAAAACCCTCCAGAATGGAATTATACAGCCCACCTTAAAACCTTCCAGAATAGAGCTTTGCAGAAGATGAACTAGCTTTCTTAACCTGCAGTGAAGGCTTTCTATTCAGGTTTGGAGCCATTCTATTGGTCGGTCCATCATGAATATTTACTAAACTGAAAGATGAACTAGAGATTTTCCTACTGAATATATATTAGATGTGGAGATGATATGTCCTGTTTATGGGTCCATTTGACAAATGTATCAGAGACTGCTGATTTCAGCAGACAAGCCTGTTATCATCTCTAACTAACTCAAAAGACTGCATCAACCTCTCATCAGATTCATCCAGCGAAGAGCCCAGAGGACCTGGAAGAGAGAGATCTAAATTTTTCTAGAGATCTAAATCTGCATTTTTGTTGCAGTTCCCTTTTTGGCCATGGCGCTCTTGAGCTGTAAATCACAAATTTGGAATTAAGTCATGAAAAGTTTCATTTCCACTAATACATGTTGTTTTTGGAATTATTCCAAACCTTAGAACTGTTTCTCTTATTTCCTGTTCTATATTGTCTTTTTGGAAGTTTTCCAAATCTTGGAACATGCCCCAGATATGTTGTGCACTCTGGAGGCTTGGTGTCAGATGTTTTTAATGTTAGAGGACACTAAATTTAGAGTCTAATATTTTATAAGGAGCTGAAACATGGCGTCTGGAAAAGGCACCCTTCAAACCTGAGACAGGTGGAGCAGTTTGCTCATGAGGAGTGGGCCAAAATACCTGCTGAGAGGTGCAGAAGTCTCATTGACAGATACAGGAATCGTTTGATTGCAGTGATTGCCTCAAAAGGTTGTGCAACAAAATATTAAGTTAAGGGTGCCATCATTTCTGTCCAGGCCGGTTTCAGGAGTTTGTTTTTTAAATAATTCTGTTGAAGCACGGTTGAAAAGCAATGTCTGACTTTCATTTGTTAATTTTCATAGAATTTTTATTTATTATTACTTTTGTCAGATTAAAGTTATTTCTGTTACCCTTATGGGTTTTTCTTTCATTAATTGAGGGGTACCAACAATTTTATCCACGTGTGTATGTAAGGTGTTTGTGTGTGTATGTGTGTGAGCTAACGTAACCAAAGACAAATTCCTTGTACTTGACCGTGTACTTGGTCAATAAAGCTTGATTCTGATTCTGTAACTGTGACGGTACAAATGTCTGGTGGGTAAATGTGAGATCTTCTTGTTTACAAGCTGTTTAGAGACACACACAGTAACGATGTAGGAGAGCAAATGTTTATCAGGCCCTTACTGACTGTAAATCAGATGACGAGTTACCTAACCCGTCTGACTGCAGCAGGAAGAAAGTGAGAGTGTTTGGAGTGAACAGTCTGAGGACTTCACATACTGTTACATAAACTGACTGTCAGTCATGTATCACCACAGAGCCCTTCCAGAATGAACAGAAGTGGAGATGTCTGAGTTCCCTCATTCCTATGTAAAAATGTGTAAAATATATCTGTGATAAAGTATATAAATATGTTACTTCTAGGACAATTCTTAATACATTATTAATTATTAGAATGATTCATTATTAATGTGCCACATCATTTACCAAAACAAATGGATGTAAAGCTCGTATGTGACTGCATAACCTCATTCTTGTTATGAGTATGATATCAGAGATATGTATCTAAAGAGGTAGAGACGTGAAAACACATGCGCTTTTTTTCATGGTTTATTTTAGGAATATTTAGTTTGCTTTAAAAAAACAGTACATATACATACCACATATGGCTGGTTAGCTTGTTTGGTTTTGACCTTGTGTTTGTTTGCCGACTGTCTTTGCCCCCGTCTGTTATCTTTGTAATGTCATAGCTGTTGAGCCTAAACACCTATCCTACCAATAAAACCGGCTTAGCTTTTAGCTCGGCGAGTGTCAGGTTTAGTCTGTTAATCATTATACGAAACTCTGCCACAGATATTTTGATGGCTGAGGTAAAAGATTTACTTCAGGCCGTGAGCAATCAAAATTGTTTACCTCCCAGTGAAAGGTATTCATGGCTTTGGGGGCAGAGAATTATTGGCCATGAAACTTACACTTTGGTTGCATTGATTAGAGGGTGCTCAGCATCCTTTCCTCGTTCTCACTGAACACAAGAATCTTCGAATATCTTCGATCCGATAAATGTTTGAATTCTCGTCAGGCACCTGATGTCTCTTCTTCTCTCCTTTTAATTTCAAAATAACTTATCGCCCTGGCTTGCACAATACCAAAATGATGGGTTATCCCGCATCTACAGAACACAATCCGGAATCCATTCTACCTCCCCAGGAAGTGTTGGCTTCCATCAAATGGGAGATAGACTACACAACTCCTGTTTTATGGACTTAGAAGAAAAAGTACTTTCCTGTTCAGTTCAGGGATACGTTGATTACCTGGACCCAACTACTATCTGGTCATTTTTTGTTTTATTGTTTGATGCTCCATCTGCTCTATTTATGCAGCTATTCTTTTGTGGATGAGTTTATATTTGTAATTCCATGTGGAGTGGTTGGAAATTGGAGTGAAAAGAATTTATCATATACCCCCTCTAACCCCTGCATTTACACTAAACCCTAACTCCTATATTTACACTTAACTCTAAACCTTACATTTACACTAAACCTTAAACCCTACACCATGATACTACCACCACCATGCTTCACAGATGGCAGAAGGGTCTTATGCAGGGATGCTGTGTTTTTCTTTTCTCCTAACATAACACTTCTCATTTACTTAAAGATCTAATTTGGTCTCATCCATCCACAAAACTGTTCAATAACCACCTCCCCAGATAACCAACCAATCCCCAAACTGTTCCAACAAAGTTGGGAGTATGAAATGGTCCAGAGTCTCTTGGTCTGCTGAAGCATTAATAGTTCCTCTCACTAGAACTAGAGGTCCGAGCCTAACTCCTGAACACCACCCCCACACCATAATCCCCCCTCCACCAAACTTTACACTCGACACAACATAGTCAGATAAGTACCAACATCCTGGCAACCTCCCAACCCAGACTCCTCCGTCAGAATGCCAGATGGCGAAGAGTGATTGGACACTTCAGAGAACTCGTCTCCACTGCAGTCCAGTGGTGGCGCTTTACACCACTGTGTTCAAAACCTCATTTGAGCTTGGTGATGTAAGGCTTGGATGCAGCTGCTCGGCTATGGAAACCCATTCCATGAAGCTCCACACACCGTTCCTGAGCTGATCTGAAGGATACATGAAGTTTGGAGGTCTGTAGTGACTGACTCTGCAGAAAGTTGGTGACCTCTGTAAACTATGCCCCTTAGTATCAGTTGACTTTATAATCCCACTGACAGTGGACTGTGGAATATTTAGTAGTGAGAAATTTACATGACTGGACTTGGTGCATCCTATCACGGTACCACGCTGTAATTCACTGACCTCCTGTAAGCTCCCATTCTCTCTCTAATGTCTGTAGGAGCAGTCTGCATGACTAGGTGCTCGCACCTGAGGACATGGAGGTGACTGGAACACCTGAATTCTTTAATTGTATGGGGAAATGAATGCTTCTGGTAATACAGTGTATTTGTAGTTCCTTCTGAACATCTTTGATTAATGTTAGAGTTTAACACCGTATCCAGACCACCTTCTCCACAGTATCTGTGTCTGTGTTCACCTGATGGTGATATCCTGGGATGTACAGTGTACAGGTGGTCACTTCTACACTGCTGTGTTAGTTTATATCGGTTCTGAATCTGATCTTGTTCTATTACTGTAACTCTGGCTCTATTTAATCTCTGGTTTCCTCCTGCCCTCCGCCCTTTGACCTCTCAGTAAATTTCAGGTCCAGTGAGAAGCAGTGCAGGACAGTCAGATTGTTTTGAGATGAAGTTGAGATGGAGCTCAACTCTGGAGCCAGAAACTCTACTTAACCTACTTTCTGCAGTTTAGTTTCTGCTGAATCTTTTTTATTTCGGTTCACGCCTCCTCACTTCCTCATTGACCAGATTTATGCTCCGTATAAACCCCACTCCACCTGTCTGGAGGGCTGTTTTCAGTGAGGAGCTGATGTAGCAGGAGCTTCTGCTGCTTAGTTCTGGATCCAGCCTGCAGTGAGAGATGGGGTACATCATGAAGCTGCTGGTTCTCCTGGTGTTTACAGTTCAGCTGGCTTCAGCAGGTCAGTTCAACACCCTTATAGTAATGGGTTTAAAGCTGGATTGGATGAGCTGGTTCAGGGACGAGTCTCCTGAGCTGGGGAAGAATATTAATTAAGCCAATCTATTGGTACCATACCACCGCACCAAGCCTTCATCTCGTTACCAGCGCTCCAGTGTTTGAATCTGAAGCTCCAACTGTGGGCAAAAGATTGGAGCATTTAAACTTCGAGACTTCGTCCCACATACAGTGTGTTGATTTATACTGTATTCTGCAAGTTAGATACTTATAGGGGTCTTCAACTACATAGGCTGGAATAAACGTTTATCGTACCTGTAGAACCAGGATCATAAGTATGTTATGACAGGTTATATAACATCTCAGTTTAGTGGGGTCTTATATTCACAAATACATTAACATGCACTACAAATGCACAAATACAATTGACTCACTCGCCCATTTCCCTAGAACTTAACTACTCTGCTGCGGTTGGGAGGGTATTATAATCATGTTTTATATATGATATATAGTTATATATCCTGTATACTAAAACCTCTGACTGGAGTAGAACACTTTCCGGGGATCTCCAGTGCCCTACTGATCTTCAGTTTGGTCACATACTACATAGTACTAGGTAGATGTAGTATGTGAGTGGTATGTAGTATGTCATTTCAATTTCAGCCCAAACTACTGTTGAGCTAATCACAACAGTGGACTCTCATCACAAACAGCACACAGCATTTACTTCCAGTTCCAGTGATAGCACAGTAAAACTCCCTCTCCATATCAACACTGCAGAAATATCACAATCTTATTACCCTGACATACCAGCAGCCATGTGATAGCGGTAGGCAAACTGATTATGGAGTTATTTGGGGAACTTGGGGAACACCCACAGCTGCATAAGTGAGGTGTTATAAACAGTAGTCAGCGTGGTTATGGCAAGAGTTTGAACAAGGCATGATAGTGGGTGTCCAACGGATGGGACATTCCAATTCTGAAGTTCTGAGGGCAGTTAATATTCCTCAATCTACAGTCTATTGCATATATTTGCGTCTATCTGAGTAATGATTTACATGATGAATTAATTTTCTTAATCTTTACAGGCACCCACTCTCTGGACTACTACCTCACTGGAGTCACACCAAGAATCAGCATTCCAGAGTTCATTGCTGTTCTACATGTGGATGGGCTTGAAGGTGGATGTTATAACAGTGACACCAGGAAAGTGATTCTAACAGGAGACTGGATAAAGGACAATAATGATACAGAGCACTGGGACTTAATGTCAGCAATTGCACAAATTAATGAGGACAAATTCAAAACTTGGAATGGTGATCTATTGAGCCTTTTCCATCATACTGAAGGTGGGTTTTAATAACTCAGCACTCTTAACTACACACCACTGTGGTTCCTACCTGCTGCTGTTCTCTACATATTAAGCAGAGATGCAAATGTGCAAAAATGTATGATATGGTTTGTTATGTCTGTGTGTTCACAAATGTGTGTGTAATTGATGTAAGTATATACCAAGATTGTATTTTTCTCAAGATCCTTTATTTCCATGTTCCTGTATTTGCTGTAGTTCCAGGTTCATATGTTCCCATGGTCCTATATGTCCAGGGTCATATGTTTCCAAGGTTAGATATATTCATATGTTGCCAGTTTTGATATATGCCCAGGGTCATATTAATCAATCAATATGACTGATTGATCAATGATTGATTGATTGATATTACCAGATTTCAACCCTGCTCCCAGGGTATTGTATTTCCAGGACAATAAGTTACTAGGCTCTTATGTTCCTGATTCCATGTATACAGGGTCCTACATTCCCAGGGTCCTGTATGCTCTGGGACATATATGTATGTATATGAAGATAAAAGTATATAAGTTATAAGTTAAAAAGAATAAATATGAATATTGTAATAAAAATTTATTTATAATTTATAATTTAATTAAAATAAAATAAAAAATAGATTTTTTTTTGCTTGTTCTACTGATGTTTAAATAAAGAGTGAGAGGAGGACGGCAGTGTGATGTGTTCATATTTGTCTCTACAGGGATTCACACGTTCCAGTGCATGACAGGCTGTAAGCTGGATGAAGATGGGTCTATTGGAGGATACTTACAGTGTGGTTATGATGGAGAAGACTTCCTCAGTCTGGACATGAAGACTCTCGTCTGGACGGCAGCTAACTTTGTAGCTGTTATTATGAAACAGCAGTTGGAGCAGTCAGATACGGCTGAAGCCCATAAGATCTTTCTGGAAACTGCCTGTATTGAGTGGTTACAGAAGTATGTGGATTATGGCAGAGAGACTCTAAACAGGACAGGTAAAGTAGGACCAAAGCAAAACATGCCCATCCAACTTACATACCACATACAGCCATATACAAACCGGATTCCAAAAAAGTTGGGACAAGTAGCAATAAGTGGATGGAAAAAGGAAATTGAGCATATAACGAACAGCTGGAAGACCAATTAACACTAATTAGATCAATTGACAACATGACTGGGTATAAAAAGAGCTACTCAGAGTGTCAGTGTCTCTCTGAAGCCAAGATGGTAAGAGGATCACCAATTCCACCATTGTTGCGCAGAAAGAAGTGCAGATTTGACGGCC
The DNA here is from genome assembly GCA_024036415.1 of Prochilodus magdalenae. Classification (NCBI taxonomy): domain Eukaryota; kingdom Metazoa; phylum Chordata; class Actinopteri; order Characiformes; family Prochilodontidae; genus Prochilodus; species Prochilodus magdalenae. The sequence continues at coordinate 20,891 of JAMWET010007491.1, read as the reverse complement.
CTTAAACGTCACTGCACCTCAAACAGGAATGCCACTGTCAAGGAAATAACAGAATGGGCTCAGGAATACTTCCAGAAAGTATCGTCAGTGAACACAATCCACCGTGCCATCCGCCGTTGCCAGCTGAAACTCTACAGTGCAAAAAGGAAGCCATTTCTAAGCAAGCTCCACAAGCTCAGACGTTTGCACTGGGCCAGGGGTCTTTTAAAATGGAGTGTGGCAAAATGGAAGACTGTTCTGTGGTCAGATGAGTCACGATTTGAAGTTCTTTATGGAACACTGGGACGCCACGTCATCCGGACCAGAGAGGACAAGGATAACCCAAGTTGTTATCAACGCTCCGTTCAGAAGCCTGCATCACTGATGGTATGGGGTTGCATGAGTGCTTGTGGCATGGGCAGCTTGCATGTCTGGAAAAGCACCATTAATGCAGAGAACCATGTTTAGGTTCTAGCACAACATATGCTCCCATCTAGACGTCATCTCTTTCAGGGAAGACCCTGCATTTTTCAACAAGATAATGCCAGACCACATTCTGCAGCAATCACAACATCATGGCTACGTAGGAGAAGGATCCGGGTACTGAAATGGCCAGCCTGCAGTCCAGATCTTTTACCTATAGAGAACATTTGGCGCATCATAAAGAGGAAGGTGCGACAAAGAAGGCCCGAGGCGACTGAACAGTTAGAGGCCTGTATTAGACATGAATGGGAGAGCATTCCTATTTCTAAACTTGAGAAACTGGTCTCCTCTGTCCCCAGACGTCTGTTGAGTGTTGTAAGAAGAAGGGGGGATGCCACACAGTGGTAAAAATGGCCTTGTCCCAACTTTTTGGGATTTGTTGACGCCATGAAATTTTGAAACATATTTTCCCTTAAAATGATGCATTCTCTCAGTTTAAACTTTTGATCTGTGATTTGTGTTCTATTCTGAATAAAATATTAGATGTTGGCACCTCCACATCATTGCATTCAGTTTTTATTCACAATTTGTTTAGTGTCCCAACTTTTTTGGAATCCGGTTTGTACACGATACTGCCAAAGTATTCATTCCCCCATCCAAATCACTGGATTCAGGTGTTCCAATCATGTCCGTGAAATCAAGAACCTAGACATGCAGACTGCTCCTACAGACGTTAGTGACAGAATGGGTTACTCAGGAACAGTGTAGAGCTTTCTGAAATGGGCTTCCATGGCGAGCAGCTGCACCCAAGCCTTACATGACCAAGCTCAATGCAGAGCGTGGAGTGCAGTGGTGTAAAGCTCCGCCACTGGACTCTAGAGCAGTGAAGACGTGTTCTCTGGAGTGACCAGTCACGCTTCTCCATCTGGCAATATGATGGAGGAATCTGGGTTGGGCGGTTGCCAGAAGAACGGTATTTGTCTGACTGCACTGTGCCGAGTGTAAAGTTTGGTGGAGGGGGGATTATGGTGTGGAGGTGGTGTTCAGGAGTTGGGCTCCGCCCCTTAGTTCCAGTGAGAGGAACTCTTAATGCTTCAGCAGACCAAGAGACTCTGGACCATTCCATGCTCCCAACTTTGTGGGGACAGTTTGGAGACTGCCCATTCCTGTTCCAATATGACTGCACACCAGTGCACAAAGCAAGCTCCATAAAGACATGGACAGAGTCAGAAATTCCCATAAACTCATTCCAAAACTTAAACATTGACCATATCAGATGTGTTCATCCCTCTCTCTCTCTCTCTCTCTCTCTCTCTCTCTCTCTCTCCAGTTCCTCCTGAGGTCTCTCTGTTCCAGAAGGACTCTTCTTCTCCAGTGGTGTGTCATGCTACAGGGTTCTTCCCCAAAGCATTGAGTATCACCTGGCAGAAGAATGGAGAGGATCTGGATGAGGACGTAGAGCTCAGAGAGACACTACCCAACCTGGATGACACTTTCCAGAGGAGGAGCATTCTGACTGTCTCACCTGAGGACCTGAAAGAGAACGACTACACCTGTGTGATCCAGCACATCAGTCTGGAGAAGGAGATGGTGCTACAGGTGAATAAGCCCACAGGTAAGAGTAACTAGGGGTCTTTGTCAGGTGTGGGTAAAACACAGGAAGTCCCTGATGAGCCTGATTATGATCTACACCTTTAGGTTCGGTTGGAGTCTTGATCGGTATCATCATTGGTGCAGCAGTGCTTGTTATCCTCGTAGGCGTGGGAGTTTATGTGTGGGTGAAGAGGAGGAATAATCCTGGTAAGAGAGATAAACATCTCCCGACACTATTAGATTACACACACACTACAACCCTAAATCAGAAGAAGTGGGGACAGTGTGGAACATGATCATTAATAATGCAGAGTTTACTTTACTGTGGTTTTTACTGAAGGGCAGAAAGTAAGAACTCAAGATATTTCAGGTCATGTTACACTGAATTCATAGCCAGTTAGCGCCCCCTTGTGACCTTTTTAGGTGAGGCTTTGGTTAATTGTTCTTGTTTTCCTATTGGATGATTCCAGTCATATGACTAGAGGTCATTGTTCAGTTCAGCCATATTGCCTCTGAAACATCATATCTGTCTAGTGTTTACTCTTATGATGAGCTGTTCCAGACATGCTACACTTTCAGTGTCACTCTGCTGTTTATATATGCGGCAGAGTGCTGTCAGTCTGTATTTCTTGAACAATTATGTAATATAGTTCATGTTTTATCTGACCAACCTCATTTCATGTGTTCATATATATATGTATAGTATATGTGAGTATATATAGTATATATAAGTGTTATATATAAGTGTACATATTACTATGTACATATGATGATGATGATGTAATGTTGTGTTATTTGTTGTGTTGCAGTTTTGAAACCTAGAACAACAGTTTACTGCTACAGCAGGTGTATGGAAATGTCCTGTATATGTAAGTGAGCGTTTATGAACCTTACATCATATTAAAACTACTACTATTAATAATAATAATAATATTAATACTACTAATGTGTACTAATTATGGATTTGTATTTGTTTTTGTGTTGCTAGGAGATGGTGAACCAGGTGGTAAATGATTCTGAGCTGATTCTGAGTGAAGAGATGAAACAGCACTTTCATTACACAGATATCTTTTTACTCCCCCTTTAATCTGGAGGCTGTTTCTGTGGTTGGGTTTATTCAGCTGCTTCTTATTTATTTTTATTTTATTCTGCTGTCGGTACAGAAATGAAGACCACTGGGATAGTGACCATCAACAGCTTCAGATTCTATAATATTTCTTTGAAACTTTTTTAATGAATTTTGTAAAATTAAATAATTTGCAGTTTGTTGCTGTCAATATAAAAAACACTGTCCATTCATGTATATGTTTATTTTTATATATATTATTTGTTCACCATGTTTGTAACAATAGACATGCTTCAAAATCTCTCAATCTCTCAAAATCTCTTAAATAATAAACTCTACATTAACCTGTACTGAAGGTTATGAAGGTTTTTGTTGTGAAGTCACTTCATTTTTCTTTGGACAGAGATACGTATCTCTCTCTCTCTAGACTTGCTTTATCTAAGGATTGAATGGTTTACTATGACAACAAGACTAAACCCAAAGCTGGAGATAGATGTAAAACCCTTGTGTCCTGAAACCTAGTTTAAAGAGCCAGTAGTGTTAACACCAACACTCCCCAAAATTACAGGCATGATGGTTCACACCAAAGAGGAGAGTATATGTGTATATGATGCACTCTTTCACTGATCTCTCTCTTCACGTGTCCCATCTTCTTTCTGTGTCTGTTTCTGCCTCAGACCTAAAAGGGAGAAACCGGTAGACAGCACACTGTTACTGTTTGAATGGAGGTTTAATGTTTGGTTAGACAGAGTGCAGAATAGAAACAGCCCCCAAAATATTGTACCTTTAATCTGTGACTATATTTGTACTATAATTTAAATCAGTGTCGTGCCTTAGATAGCGCATTTACATTATTTGTAGTTTTATGAATAATAATTGTACATGTGCTGTGTCTTATTCCTTTATGTATATGCAGAATACACTGTAACATCTAACCAGCAGATTTAAATATCTATAGCAGGTCTATCCTACATGAAGAGTACACCTTTCCACAAACGCATTCCACCTTTCTCCCTTACCAGACTTCTTCTTCCTCCAGATAAAACCTCCAACACAGCCAATAAGGATCAGTAGGACAACAGCCACGACGGCACCAACTACGACTACAACTGACCCTCCACCTGAAACACCAGTTACATCATTACAGACCTCCATCAGCTACATACATACACACAGTGATTCAAAGTAGCTTTCATTCCCTGTGGAGTCAGATTAGTCCTACCTGACAGGACTCTACGATCAGACACCTGTAGCACCATCTCCCTCTCCAGTCCACCATGCTGAACAACACAGGTGTAGGTATGTTTATCCAGCTCCTCAGGTGGGACAGTCAGAATGCTCCTCCTCTGGAAGGTTCCATCCAGGTTGGGTAGCGTCTCTCTGAGCTCCACGTCCTCCTCCAGATCCTCTCCATTCTTCTTCCAGGAGATCGTCACTGCTTTGGGGAAGAACCCTGTAGCATGACACACCACTGGAGAAGAGGAGTTCTTCTGGAACAGAGAGACCTCAGGAGGAACTGGGGAGAGAGAGAGAAAGAGATTGTCCATATATTTAATATCTAAGCTGCTTTCTTAGCCCATAGTATAGAGTGGAACAGTCAGTTGGCTTAAGCTGTATTAGGGGCAAAGTAATCGGGGATGGTGTGATGTTTGGGCTGGTGGGTCAACCTCTGTAGAAGCAGCCCAGCTTGAGTTACTGGCAAGTGAGAGGTTACATGACCAGGAGCAGTCTGGACGCTCTGGGGAGGTTTATATTTCTGGGACTATAGTGTACCATATTTGACTACTTGATTTGGTCCCATTTAAAATTAATCTTGACCTGTCCTGCTCTCATATATCGCCCCTCCTGGGCTTGTACGGCAAATGCCTTCTAACGTGTGCTCTTGTTGTCTCTTTTTTTAGGCTCCAGCCTGGTTCCTGCCCCTCTTTTCTTCGTTTGCCCACCTGCAGCTGATGTAGGATTCATTAGGACTCTAATATGCACCACCTTGTTGGCTCTACCTGTTGGTAAACTCTCTCTAGTACTAAGCTGTGTTCGGTCTGCCTTTTGTCTCTTGGTATCTGATGTGGATTCATCTCTGATGCCGCCTGCCTGTGTTTGGACCCTGATTCTTGGACTGTCTATAATAAAACCACTCAGCACTTGGACCCTGTCTCAACCCCCTCAAATACAGACTGCACAGCTTTAGCTTGTTACAAGCTGGTGGGGAGTGATGGGAGGAATGAAGGATGAATAAATGACACGTAGAGGAGTGCGGATCAGTATGGCTATGGATTAGAGAGTGGGGATCTGCCCTGATTGAGTACATGCAGTTTGGTGGCTGTGGGTTAAAGGGAACAGTAGGGTTTGCGTAGGGCCGGAAATGAATAGGACTCTATGGGAGGAACGAGGGATGGGTACATGACACATAGAGGAGTGCAGATCAGTATGGCTGTGGATTAGAGAGTGGGGATCTGCCCTGAGTGAGTACATGCAGTTTATTGGCCGTGGGTTAAAGAGAACAGTAGGGTTTGGGTAGGGCTGGAAATGAATAGGACTCTATGGGAGGAACAAAAGATGGGAGTGCAGCTCGGACCACCACTGAATTCATACTCAAGGGTCACTGTATGTGAAATGTCAGAGTCTGTGTCTGTCAGTTGAGCAGAAGTACAGCATATTTAACAAAAGGTTTTAGGAAAATTGTACATGGAATCAAAAAGCTATATACTAGCACACCATTGGTGATCTGAGCAAATATCATGAAGCTGGAATGGTGCCAATTCCTCAAAACGGCAGGTCTAGTTGGTGGACAAAAATCTCTTGACCAAGATCTCCACAGGCTTGATCAGTACAGCAGCCGCCTGCTTTAGTCACGTATGAGCTTTAGTGTTAGTGACTGATAGGAGGGATAAAGGTAACACTGTTTCAACAGTAGATCAGTATCAGATCACCGTACCTTTCCTCTCCAGAGTGGATCTGCCGTATTCCACATACTGCTTTAGCCCATAGATACATTTCTTCTCCAGTTCAGACTTCCAGAAGTTGGGATTACACCTCCGCTCCCACTTGTGTTTGGTACTAACTGCCCTCTGACTAGCTGCAGTCCAGGTACCGGCGTTCTGATCCAGAGCGAGGGCGTCTTCTCCATCACAACCAAACACATCGTACACCCTGTGGGTTCCATGATCGTGCAGCTCACAGCCGAACACCCTCTGTAGTGTCCGAACGCCTACACACACACACACACACACACACACACACGTGTCTGAGACTTGTAGGGTCAGTACATAGACTGTTTACATAGACATTCATTTATACTACACTAGGATTAGGATTATATTACTATAATCCTAATCCTAACCCTAATCCTAGTCTAACCTTAAATACAACCTAGCCTCACCTTAACTCCAATTCCAACCTTAACCCTAATACTAAACCTAACACTAAACCTAAAACTAACCATAACCAAACCCTAACCTTAACCCTGGCCTTAACCTTAAACCTAATCTAACCCTAACCCTTACCTTAACCTCAGCCCTAACTCTAACCTAACCCTAACCATAACCAAACCCTAATCTAACCTTAACCCTGGACTTAATCCCAACCTTAACTGTAACCTTAACCCCGATCTTAACCCCAACTTTAACTCTAACCATAACCCTAACCTTACCTTACCCTAACCATAACCAAACCCTAATCTAACCTTAACCCTGGACTTAATCCCAACCTTAACTCTAACCTTAACCCCGATCTTAACCCCAACTCTAACTCTAACCATAACCCTAACCTTACCTTACCCTAACCATAACCAAACCCTAATCTAACCTTAACCCTGGACTTAATCCCAACCTTAACTCTAACCTTAACCCCGATCTTAACCCCAACTCTAACTCTAACCATAACCCTAACCTTACCTTACCCTAACCATAACCAAACCCTAATCTAACCTTAACCCTAACCTAATCTTACCGTACCCTATCTTACTCAAACCCTAACCTTAACCCTGGCCTTAACTTTAAACCTAATTTAACCTTAACCCTGACCTTAACCTCAGCCCTAACTCTAACCTAACCATAACCAAACCCTAATCTAACCTTAACTCTGGACTTAATCCCAACCTTAACTCGAACCTTAACCCTAACCTAACCCTGGCCTTAACCTTAACCCTAATCTGAGTTTAACCCTGACCTTAAACCCAACCCTAACTCTAAACTTAACCTAACTTATACCCTGGACGTAACCCCAACCCTGACCCTAACTCTAACCTTAACCTTAATCTAACCTGTCCCTAACTCTAGCCTAATCCAAACCCAAACCCTAACACTAACTTCACCTTAACCTTGACCCTAACCTAATAAATATTTCTTTAATTTTAAAATTATTTCAAATTCATATAGTAAGTGTGTAGATAAAAGTAGAATTAAACCGCTGTGTTAAGTTCTGACTCTCAGGTGGTGTTGTAGAGCTGGTGCTCAGTGATCAAACCTGAGAAATGTGGTTACCTCACCTTTAGTCTGATTGAAGCGCTGCATTAGAGTATCTGCGTTAAGTCTTAAAAAGGCCTCTTGATGATCATTATCAATCTGCTCCATCCAGTCCGTCTTCGGGATCATCTTCCTGGTGTAGCTGTCATAGTACAGGATCTGCTCTCCATCCAGCAGCCCCACCACAGTGAACTCTGGGAATGTGGTTGTTTGTGTGAATGCGGTGTAGACGTACTGTAGAGAATGGGAGGCTGGAAAGGAGAAAAGTCATTACTGATATCAGTCAGCAGTTAGGACCGGTCTCCTCCTTAGACTAACATGTGTTAGTGGTGATCTGGGCACATTCAGATTTCACAGATCTCCATCACTTAACACACGTGTACAGTAAATGTGCAGAGGAGACCACCCACTCAGAGCTGGCTGAAACAGAGTGGGGCAGGCACACACACCCTAACCCTAGAGCCACACACCTCCTAACACTAAACTCCTAACCCTAGAGCCACACACCTCCTAACCCTAGAGCCACACACCTCCCAACCTAACCTCCTAACCCTAGAGCCACACACCTCCTAACACTAACCCTAACTCTAGAGCCACACACCTCCTAACCCTAAAGCCACACACCTCCTAACCCTAACCCTAGAGCCACACGCCCCCTAACCCTAACCTCCTAACCCTAGAGCCACACACCTCCTAACACTAACCCTAACTCTAGAGCCACACACCTCCTAACCCTAACCCTAGAGCCACACGCCTCCTAACCCTAACCCTAGAGCCACACGCCTCCTAACCCTAAACTCCTAACCCTAGAGCCACACACCTCCTAACACTAAACTCCTAAGCTTAACCCTAGAGCCACACACCTCCTAACCCAAACCCTAGAGCCACACACCTCCTAACTCTAACCCTAGAGCCACACACCTCCTAACCCTAGAGCCACACACCTCCTAACCAAAACCCTAGAGCCACATACCTCCTAAATCTAACCCTAGAGCCACACACCTCACTAAACTCCTAACCCTAGAGCCACACACCTTCTAACCCTAACCCTAGAGCCACACACCTCCTAACACTCACCTCCTAACTGTAACCCTGGAGCCACACAGCTCCTAATGCTAAACTCCTAACCTTAGAGACACGCACCTCCTAACACTAACCTCCTAACCCTAGAGCCACACACCTCCTAACACTAAACTCCTAACCCTAGAGACACACACCTCCTAATCCTAGAGCCACACACCTCCTAACACTAACCTCCTAACCCTAGAGACACACACCTCCTAACCCTAGAGCCACACACCTCCTAACACTAAACTCCTAACCCTAGAGACACACACCTCCTAACACTAGAGCCACACACCTCCTAACCCTAAACTGCTAACCCTAAGCCTAGAGCCACACACCTCCTAACCCTAACCCTAGAGCCACACACCTCCACTTGATGGTAGGCACACAAACCTCTAGCCCACTATCTGTATAACACTGTAACACTCTAACACTGTAACAGTAGCACTGTTGGCTAATCAGTGGTCACAGGACACCGGCCTCATGTGCTTTCTTTCAGTTTTGGTTGGTTAGAGTTCAAGCTGGTCCACTCGTATCCTAACAGGGTAAATACTCATTACCAGTGGTGTATTTAATAGGTGTTTAACCCCTTAACCTCCTACTTCATACACCATCCTTCTGTCTTTGTCACAAATTTTCATATCTCATACTGTTTATTAAATAGGCTATAGGTTTATTAATAAAGCTACTATATATTTCAGGATACACTAAATCAGGAGGACCTACCTACTCACACAGAAACATGAACAGTCTGTCTGCAGGTTATTATGAATATATGATATATGGACCAGAGTCAAACATACAGCACCATCTGCGGGACGAAATGACACAATGCCTTACTATATAAAAGCTAACGTCTGTTTTTCCAGCGTTCTCATATTCCAACTTCATCACACAGCAAGCTCCAAATTAACACGTTCAAATGATTATAGATTATTACAGAGATGACTTTTTAGATTCCATATGAGAAGTGTACTGTACTGTTTCATAACCAAACCTCATTAATACACTTCATTATCAGTGTGAATTCAATCAGAACTTGATCAGAGTCTGGAGGACTGGTGTGAAGGTTAACTCTGATAAACAGCCGACTGTTCAGATCATATTTATCAGACTGAGATCAGACTCACCTGCTGAAGTTAGATGAATATAAGCCGAGAGGAGGAGCAGGTACTTCACTGTACAGTGATCCATTTACACCAGAGAAGACCTCAGAGCTTTTCGTCTAACTGAACTGTTCATGTGGCTGTTACTTTACTGCTTACTTGTACAAACAGAAACTGAAAAAGGAGAAGTGGGCAAGTCCTCCTGACTTTGGTCCCACAGAAAAACCACATAAGTACTCTGACCAGAGAAACTTCTGTTCTGATTGATGTAAACCCGGGTTATTAACTCTGGTCTACAATGCTGAGTCTTGTCCCTTTGCCTTTCCTGAACCCTGCTTACATGTCTAGCAGTCCTCTTTCAACGTAAGGCTCTAGCCTGGGCTTGAATGGTGTTAAGCACCGCTTCACCTGCATGTGATATGAGGGAAAAATCTGGTCCCACTTCATATTAAGTGTCCCTGATAACTGTGTAGTTACATACGAACAACATATGCAACAACAGTGTAACTACAGATGATTTAGTCATTGTTACAGATTACAGAAATGCACGTTGTGTAATTACACATGTGTATCAACTTCAGTTTGCCCCATGTAATTACACAGGTGTATCTTGATAGTTGTAACAGCCTATTCTCTCTTATGTAATTACACAAGTGTATCATGATAGTTATAACAGCCTATTCTCTCTTATGTAATTACACAAGTGTATCTTGATAGTTATAACAGCCTATTCTCTCTTATGTAATTACACAAGTGTATCTCGATAGTTACAACAGCCTATTCTCTCTAATGTAATTACACAAGTGTATCTTGATAGTTACAACAGCCTATTCTCTCTAATGTAATTACACAAGTGTATCTTGATAGTTGTAACAGCCTATTCTCTCTTACGTAATTACACAAGTGTATCTTGATAGTTGTAACAGCCTATTCTCTCTAATGTAATTACACAAGTGTATCTTGATAGTTGTAACAGCCTATTCTCAGATCAGATTTGGCCACTTTTACCTGCTGTGTAAACGTAGCCTAAGTTTTCATATAAAGGAGCATTTCACATGTATAAGTTGTAATGGTTAAGTAATGGCCAACCTTACTAAGTTGTAGCCACACTTTATTTTCATTATAAAGGAATGTCACTGCTGGGGCTCTGTACTAAACACAAGGGGACACTTGTACAATCTAAAAGTAAAATCATTCTGTGCTAGATTTATGCTGGGTTTTAAAACCATGGAACTGTATGCTCTCATGTAATTTTTGGTCCAACATAAATGGTGAATTGTCATAACTTATGTTCACTTTTTAAATAAAGCAGTAAACGTACTAAAGGCTTCCATTCGTCTGACTTCAGTTGAGGTGGTCTGAACGATTAGAGGTAGGAAGCTTTGAGTTGAAAACGTCCCAGATCCTAGTCGTCAAGAACGCAGTTTAGCTAAGCTAGCTAAATTTAACTTACCACTGTCTTTGATTTCCACCGGTCCACGGGTTCTTTGTTTCTTGGCACTTTTTTTCCCAGGCAATGTTTTACGGCGCGTTCGTGGCATTAATCTGAACATAAACATATAAAACCACAACTTTTTTGACAAAACATACGACTAATCAGAACACACAGTTTATGCTAGGCGCTTGTTTTTATTAGCGCCACGTGACCCAATACATGAGGAAATAAACAGTTTAGCTAAGGGCTAACATTACAAGACCGGATCTTACCTTCATAATTCTGGACGTAGCTTGAAATGTAGAGTTTGAAGCCCTTCTCTTTTATTGTTGCTGACGTCTGACACGGTGTCTGAATAATACGAGTGACGTCGTTGACCGTAATCCTGGGCAAATCCTGAAGCGAGCGAGTGAAAAACGCCATAGCTGCGCTGTTTACCAGCAAGACAACCAAAGGAAAGTGATGTATAAGCTGTGCTGACTCGGAATCTGCCGAAGAGAGTGTGCTATGGGTATAGGCGTATGTGGTGTTAGATCGACTGAGGGATGTATAGCGCTTTTAAATCTAGACACGTCCTTAAAGAGTTTTAAAACCTGTATTAGACATACTCGAAGCACCTACCTACAAGCTGCCTGCTCTCAAGCTTGCACCCAGAATAATCAGCCGCTTTCATTCAAAAAGCCCCGAGAACAATGAAACATCCGCGATTTGTTCGGTGCAGCCGATATATAAGCATTCTGCCGCCTGCGCGTGCGCAATCGACAGGCTGGGCCAAATACCAAGGTCATGCGAAAATCCATATTAAACCAACGCGGTTGCTAAGGAACAGGTCATCACGGTAAAGTAGGCTAGCTGACCATGGCCAGAGATGTTAAATTATCTAAACAGTTATTCGGTTTAATTCGCCGTTGTAACAAAAGTAAAGGCAACAGAGGACTAATCGAATAGCAGTGGAAGAAAGGCCTGCTGTGCAGTGAGCCATCCTGTCGCCGCTGCGGGTGCGAAATGGATTCATATGGTAAGATAATTTAGCCCTATGTGAAAAATATAACGTGACTAGAGCTGGAAAATTATAATGCTAGTATTAATGTATTAACTTTTAAGTATTATTAATTAACTTTTTTTCTTTTAAGGATGTGTCAATGGAAAGCTCACCACAAAGTTACACAGTCAATTCGTGCTGGATCTCTGTTCAGTAAATCCAGGGTTCCTTTGTGCAAGTGAATGTACATTTACAGGTACAAGTTGTCTACCAATAAGCTAGACTTACAAACTGTATATTAACACCATAAATAAATAGCAGTATCATTAAAATAAAATGTGGAAAAAGATCTGACCGCTTAAAATCCCAGTCTTATTACACACTAGGATTATTATTCAGTATCTACACAGGCTACAGTGCAAACTGTCTGAGCTATCCTAAGATTATATAAATGTGTAATAAAACTTTGGGCCCACTGTTGGCCCCTGGCCTTTTAAAGGGTTTACCCCATGTTTAACATGGGAAGAGGTTAATTATTGCATATGCTATTTTCTTAGGCTTCTTCTAATTTTATAGGAGATGGAGTTGCCCAGAGGAGCTCAACACAGGCCATTTTCATGAAAAGTAAGTAGAGTAAACACATTAAAACCTTTTGTTTATCTTACTGTTCTTCACATTCATCCTATTATTTATTAGGTCAGAATTTGTAATATTTCTCCATGCACAGTTTTTTCTGAGTTATACCACCCAAAACCTTGCACAATCATTCAATCAATAGACCTTCTATGTGTTGAATTGATTAAACATACAATTTATTATTTGAGACACACATAGAACCAAGCAGTTCACATATTAGCACGAACGAAGTACTAAGAAAGTGATTGGATCATAGTTTTACTATTCGGCTGACTTTTTTGACTCAGACATGTAATGAAAAATATGATGAACTTTGTGCCAATCATGGTATGCGTTATGTTGGTAATGAGGTCTATATACCAAATCATGAGCTTAACGAGTATGGTCAGATTAATTTACCACATCCAGAAATATTTTTACTTATTGCATTACTCGATATCCACCACTGTAGCATAATGCTAATTCATGCGCCTACCAAACTAAACAGTGAGAGCTAAACATTGCTAGTAATGTCATACATGGTTAAAAAGATTAAATATGTTTTTGCAGTTTTAACAGTTAGGGTGGTCAATATGAGCAACAATACAGTCCATGACATTTGAAATAGTATTTCCTGATACACAGTTACATATCCAGTGATGTCATGCTTTTGTTAATTGTGGACTATAAAAACGTTGACAACAAGTTGAAACAGGCCAAAAGGCACCAGTAGATGCCAAAAAATAAACAAACAAACACACAAATAAATAAATGATGATTACACAATTAATAAATGTTTCAATTATACAATTACAGAATTCTTATACAATTAAAATATTTATAAGCCAACAAATATACAAATAATTTCTAGTTAAACAGGACTAATTACACCTGTCTATTTGGTAATGACATCAGTATTTGACAATGACAATTGTATTTGTTAAGTGTGTTTCATTATAAACAAATTACATAAGGAGAGAATAGGGCTGTTACAAACCTATCAAGATACACTTGTGTAATTACATGGGTGGCAACTGAAGTTGATACACATGTGTAATTACACAACGTGTAATTTCTTGTAATCTGTAACAATGACACTAACCCATCTGTAGTTTACACTGTTTGTTTGCATATGTTGTTCGTTCGTATGTAATCTACAGGGACCCAGTTTATCAGGGAAACTTAATATAAAGTGGGACCAAAAATCTAGTGAGCTGCTGCAGGTTCCAGATAACATCACTGTGCTGGAGACAATATTAGCCTCCGCAATGTGCTAGATCACACGCCAAGCTACGACTGACAGGCCCAAGAGCTCCATGCTTGGTTCATATTTTTTAAGTTATTAATTAATATTTCTGATTTCGTGAGTTCACTCTTTGCATAACTCTCCCTACAGTACAGACGTCTGTGTGCTGACCTGAACTCCAACAGAACTACAGAAGAGCTGATAGTACTCTATATCAGTCAGGGTCACGGGTCAACTGATGGGAGGGACACGATCCGTGAGGTCCCCAGTCACTGTCTGCATTATAGTAGCTGACCTGAGCAGAAACTGTTTCCTGACTCCTATTCTGGGGTCATACTGGGGGGAGTGAGGAGTTAACAGAGCTCCACTAATAGTGTACTACATGAAGAGACGACCCTGACTGGAGCTTCTATCTCCTATCATCATCAGCACAGTGAGAGGAAAATAGAAATGTGTTAGGAAGGACAGTCACTAACTGAATCTCCTGAAAAGAAACTGTAAGGTCATTCTTTCTGTGAGTAAGGAGAAGAACCCATAAGAAGAATGGCTGACATCAAGCAATCGATCCACCAAGCTCGCACTGTGAGGACGGCGGACAAGTCAGTGACTTCCTCCTGGAGGGTGTTACTAGAAGTGGATTTCCTCCACTACCCCAGCCTCTAGACATGTTCAGAGAGCTACTTCCTTTACAAAACACAAGATGACACAGTGAGCTCCTGAAATTGGCACTGGAGGATCTTGTCCAGCTTCCCAGTGACCCGGAGAACACTGTGGGCCACAGTGAGGGAGGAACCCTTTGGGTGAGTAAGAGTGGAATGAAACAGATATCATGATGATACATACACATGTCCCTTCATATATTTAAAGAGTCAGGAGATCATCTTAAAACTCAGATCCTAAATCCGATCTTGCTTCTAGACGCTCTAGTGAGCTCCATGGAGATCACACCAATCAGAGAGCTCCTAGGCGTCCAGAGGGATCTCCCACTTGACCCCCATGAATCTTAAATTCCTTACGCTGTAGTAGTGGCAAATCTCTTACTGAAATCATGGTTTCTGTCCTATTTGCAGATGTGTGTGTCCTATTAGTGTGAGGAGAGGAAGCACTGTGGTTCCATATGGGTGGATGATCTACAGTGCGCATAGTGACATGCCCTGGTCTCTCACCACCAGACGCTGGTTTTCTGGGCTCAATGTCTTGCTTGTCATGAGCTAGTGGATGCAACATTAAGTGTAGAGGGTGATGTGGCTGTAAGAACCCCATGTTCTGCATCCCTAGTTCCCATATGTATCTTGCAACTGTGGCTTTGAAGAACATCATTAATAGAGTCCTGCAAAAACAAAAGCTCAGCCTTGCCTTTGTCTTTAAGTGCTAACAAGCTTTCACAATTCAAGTACTGAAACATCGCTGATGTTCAAAAATTACTTTTCCTTCATGCAATACGTTTCCTTCTGGTCTGTCCTGTATTGCTATTCTAAAGTGTTCCAATTCTGTAAGTACCGATTTGTAGATAAGTAATAAGCCGTACATCAGGTAATTCTGGTCTGATGTCTTAAGCAATCTGGAAGACCTCTTCTGCTGTCAGCTTGTGCAGACTCTTCTTGATAGCCCAAACCAGTTCCTTTCTTTCAGTGTCGGTCATGATGCCCCTTCTGAGATGCCCTGCTCACTCTGATGCACACTCTTGGCCTGGAGTCGCCCGTAAGGTCCTCGGCTCGGCGGTGACACTGCTCTCCTCCAGCTTGCTCAGCAGGCTCGTGTGCCTTGGCTCTCAGCTTGCCCTTCACGAGCCGAAAACCAAACAACAGGTATCACTTTCATCATTTTTATCATGCTGAGCCGGATCCCGAGAGCGAGCCCCCAAGAATCTGTTACAGGCCTGAGATGGGCGCTGTAAAAGGTGTACCTGTTTCCCAGAGTAAAAACAAAGACAAGACTATTAGAATTGTGGTTCTCTGACACTTCTCTTCTTCTATGTATGATAATAAACATGCAACATATAGTTGGACTCTATGTAATACTTGTGACATATTTTTTCCTTGTACATAATACACTTTTACAAATTTCCTGTCTTATTCACTTTGGGCATGATTAACTAATACCTAACTTCAATGTGTACATTTTCCAGAATACATATCAATTACATTTAAGCTTATCAAAATACTAAATACAATTTGTGCTTTAAGTGATTATGTACACGTATATATACCCAATAAAGTGCAGAAAGGAAATACATATGTAACCAGCTTTTAACTATGTACATATACATCAATGGACACTTAGAGAATAAGACCATTCACTTTTATCCTTTGATGGTGTTTTACTAACTCAATAATAACACATGAACAGTAAATCAACAGATATTCCAATTTTCATATTAACTTTCAGCTTAATAAACCATATAAAATTCTCATAAAACAAACAATCTAACCGTAATCACAGTGTCGCTAAAAATCTCTCCTGAACGTGTTTAAATAATAGTAATAACATCGCTACAGAGATCTCACCAGTACGGTACGAAGTGTTCGCTACCGGGTTAGCGGTTAGGCCAAATTAGCTTCGTTAACTATGGGCACGCTCGTTAGCTTCCTCTTACTCGGGTTAGGAAGAAACATCTACATATTAACTCTCAACTGTGGCAATATCACGCCATCAATAAATTTTTTTGAAGGATGTTCATTTCCCCCCCAAAAAACTAGTTTATGGATAGTTTATAATGTTTCTGTGTACTTGTACTAACCGGTTTTAACAGAGTAAAACCAGTACCAGAAGAGTAAAAGGTTGATCTTTTTCTTTTCGTTCTATGTTTAATAGAGTAAGCGAGAAGCACCCTACTTCTACTGCGCACACTACCCCTACGTGGCCGCTTCCAGGATGTACTGATCGCAAAACCACCCTTTTCATGTGCACAACAAAGAGGACACGTCCAAACACGAACAATAACCTAAATATATGTACATATCAATACCTTTATGATAAACAAAATTAACTTACAGGGTCGTGGGTCCACATGAACAAGGTGGCTAATCCTGTAAGAATGAGTTAACCAGAAAGCAGAATAACAGGCATGTAAACCTGTATCTGATTACATTCCCATTCAGGAAGTTTAAGGATGTGGTGTGCATGTGCACCTTCATCCTAGCAGGTGTTCATAACATGATGGGGGCAGAAACTGGTCTTAGAGTAGATGACGTTTGTCATTCAAATTTTCAGAAGCTTAAAAAACCAGAACCCGATTTTTATTATTCAGACATACATGGCCAGCTTCAGCCTGTGGCTTTGTAAACGTCTAACCATGGTTCACTTGGTTCGAGGGTGTATTTAGATTCAGGTCAATGTGACCAATAGATGTCCAAATGCAACTTAAACGAATACCCATCCAAATGACCTCAGGCCGTCTCAAGTTTGCAGGTTGCTTAACCCAGTCCCCTGGTTGGTTCTATGCCTTGGTCTCCTGGTACTTCTGGTTCTCCCTGGTCCTAAGTGCACACCTAGTGCATGTAAATCCACCAAAAACGTACGCCATCCATTACTTTATCCCAGTTTTCCTTACAGGCAGCGATATAAAATTAATAAGCCCACCTGACAAAACCTCTCTGTGCCCCCTGTGACTGAAACCCACCTAATAGGGTGTAGTACCTCCACTAGCTCCAATCAAAGATTGGTCACTTGTGCAGATGCCTTTCCGGGCACAATTCCGAGGAGACTTCCCTGTAGACTGGGATTTTAGCTTCACACTGTGGCCTCTGGCACACCCGATGCAGTCACGCCTTTCCAATCTATGGATCCCGCCACTCACACCCCACAGGTATTTGTAGACGCACCATTCTTGTGCAGCACAAACTGTGTTTCTACCCAGCCTCAAACCCACCTCAGGTTTCTAATATTCATATATATGGATATAATTTTTGAACTTTCCAGCTGTTCTTGTATGAAACATGTAATTTCTCAGTATAACCTGTATTACTGTGTAGAAGGGTTATTCCTCTCTATCAAATGATGAAAAACATAAAAAAAAAAAAAAAAAAAACACCACCCAAAAAAAGGGACTTCCAGAATGTTCTTCCAACACTTATAACACATTATCTGGGCCCCAAAACCTTATCTTATAACTCCTTATTGCATTGTTAGAGCTATAAAGGTTCATTCCCCCCCTGTGTCTGCAACTGTTTGCGTTTACAGGTCCCCCTGCTGGAGATTAATGATGGCCACTGTTCTGTTCATGGTGCCTTCTTTTAACCGGGAAGCTGTTGCCAATATCTAGAGCATAATATATATACTATTTATATATATCGTATTGTGGATATATACAAGACTATAAGTATATAATGGAATGAACTTTGATATATATATATATATACAATGAACACTGATATATGTAATGAAAACAACAACAACAACAACAACAACAAAAAATATATATATTTATATACATATATATATACACAATGAAATTTGAAATTTATGGAATGAACACTGATATATATTGAATGAACTGTATTTGTATGTGCTGTGCATAATTTACATTTGTTCATGAAATGCCTTCATATTTACAGGGTCAGAAATAAATTAATAGTTAAAATAAATATTAATTTAAATTCCCACTAGGCACTGCAGGGCAGAAAGAGTCCGGGAGTTGGTTGCATCAGTTCTCAGTAACAAAGTGGTTGATAAACACTACTGCAGATGCATGTATAATAGTGCTCCTGAAGCACAGCCATCATTTAGACATGTAGAGGATTAAGTTCACCCAAATACATGTAATATTATTCAAACCAACCAAAGCAGACACCTCTAATTATACGACTGGGCAGCCAATGGCGTTGGCGACGGCATGCCACTCATGTGCAGGCTGAAACCCCTGCTGGTTTGAATAATATCAAGCGCAGACTGAAGACCCATCTATTTTGATAACGTGCCTTGAGTTATACAGATGCTGATTCTAGATGTAGAAGCATCATAACGGTCCTGGCACTTCTATCTGAAGTGATTGACACCTCTTCTTCTCTCTGTATGGAGCGCTGTGCTGCCTGATTGCTACTTACTCGCACTTTCACTCGTGTGTATGGCATTCAAAAAATCACTTTGTAGGTACCTGTTCAGGCAGCGTCTGAGCTCAAGGCCAGTTTTAGACTCTGACCTTCTTGTACTAGCTAGGACTCGTTCTCAGAGGGAACACTAAGCACGGTTGTAAGTCGCTCTGTACAGAATATGAAGTGTTTCATTTGTTTACTCTTTAAAGAGAAACACCAAAGTGTCCTTGTGTGAGTTCCACGGCTGTGTGAAGTTTAGATAAAGTTTTATATGCTGGATTTTACTTTGTGTGTTGGTTTGTGTTCTTCACTGATCCACACACTGATCGTTCAGAACTGCAGCACTGCTCCGTCTGCTGATCTGAACTGTCTGAACACTGACGTTGAGTGTTTGCACCCCAGTAGGGATCATTGATCTTATACAGTGTGAAGGCTGTGAAAGTAATGTGTACATGTGTATATGTGTGTGTGTGTGTGTGTGTGTGTGTGTGTGTTCAGTCTCAACACTCCAAACTAGTGTAATATCATGTAATATCATAGTTTGCTCTAGATTTGTGTGTGCGGATTATTTACAGTAATATAGACATATAGATCTGATTTTAATTATCACTATGGTAACAGAACCTTTAGGGTTTAGAGTAGGGTTTTCAGTGCGATATCACTCATATCTCCACCAGATGAAAAACGTTATAGACCTGAAAACTACTGAAATCTGAACCTAAATACCGGCTGTATATTTCACACATACCACAGCCAGTTCCGAAATGGTATTAAGAAACTGCAGCAGGGTGAGGTATCAGGTAGCTGTTTACAATAAAGTACTTAAAATAAAATCAAAGACATTATTAGGTATATACATCGTACATCCACTACATTACAGGGTATGTTCCTATATATCACTATCAATATATGATACTCAACACCACTCACACCATGCTTTTCCATAAAGCAACATAGCTGAAGAGACACCACATATCAGTATACAGAAGACCAACATACAAATCCCTACAATCAGCTGGACACTGCTGACTGACATGGCTTCAAACAAAGGTTAAGAAGAATGATACCTTTCACAGGGACATATTACACACAACCATTATTCTACAGAAACAGGGTATTTGCGTATAGACATCATAAGAAGTTTGAAATGATAGGTGGTCGTTACATATGACTAACATTACCTGATAATCGAGAGGGACAGGTTACAAAACCTCTATAGTCCTGAATGTTTAATCAAAAGCTCAGTAGTGGGTTCACACCACACCCCCCAACACACACACAGAACTTATGATGTTATTCACACCACACAAAGGGAGAGTACATTGATGATGGTGTGCATCGTTCCACAATGATCATCTCTCACTTCACGTGTCCCTCCTACTCAAACCTATCAGATCTGTGCATACACTCTCTCTGACCTACAAAGGATGCAACGAATGGAAAGGCACAAGCACACTAGTTTATCTCTACATGAATAGGAGGTTTAAGTGTTTGGTGAATTGCCAGACGCTATCAAAATACAAGGACAGGACAACTGCATATAGAGAGAAAGTATATCTGTTCACAGTGTTACACAACTGAAGAATACTTCACTTTGTTAGACCAGTATTGGGGGCTAGTAAAGTGTTTACAGGAGATGTTATCGGAATAGAGCGTACTCCCTCAGAAGCAATGTAACATTACAGGCATGTTAACACCTACGTCCATATAAAGTCAGATAAACAGTACGTATTCTACACCGATGCGGTTGTACATAGCGTTGAAATAGTAATAAAGGTCTCGGTGAAACGGTCATGGCAAATAACTTTCCAGGTAACTCAGCTAGGATACCTAATGTAAATATGGTTTGACGTGCATTAAATATAGCTCGTGAAAGGGAAAAGGA
>JAMWET010007490.1:0-160449 GCA_024036415.1 Prochilodus magdalenae | reverse complement strand
GTCAACAAATCAGCTCAACAAAAACACCCACGTCGACTGCTTCAAACTAACACCTCTTACCCTTTTAAAACAGAAAACTGATCTATAGAGCAACAGCTAGTTCTACAGGACTTATACGCACCTGATTCCCTGTAGAACAAACATGGGGACCAGATACAGTTGTGCTTTTATCCAGCCACAGGTTGGAGGAGCAATGTTTGCAATGTTTTTTCTCTCATTTTCTTCCCTTTTCAGTTTTGTTGGGGACCTCCCGAGCAGAGGACAGAAACAGCTGAAGAAGAAGAAGAGGGTGGAGAGCTCGGACTTCTGTACATACACTAAAGTTATATTTGACCAATCTTAAAATGGGTGGAGAGGATGTTCTGAACACTGAGGAGTTGGTTGATTCTGTCTGGGTGCAGCTATTCTGTTGATGATGGGTGTGTATATATACCCACACCTACACAGTGTATATACCATAGACATTATATAAATGCACAGTGTATGTAAATATACTGCATGTAACCAATAAATGGTAACTGTCTGGACAAACTCCTTGTGCCTTGCTTTGTTGCTTGCCCCTGATGAACACGTCCACCTCTACCCTGACTAGTAGAGCATAACCTAAAACACACTTGCATCTGCACATACACCTGTTCAAGTCTGGACTGTAAAGACAAGGCCTCAGATGGGAGTGTTTGAAGCTCCTCTGCAGCCCACCCACGTACCACATCAAAGATGACAGCTCTCAAGCATCAAGTGCACACAAACAGGAAACGCAGAGCGAGCACCCAGCAGGGCCCTTCTTTCTGTATTTGGGCATCTTGTTCTAGAGGTGCTGATGTTTGCTGATCTTAATCTCGGAGGGCTCCACCCCCACAGCTCTGAGAGGAAGAGAGGGCATATTTTAGAGACTGCTTTTCTGTCAGTGCAGGGTTAAACTGACCTCCACACAGATAACACACTGTAGCGAGAGAGGAAGGAGACGCAAGAAAGCACCATGCTTTCTAACCAGGGGTCTTTATTGAACACGGACAGGTCAGTAACATCCACACGTTCCACCATGTTCCCCGCTCCAGCAGCACTGCAGTGACACTGACATGGTGGTGGTGTGTTAGTGTGTGGTGCTGGTGTGAGTGGATCAGACACAGCAGTTCGGGTGGAGTGTTGACACACTGTGTCCACTCACTGTCCACTCTATTAGACACACCTCCTACCTGGATGGTCCACCTTGTAGATGGACAGTCAGAGGACCGACTGTTCATCTGCTGCTGCACAGTGCAGTGTTTTGGTCATCCTCTAGTCCATCAGTGGACAAAGGACGCTGCCCCCCGTACAAGAACGTTGGTCCACAGGACACTGTTGGGCTAGTTTTGGTTGGTGGACGGTTCTCAGTTCAGCAGCACTGCTGTGTCTGATCCACTCACACCAGCACAACACACACTAACACACCACCACGTCGGAAAACATAATTCCCAGTCCAGCGTATATGAGTCCTACCTGGAGCCAAAACAAGCATCATTGACCTGCTGTACACCGTCCACTTATAGGGGACAATACAGGACGCAAGTAAAACACAGTGGACTCACAGACTGCTTTAGTAAGCAGTAGGTGTTGCACAACTTCTGATTCAGGTCAGTGTTGACTGATCACATGGGACCTCATTAATAAAGACACTGGAGAGAGGAATACAAGTAACAGGTGACTCTAGAAATCCATGAGGAAGCCAAAGTCCACAGCCCTGGAACTCATTGCTAGCCCTCAGTGATCCGGAGATCCAAAAAACGGAATCTCACAAATCTGATACTGACTAAGACGCTCCCTAAGCATCCTTGCCCAGATGTTAGCCCACACTTGAGGTCCAAAGAGCCAGAAAAATATAGAGCACTGTATCTAGGTGAGAAATACAGAAACTTCCAACTTGGTGCCAACGTTCCAAAGTTCTCCTCCACCCTCTTCCCAGCACCGGTCTGTTGTCCAGGGAGCAAGCTCCACCCATGTTCTTCACCAGTAGTATTTGGTTTCAGGGTGAACACTGGTAGGGGGTGTTTTCTGCAGGTCTGAGAGTGTCCTGAGCTGCAGGCCTTGTGGAGGGTGAACTGTTTTTGCTGATGGGCTCTTGCACCTGCATGAGTGGAGATCAGTCGTCACATGTATGTACTCATCTCAACCAGAGCTTCCATTAGGGTTTAATCTGATCCTGCATATGTATGTGAGAGAGAGTATGTGCAGAACACTGACCCGCCTGTCTATCAAAGTCACCTGTAATGATCGTGTCCACTGGTATACCTGCATGGTTGAGTATTTAAGATGACTGGGAGTGGGGTTTTGGTGAGACTGTTCTTTACAGTGGTGGTGATGGGAACCAGGGGTCTCCATGTCTACAATCTCTTGGTCTACTGAGGCATTAGGAGTTCCTTTCACTTAAACTATGGGGCGGAGCCTAACTCCTGACAAACACCCCATCATCATAATCCCACCTCCACCAAACTTCACACTCGGCACAGTGCAGTCAGACCGTTCTCCTGGTACCGCCAAACCCAGAGTCTTCCATCACACTGCAAGAGGGAGAAGTGTGATTGGTCACTCCAGAGAACACGCCTCCACTGCTTTAGAGTCCAGTGAATATTCTTCTCTGTATAATGTAACTGAGGGGACGTTTACCTTGTTCAGGTGAGCTCAGGATTAGTGGAACAGAGAAGTTTTCAAGAAGCTTTGAGAAGCTGTATTAGGCCAATCCAACATGCATAGTCCTCATAGGATTGGAGATCAGATAATCAGATGATTAGACACCTTTACACAGCATGTTTTAAAGCTGTAGGTGTGAATTTGGGCATATGTGTGCATGTGTTCATATACATGTATGTGAATGAATACGGAGTTAAGCAGCATTAATGTGACTGAAAGAAGAAACAGACTGTGTAGGTGTTTCAGAGGGCATTATTGGACTCTTCCTGTGGATGCATTCCAATCCTGAAATATCGACCCTGTTTGCTGGAGAGCTTTAATATCCCAGTTTGGATTACTAGATGTAACTAGATTCCATAGCTGTAAATATGAGTGTTCAGTGTTGAGCTCAGAGTTAGGACTAGCAGTCCCTCGTTTACAGACACATACAGGCAGACACTGACTGCCTCACCATGACGACCTCATTGGCGAGTTCAGTGTAAAGTCCTGGTGAAGTTCAGGCACCGTCTCAGACTTGGTACACACTCAGCTACTTATCAGGTAGGAGAACTTCAGTTCAGTAGAGAGCACTCCAAACTGCTGGAGGTCACAGAGTGCTGGCTGTCTGCTTGTACTGTCCATGGTGCTGAAGACTCTGTACTGAGACTTCTAAGACAGTTTCAGGTGGGACAGAGCTGCACAGGTGCTTGTTTATCATGTAGGACGCTGGAGTACAGATGTAAGGTCTAGATTCACACCTCATTTTTAGGGAGAGCTGTGCAGCATCTGGGACGATGAAGCAGCAGTGGGTGGAGATATTATACATGTGGCTGGTTACATTATTAACTCCACTATCTCTTCATCTCTATCCTTTCATACACCCCAGACAAGCTGCCGTCCTCATTAACACAGAGGCTTTGGGAAGGAGTTAATTGAGATGCAATCTGAACTGTAAGTGATCGAGATAGAAATGCTCTGTCTGGTCTGACACTTTGTGGCTGAGCTGCTGTGATTCCTAAACCCTTCCACAATAGCACCACTCACAACTGATCATGGAATATCTAGGATGGAAGGAATTTCACAAACTGGAAACAATGGCATCTTATTGCAGCAGGACACTGGAGTTCAGTGAGCTCTTTAGAACATCCCATTGTTGTAGGGATGTCTGTAAAGCCAGACTGCATGGCTAGGTGCTCAGTTTAATACACCTGTGGTAATGAGAAATGAAACACCTGAACTTAGTCATTAAGTGTCCCAATACTTTTGTCCAAATATTGTACATGCATTAATGGTATGTATGAACTTGTTTGAATCTTTGGATATACAGTCCATGTGGATCATCCAGGACAAGCTGTTAGACAATTCCAGCACTGTGAAGAAGAGTCCTCTATACTCTGAGGGGTAACAGAATGGAGATGGTCAGCCAGTAGTTTAAGAAGATCTGTTTAATGAACACACAGTGACTCCTCCCAAATGATGAGCACATGATCAGTTTAATACAAAGACTTTTTAAACGTCACTCAGTCAATATTCGAACCCATCGCTGTTTATTAATAACATCAGATCAGGATTATGTTTATAGAGATCCCTGACTGCAGGTCTACGTCTGATCATATACGACCTCAGAGTATGTACAGATATCAGAGAGCTCCACTCTGTTCTTCTTCAGACGGTTCTGTCCTCTGCTCGTGATGTGCACCGAAGCGTAAAGAACACCATCAGCTCCTCCATCAGCTGCTCCACCCTACAGACAGTTTCATACATGCAGCTTTCAGAGAGATTCCATAGTACACCTCCATGTACATAATGTGTAAAGCTGAAACACCTGTATTAGTATAGTATGTGGGGACTATGCTATGTTCTGTGTGGGTGCTGCAGTACCTCACTACATTTGGTTCTTTTTTGGTTCTCTTGGTTCTCACTCTGCCCCTCACTGTCTTTCTCCTCACCTGTCAGTAGAACAATCAGAACATCATATCTAACTCAGCAGTTTTAGATCAAACCTAGAAACAGGCAACATCCATCTACACCACCCACATCACTGTGACTAAAGAGCTACAGTCTGTAAGTGAACACCAACAGGATGGAGAGTTTGGTCTTTACTGAGGTTTAGAGGGGTTTCATGAGAGGTGATGATTGGTTGGTGGGTTTAGTGGGGGATTATTGGAATGTGGGTTTAGTGGAGTTTAGTGGGTTATGATTGGTTTGGGGGTTTAGTGGGGGGTGATTAGTTGATGGGTTTAGTAGTGAATGATGATTGGAATGTGGGTTTAGTGAGAATGATGGTTGTGGAGTTTAGTGCGGTATGATTAGTTGGTGGGTTTAGTAAGGAATAATGATTACCTGGTGGGTGTAGCGGATGGTAATTGGTTGGTGGGTTTAGTGGGAGATGATTAGTTGGTGAGTGTAATGAGTGATGATTGGTTGGTAGGTGTAGTGGTGGGTGATGATTGGTTAGTGGGTTTAGTTGAAGTTTATGTTTAGTTGGTGGATGTAGTGTGGAATAGTAATTGGTTGCTGGGTTTAGTGGGGGGGGTGTTTGGAATGTGGGTTTAGTGGTTGTGGAGTTGAGTGAGGTATGATAAGTTGGTGGGTTTAGTAAGGAATGATGACTGGATAGTGGGTGTAGTGGAGGGTAATTGGTTGGTGGGTTTAGAGGGGTGATGATTAGTTTCTGGGTTGATGAATAATTGGTGGGTGTAGTGGTGGATGATGATTGGTTGGTGGCTGTAGTGAGATATGATACTCGGTGTACACCAGACAATAGTACCTCCAGTTTTCATATGAAGCTTTGACGGTGCGTTAAAACATGCATGAGAAGTCTATTAGCTAGTTATCTGATTGAGTCAAAAGCAGAAGCATCTGTAGAAATCTACTCCTTACCTTTAGTAGTGTATCTGTAGATACAGTACACACAGGTGGAGGAGAGGAGAACACACACAGGATACACACTGACCAGCAGCTTCCAGCAGACACTACAGTCTGATACAGGAGGAGTGGAGGGGGTGGCGTCTAAAATAAGAACTGAGTTTATGAACCTCATTACTACAGAATGCTCCTACAATTTAATGCTGGATATTCAAAACATGGGCTCAAATACAGAGCTCAGCAACTCACGAGAATGAGTAACCTTACCGAGGAGAGACAGTCGAGTGGTCCTGTTCCCATAATGATAAATATCTCTACGGACTTCAGCTCCAGTTTCGTTTTTGATTCTTTCTTTCACTCGGTGAGCGCAGTAGTACAGACCCAGCTCTGATTCAGAGACGTTCCTCACCAGCAGATCCTGAGTTTGGTTGGAGTGATTCCACACAAAAGCATATTCTAAAAAATCTCCCTCTAACAAATCAGGAAGCGATATAATGAGGTTCTTTAGAGGTTCGATTCTTCTAAACCAAACTATATTAACATCAGTTTTCCAAGCACAGTCACAGTAGAGAACGGCGTTGTCTCCTGGTCTGACCCTCATCTCCACTTCTCCAGAGATCCTGGAGAACAGAACACCTGCCAAACCAACAACACTTTAGATTTGATACAGTAGAACGAGCAGATCTCACACACCTACACACTGTACACCTAACTGTTTAGGTTCTAGACATTAACAAAGACTTCTAAGAACACTGGTCCTCAAACTGGTATTCAGAGTTCCTCAGACAACCTGCATTACTGCGCTAATCCTATTCCGAACACACACGGATAGAGTCTCAGAAGTCTCAGAAGAATACCAGTGTTTAGATTAGCTGTTGTTCTGTTAGCAGAGGGTGAAATACAACATCAGTTAAACAGCAGAGTAGAACAGATGAACAGAAGGTAACAGATGAACTCAGCAGGGTTTTAGATCTAAACACAGTCCAGAGACTCTTTAAAACCTGAACAGCTGAATGTAGAGTTGATCAGAAGAGGCTACTATAAATACACCATATCAGGTGTGCTGAAGGTAGAAGAGTGGAACAGTTCACTTACAGACCAGAGTGAGGAGAACAGCTCTCGATCTCTCCATCTCAGAGACTGGAGCTAGGTGGGGGGTGACGGCGGGGGTCTTTGAAGCGGATGTCTGTGTCGTGGTCTGATTGGTCCACGTCAGTGGAACATTTCTATTTTTGATGATGTCCCACCGCATAGATAATCAGAACCTCACCAATAAGAGACGTACACACTGAGCACACTCTTCCTGATTGGTCACATCATAAGAGGGTGGTCTTTAGTTATTGACCCACTGCTGTACCACACTTCTGTGGACTGCTTGGGTTTGTAGGTTACTTGTAGGCCTGAGTTCTCTGTTCTCCCTGTTCTAACACTTCATGTTTTATAAATTAGTTGGATCAGATGGATTAAAGCTGAGAAATCACTAAGTAGATGTGTCTCACCACATGTTTAGTTTCCACATGAGTTATTTTCATGAACCAGGAGCTCTGCAATAGAGGGGTCCGGCAATTCCCTCAACTTTTTAACACATTAAGCTCCATAGGTTTTGTTGGTATGTAGCTACGGTTGCTATAAGCAGTAATCTGTGCCTATACACTGATACGCCAAAAGTCATGGGACAGGGACTAGTGTCCTTAAGCAACGTGCACCATAGCCATGTGGTATCATGCACAGCTTGTAGTATTTGTAGGTGCAGGATCTCAGCTGTCAATGGACCATTTCCACCCCATCACATAAAGGCCTTGATTGAGCTCATGTCTGGCAAACATGCAGGACACGCCATACATCAGGATTCTCGAATTCTCCTCATAGGCAAATGGGGGGTCGCATCATTGTGGGGGTGCCTAAAGTCCATGAAGGGCTGAATATGGTCAACAATCAGTGAATCTTATTGGGTACCAATCAAATGACGTGTTCAGGTGGAACTGTTGACCCAACCCCTGCCATGTAAATACACTCCACACTAGCATGAAGCCACCACCAGCCTGCACAGTGCCTTGTTAACAGCTGGGGTCCATGGCTTAATAGGTTCTATGCCACACATGAACACTACCATCAGCATGAACCCTACCTTGTGTGACTTTAGGACAGTTACCCTCTACAAGTTAAGGAGAGTCACTTCCTGTCAGATCTGAGATCATTTATTAAAGGCATTCAGTGTCAGGTGGTCTGATATCGGCCTGAGCTGCAGGCCTTGCTGTGGGTTTCCTGTTTGTGCATGTCTGAGTCTCTTAGGCTTGTTTGTGAGTGGTTGAAAGTGAATCTCATCACACAAACTGAACCTCAATTTCTAAAGTGTGTATAAACTGAGCATGAGGGTGTTTATGTTTATGTTTAATGGGGCATTGGTCAGCACACTGACCAGCTGGTTATGATCAGAATACCCCTTTATTGGTGGAGTTTCAGAAGATACTAAGAAGTGAATCAATAAACAATGCTACAGTCTTTTGTTCACAATGAAATCTATACAGATCTGAAGTGACAGATTGTCCAGATTTGAAGTGACCACAGAAGGTTCTATGACTGTGTGTGAGGTTCAGAAGAACTTTGAGCCAGTGGTCATAGATCTTCCAATGAAACTCTGTCTACACAGGAAAGAACAGGTGTGAGGTCAGTCGAGACAGTCAGTAAACAGAGGTCTGATGTGTTCTGAGCTGCAGGGTCTCTTTGTGGGCTTCCAGTTTTAGCTCTCAGGTTTGGAGGCCGGAGGGATGTTTATCTGATAAAGTGATCAGGTGTTTATTATAGTTGTGTGAATGTGTGGATAAATGTGTTAGGTGGGGATTATTTCAGGTTTCATTGTAGGCATTGGAAAATTCCTGCTCTGTACAGACCAGGACATTTGATCAGCAATCTGTATTACTGTTCTATGAAGAACTACATTACCCAGAAACCCCTGCAAACTGAAAACAGCTGTGCTCAATCTGTAGGTTGATCACAATAAAACTTGAGATTTACCATGACAAAGACACCACATTGTAATATAATGCTACGTGCTTAATCATGTGATTAGCATCCTTCTCACCAGGAAGCTCCAGTTCTAAGGAGATCAGTCTACAGTATACCAGAGACTCTATATATGCATATAGAGAACAGCTCTATATGCTGTTCTCTGGGCTCTCTGCTGTCACTGTCCATGGTGCTGAGGACACTGCTGACTCTTCTCATGCTCAGACAGGTCTACTTACTGTGTTTAACCCGATTGGTTAGTCTATAAGAATCTCAGCCACATATGTGAAAGAGACAATCCACCAGGTAGCATAATAGCATTTTCTTTAGAAGACCATTAACTGACCATTAATATCTGTGAACAAATCATTGCTGTAAACATGTACAGATGTTTATAGTGACAGGTCATGCAGTCATCAGTGTGTATTCTTTCATATAGATGTATGTGGTGTTTTCCTGATTCACGATACATGATTTCCAGTATTACCACTGTGTTACAGAAGCTTCTCTTGTCCAAATTAAGGCCCATTGTGGCTCATTGTAACCACATTTGAGGATGGAGATGTATACTGACCTTATTGCTCCACTCCCTCTTCACCACTACGCTCTGCTACCACAGCTTTGTTTCTGTTATCGCCTGTCCCAGCCTTAAGCCAAACTCAAAAACCCTATTCCTATAATTAGTGAAGAAGCATTGGTGCTCTGTACATGAATATCACAAAGAGAAGTGGGGAGAAGGCACAATGTTCAACATCTACATTTACCAATCTTGACCTATTGTTGAGTGTACAGACATCTATCACTCTGGAACTACAGAGACTGAATGGCCCATAGTAATGGCACTGGCACCTCACACTCCCAAAGGAACCCCACAAAACATCTTAGGGAATACAGTCATAGGCTTTACTAAAGCCCACAAAACACATATATATAGACTGTGTTGGCAAGCTCCCATGCCCCCTCAACAATATGGAAAGTTCAAGTACAGCTCAGTCTTCTATCCAGCACTTTGGCATACATTTTCCCAGGCAGGCTGAGCAGTGTGTAATTATATTTGTGATCATTTTTAAAACTGGAAATATACTCCCTGAAAGAGCTGGATCTCAGTAAAAAAGGCCTGCGGGATTCCAGAGTGGAGTTGCTCTCAACTGTACTGAAGAGTTTGCACTGTAAACGGTGATTCTCTGGTCAGCAAGAACTACAAACTCATTTGGCTGTACAGCATGATCTGTTGTGTTCTCCCTCTGCAGAATCTCATTATGTAATTCTAAAAAAAAGACATGTGAAAATCTGGGGTCCGTTTTAAAACTAGAAACATACTCCCCTGAAAGAGCTGGACCTCAGTAAAAATGACCTGCAGGATTCAGGAGTGCAATTGCTCTCAACTGAGCCGATGAGTTCACAATGTAAACCAGAGATAATCAGGTCAGCAAGAACTCCAAATCCCAGTCAGCCAGTCCATAGGTACTGTTCCTGAGGTCCATTTAATATAGCCTTTTGCTACACAAATTCTCCTTGAGGTAGGAGTTAAAATCTTTCTGTACACTGGCCTATGCCAGTAATATCCAGCAAAACCTCACATGGGCTACCTGACCCCCAGGCCTGGCTCATGGGATAGGTCCCAGTAACCCTCTCTAAGCAAGGTACACAATATACTGCATCCTCTTTTTAATAGGAGATTTTAGATTGGTTAGTCTGGGTCTTCACCCCAGCTTCTTCAGCCTGAGAGACCCTATCAGACCCCAGAGACATAACTCTGAAGATCACTAGACCACACAAGCCACTAAGCCAGCTATCAATAATAAATCAACCTACAGCTACAGATGTTTTTCCCTGAAACACATTTTCAGTGAGTCAGTCCTCTAGTTGGGGGTGGTGGACCCAAATGTAGAGCGAAATGGTTTGTATTTATTTTACTCCATGTCAAAATCTGAAAGAGTATATGCTTGGTACAAGGCCTGAATCAAACTGGTGATGTGAGTTACCGCAGACCAAAGCACTACCACTGTGCTACTGGAACTGTGTAGCGGGGCTTGGAACAAGCTGTCTGAAAAGTAACACACAACAAAAAGGCAGGACTCGCAAACAAAGCAGACACCAAGTTTAGTGTGCTCAAATAAAGGAGATGGACTGAAATGTAAAACTTAACATGTCCCCAGGGCTCTTTCTTTTGGCCTAGTTGGGAAGCCTATTGTTTTCATAGGTCTCTTTTTTTCTCCCTCAGGCTTTTTCTTATTTTTCTTTTTTTTTTTCATCACATTTTCCTTCCCCGTCTGTCCATCTTTTACCTTACTGTTCGCCCCTCAAAAGGTGCGACAGTGAGCAGTCGTTTGAGCTGGGTTTTTATGCCGTGCCACACAGGTGGGCATGATCAGTGCTGATTACTGCTGATGGATTCTGGGGTTTGGAGTCTTTTGACCCAGATCCACCAGCTCTTCTACTGCGCCACCCATGCCCCCTGCTGGTGGCCAGTGGCATGTACCCACACCTTACAATTTAATGAATTCAAAGAGACATTAGCTGAGCTTGGTGGCCTCTGCGGTTGCATATATGCGTGCTCTATTGTATCAGTGATGGGCCTTGTTATGCCGAGTCTCATCAGACCATCATCCCTGCGGAGCATTGCACTGTTGTACCTGATGTCATTTTCACTGGGCTCTGCGTTTCTCACTACCGGTCACAGAATTCTTTCCGGTACAGTTTTCTTTGTGGTGCACTATTCCTCTGCTGAAAACATATGGGTGTTGATGTAGAGTGAGCCACAGGAATGTGGTTAAGTCACCCTGGAATGTGGGAGTGTCACTGCTGTTCACTGCTTGGACATGAGGCCCAAAGTTAGATGAAAACAATGTTTGCTGCTCATTAGCTTCCCAAATCATCATCTTAGGCCTAAGGTATCTTAGATGTAGTGCAGCATCATGTACTGCCATACTCGTCAGTGTTATTGGTGACCTTTGTACATCCCTCGTCTCCAGTGAGTGAGTTGAATATATGACCATGTGAGGTTTTAAACTGATTCTAGGACAGTTACCATTTTACACCTACCTGTGATTGTTAAACAGAGTCTACTGTTAACAGGTCTGGGGTCAGTTATTAAATGATATGAGCATAAAGTGCTATGAGCTGCAGGCCTTGTTGTGGGTTTCCTGTTTTTGCAGATCTGAGCTTAGATGGCTCTCGGACTCACGCCTGCGTGGGTGGGTTTGAAACCACATTTTCCATTATGGTCTAAACTGCTCATGTGTGAGTGAGGGTACGTGCAGTAGTAAAGGTACCTTGTCCAGCACACTGACCTGCTGGCCATTATCAGTTTCACCTTTTGATATCTATTCCTGAAGAGTTTTGGGCTAGTTTGGCTAATTCCCTCGTATTAGCCCTCTGGCTATAGAGCTGCCTATATACCTATTCCGAGCATCGTCATGTGAAGATGATCTTTATACTATGCTATCTCTGTTTGTACTTGGTCTGTCAACAGCAATCATGCACTGTACAAGACAGCACCTTCAACAGAATCTGATGGTAGTGCTTAACGTGGCTTTGTTTTTTCTTTAACCGAGCCATATGTTTGATCATTTGCACTTTGAAAGGGTTAGATCCACTTAGATTTCAGGTAACTGGTTCTAGAAAAGAGAAATGGTAGATGGTTAACAGTCTTTGAGGGGTCTGATGTGTTTATGAGGTGACCGTTGCTAACCACAGGGATCCATGACCGTGTGTGGTGTAGAATACAAGTGCCAACTGAGCAGCAGTTTCACAGGCCAGTTTCATTTTCTTTGTTCTTGTTTATATCAGATCCTGGATCAGTCCTTCCACTTTAACCAGGCCTAAAACTCCCATCTACACAGCACAGAGCAGATGTGAGATCAGTCAGTACAAACAGTCAGTGAACAGTGGTCTCAGGTGTTCTGAGCTGCAGAGTCTCATTGTGGGTTTCCTGTTTCAAGCTCTCAGGTTTGGAGGGGGAGGGGCACTGTGTATCAGATGGAGTGATCAGGTGTTTATTATAGGTCTGTGTATGTGTGTTCATAGCTGTGTGAATATGTGGAGTTAACTCTCATTGTGGTCGGTCCGTCGGTCGGTCGGTCCAGTCCAGAAAGAGCAGTCCAGAAAGAGCAGTCCAGAAAGAGCAGTCCAGAAAGAGCAGTCCAGACGGAGACACAGCCCTCAAAGAGACTCGGGCATACATGTCACAGAGGGGTGGGTGCCCTGCCACAGTTACACTGTCGAGGACGATGAACATTGCTGACTCTAAACCTACATACCCAGAATCAAAGAAATGGAACAGTGAGGTTAATCACACATCTAAATATAGATCACAGTGTTAAGAACTGACCGTCAGGCAGTGATCATGTGGTCAGTTTACACATCTCTCATTGGTGAGCTCTCTGAACAACAAGACTAACCGCTATGCTGTGGGCCGCAACGTAAAATAGAAATGTTCCACTGATGTGGACCAATGAGATCTCAGCACTGACATCCGCTTCAAAAACCCTCACCGTCACCAGCCCCCCAGCACCAGTCTCTGAGATGGAGAAGTCAGGAGTCATCACTCTCATGTGTAAGTAGACTGTGTCTTTAGTCTATGGTGGATCCTTCAGTCTGGTTACCATCAGACCTGTTTAAGAAAATCTTGTAAAGGCTTGTAAAGGTATGTGGGATCTGCACCCTCTTCTTTGTTCAGTCTAAAGTGTGGTTGGTGTGCTGCAGGTGTTTGGTTCTCCAGGATCTCTGGAGAAGAAGTGGAGGTGAAGGTCAGAGCAGGAGACCATGCTCTTCTCTATAGTGATTGTAACTGGAAGCATGGATTTAGCATGGTTTGGTTTAGGAACTCCTCACATGAGCACATGGTTGTCCACGAAGAGGCTCATCCACGCTACTCTATTGTGTGGAGTTCCTTCAGCAAAACCAGTGATCTCCTGGTGAGGAACGTGTGTCAATCAGATCTGGGCCTGTACTACTGCGCTCTACAGAAAACACGGCCTATCAGAGATAAAGCTCGAGCTTGTTCCGGGGAGGATGTCTGTCTGTATGGAAACAGGACCACCCGACTCTCTTTCCACGGTAAGGTCACTCTGGTTCTAGTTAACGCTAACGTCTTCATAGCCTGTGACTAGTTAATGAGTCATTAGTGTTTCAGTTCTGGATCTGCACCCACCAGAACCTCTTAGTTCTACTCTTTGTTGGTAGACCCCAAACCCCAGACCCCCTACACCCCTCCTGTATCCGACTGTAGTGTCTGCTGGAAGCTGCTGGTCAGTGTGTGTCCTGTGTGTGTTCTCCTCTCCTCCACCTGTGTGTACTGGATCTACAGAACCAGAATTAAAGGTAGGTTCTCTTTACATGCTCAGTGTGTTCCAAAGTCATTTTCATGTGTTTGGTAGACGAGAAGTAGACCTTGAATAGTGAAGCACATTGGCCATAGGAGGTGTGACCATGCCACATACCTAGAACATATGGTTCTTTAACAAGGAAAATGGTTCTATATAGAACCACAATCATTTAAATAAGCACTTGTATGATTCAAGAGTGCATGATAACTTGTATCATGAAAAGATTCTTCAGACTGATCGAATATGGATTTTTCTTTTTGAGAGGGGTTCTATATAGCAGCAAAGAGGTTATGCTGTAGTTATAATGTCAAACTCGTAGGAATAGAACCCTTTGAAAAAGGTTTCATATAGAACCACCCACAGTAAATTATCCTTCAAGCTGAAGAACACTTTCACGATGCGGAGAACCCTTTAAAACATGTCATTCTCCTTGCTAAAGAACCATCTCTTTAAAAACTCCTTTTTCAAAAACTGGGGTGGGCCCAGCTCTCATATATACAAGACGGTTCCATATAGATCTTCTTTTGAGAACGGTTCTGTATAGCACAAAAAAGTGTTCTGCTATAGTTATGATATCAAACTAGTGGGTTTAGGACTAGTGACTACTCCTGGGTGCCTCCAGGACCAGGGTTAGAAACACTGTTCTACCGCAATTAGGGTTCTTCAAAGTGTTCACAGTGGTATATAGAACCATTTTCATTGCTAAAGAACCCATAGATAACCAGTGTGTCCAATCAGACTGCAGCCTCCGGTGTGACATGAGACTTTCAAGCAGTGTTCGGGTCACCTGAAATGAACTGGCTAAGTGGGCTAACAGTGAACTTCCCCCGATTATTAGGACCACAGGCATGACAGATGTAGCAGACTAGGCTGTAGATGATTGACATGCATATCATTAGTATGTGCCTCCACCCAAATTTAGAGGCCCATTCTTCCTCTTAACTCCAGCAGTGAATCTTCACACAATGTCTCCAATGCAGATACTGGACATACTGGACATCCCTGTGGTATATAAAGATCTGACCATTGATCAGTTTACATATTGATTCCTGATATATTTCACTGGCAGTGGGAAAGCAGCGTGAGTCAGCAGTGCGTTCCTGCGAGACTACAAGGAACCCAGCCAGTAGAAAACATGACAAGGTACTGTATCACACACCTAACTGGTAGGTCATCATCTCTGATGAAGCACTGATGTTTTATTGGGGAGTCTCTGTGTGACTGTAGAATCCAGCTCCTCCTTCTTTTGGGGGTCTTGAAGAGGCATTCAGGCCTGTAGCTGAAGTTTAATATGCTGTTTAATGTCTGCAGGTTGGAGGAGATGATGTGTGCTATGCTTCGTTGGACCTCCCAGGCAGAGGAGAGCGACATCTGAAGAAGAAGAGTGTTGAGTGCTCAGAGTTCAGCACATATTCTGAGGTTAAAACTGATCAAATATAGAACAGCTGAGGAGGGTCTATAATCTGAAGAAACGTATATCGGATGATACATGTATAATATCCTGTAATGTAAATATGCTGCATGTAATAAATGGGAACACTTTACACACTGCTGTGCTGTGTTGCTTTAACCTGATGAGGACATCTGAAGCTAAACCTGTACTGCTTTCAGAACACAACCTGATCACACTGGATCCACAGGCTGGACAGCACCACTAACACCAGTTTGAGTGATGCTACCCTGTTTAGTAGTGGTGTAGTGGTAGTACCCTGATAATGTCCTGGGTGTCAAGTGGGAAGGAGCTAGAGAAACAATAGATGAGCAGGAGTTTCAGCACCATGGATAGTACAGACAGGCAGCACTCACTGACCCTTCAACACCTAGAAATGTTAAACACCTGTAAAACTGATTAACTCAGCAAATCTCACCTCAAAGTCACAGGTCTGAGTGTAGAGCTTTACCTCATCTAGACTTTGGACTGACCATAGCACCCCATAAACACTGCCAGCTTACCTGACAGAGGTGATACCCAATGCTGGAATGTGGAGTGTATAATTTCTGACAGTGGGGGACTAAATACAGAGTCCAAACTGAAGAGGGCAGTTGTGAGCTGGAGGTAAGGAAACCAGCTTTGTAATCGGAGGGTCCCCGGATTAATTCACTGAACAGGAAAACTCGACATAAGTGCCCTTTAGCAAGGCACCTAGCTCCCCAACTGCTCCCTAGCACTGTGGATCAGGCCTACTACACCACTGCCACATAAAGAGCCAGCAGGGAGCAGACACAACACTGTCCCCGAGACAGCTTCCAGTGGTAATGCTTAGGAACGTTGACACTGTGACTTGAGTAAAGGTGTGTATACAAAGTGACTGGTAGTACAATGACATGCAGGTCTCCTCCCCCACACCAGGCCTAATGAGTTCATGAGGACACATATGACAAATAGACACAGTCTTTATTCACCTGCCTATTGGTCAGTGTTTCTCAGCCCTGGTCCTGGAGGCCTCCTGCCCTGCACCTGAAGGGCAGGGTGTCACCAGGACCAGGGTTGAGGAACACTGGGCTAGGCTACTTGGCCAAGTGCTGACATTAAGGGTCCATTCAAGTCTAAATAGATCTTAATATGACAGTAGCAGGTCACTGTTCTGGTTCGTGTACCCAACCCTGCACGCACCCACCCACACACTCACATGCACAGCCATGCTCAGTTTAGACTGAAATAGCCAATGCGGTGGCTGCTTGTAGCATCACAAACAAAACCGTGTGAAGGTTCACTCCCCCAGCTACTCTCACATACACACACACAACCTCCAGCCTCCAGAGCTGTCGCAAGGTTAACTCAGGTGACTACAGCCTAGTACACAAGGGTACTAACCTTTTTTACCATATTCTGGCAAATTAATCACCACATGAGTCTAAACGTGTCATATAAAGACCATACTGATCGGTCACATACACCCACCTGTCACTACATAAGGTACACCTCCTTGTTTCTGCACTTATTGTACATTCTATCAGCTTCACTGACCATATATGACCACACCATAGTCCTATAGTTACAGACTCCAGTCTATGTATGTTTCTATGTGTACTTGGTTACCCTGTTCTTCAATGGTCAGGAACCCCTCGACGCTGTAGTGTACCTAATGAAGTGGCAGGTCTCCCAAAGGTCCTCCACATGTAACCCATTCCTGCAGTGAAACGGCCACGTATCCATACACTACGAGTCTTGGCAACCCTATCCATGGCACTGGCGGGCAGTTTGGGATTAGCTTCACTAGTTGCGTCTTGCAAGTTTAGGGGATGAAACCGGCAACCTTCCATTAACAAGTCTAATTTCCTAACCTCCCACCCATGACTGGCCCACTGCTCCTGCTCTTGTCATACCTTTGCCCAGGGGATCCACATCATCTCTCCATTTCATAATAAAGACCTGTCCCTGAAAATCAGCAGATACTTGATCCTGCCATCCATTGTACTAGAGCCTTTCTATAGGGTGTCTGTAGTTGACAGGGCAGAGAAACCCCTGAGGCTGGCCTACCACACTACCGCCACATATAGAGTCAGCAGGGAGCCTTGAGAACACTATCCCTGAGCCAGCTGCCAGTCCAGCGACCACTGCACCCACTAAGCTAGACTGGCACCCAACATGGCAGGGCTTGGGGACATAGGGAAACTGTGAAGAAAGTTTATTTTGGCTGACTTGAGTAAAGGAGTGTACACAAAGCAACTGGTAGCACAATGACATCTGGTTCTCCTCCCCCACTCTTAGAGCTTGAAAGCAATGCTGAAACAGGAAACCTAACAATGAGACCCTGCAGCTCAGATCACTGTTCACTGGCTGTCCTTAACGACTGACTCTACTTCTGTTCTGGATTGGGTGGCAGTGCTGAAACTGACCTAGGATCTGGTGTAGATTAGAACTTTTAGGTTAGAACTTTAGGGAATGATAAAGAATATAAAACAACAGGCGAACACGCCCTCATTCTCTAGGTACACAGAGGCAAGGTCCATACACATAGTCTCCAGCCCAAACAGGTCTCGATTACATTAGACCAGCCTTACTTGTCTGTACTTGGATGAGGTTGCAGTGAAGATCCAAGTATCAGATGGTACAATGAATGTGCTGTAGTGCTGGTGGTAGGTTGGGTCCTATGGTTGATCCAGGGCTAACAAACTGTGTCCCCAGTAGTTCCTCTGTAAATCTTGCCTCCACAGTTGGTCCACAACTGCTCAGAGATACCAGATGGGAAGTTCCAAAAGGCATACCTGAACAGCCTTTCTGAAGTACAGAGACAAAGCCCACACTCAGTAACATAACTTACTCAACACAGGCCTTTAGCCATTCATTCCCAAATCTCTTATCACTTTACCTCAATTATTTCAATCTGGTATTTACTTACACAGAGAATGGGTAAACAAGGAGCTTTTCCAATCCTGGACTTTGTATGAGAGGTATGAAAGTTAGTTTGTCTTGCTCTGTTCTTCTTCTTTTATCTGCTACAACTGAATATTCTAGCTCACTGCTAATGCCTAGTGGCCAAAGCTAGTATTACACCCATGTTCACCTCAAACCTGAGGGATGCTGGCTGCATGACTGTGCCAGGCAACTATCTCTTGAACACTGACAACAGCTGTTAGAGGTGGTTATGCTTGATCCCAGTGGTGGCAAGGGCTAGTGATAGCAAGAGAAAACAGCAACACCCACCTCAACCCTACAAGACACTAGGAGATGACAATAGGACAATGACAGTCATAGAAGACGGTCATGGAAGATGGTGACAAGATGTCTGTCTTTTGATCATAGTGGCTGGGCTGGGCTTTCCCCACTCAAGCTACCCTTTATAACAGCCAGCAGAGCCTGGTTAGACTTTGTGGGTATGGGCCCATATAAAAGTCAATGGTCAATGCCCCTGGACAAAGGTGCAACAGAGGTGTTATGGGATGTCCCAGGCCAATAATGGTTGTGAGAGATGGCAGAAGGGTGGAACCAATGATGGAATATGATGAGTGCATGACAGTACCCACAGGAGGTGGCTAGAGGAGGGCATCCTGCCTCCAGGTCCACAGTAATATCACTCGGTGGAGGTGTAGGTTTGGCTAGATGCCCTATGCCTGATGCTTCTTTCTGGGGGCTGAGTTGTGGAGACAGGGCAGTGACAGAGTTGTGAGTTCTCTTTCCTGTTTGGCTCAGGTGCTCACACGGCCCTTATTGAGAGCTACTTGGCTCCAGCAGTGGAGCAGAGAGTAAAATGATACCACCTTGGTATTACCACCAAGCGTGTCTGTGCTAACATGCTAGGTGGGTTGCATTTAAAGACATGCAGCTTCAGAAACGTGAAGTGTTTAGTGACCTCCCTTTTTTAATGAGTTGAGCCACCTGTGTTAGGTGATCTCTGAAAGAGTGCTGATGTACTTTAGTCTCAAACATGAATATAAAGCTTCACTGACGACCTAATAAAAGCCCCTGAGTGTGTACTACCAGTGCCTTCTTTGTTGGACATGTGTTGGGCATCTAGCCAAACCTACACCTCCACTGAGTGATATCTATTGTTTCATCACACCCTTTTAAGAAGTGCGGTACGTGTGAGGTTATTTTCCACGTCTCTCATTGGTAAGCTGCTTGAACATTAAGACTAACTGCTACACGGTGGGCCATAATCAAAAATAGAAATGTTCCACTGACGTGGACCAATCAGATCTCAGCACAGACATCCGCTTCAAACACCCTCACCATCATCAGCCCCCCGACACCAGTCTCTGAGATGGAGAGATCGAGAGCCGCTCTCATCACTCTCGTATGTAAGTAAACTTGAACTGTTCTACAGTTACTTCTGTACTGTGGTGGATCTTCCAACATCTGGTCACCATCAGAACAGCTGGAATTCATTCACTTCATAGACAAAGAGAAGTGTAGCTCAGCTTTTATGGCCTTCGGTTGAAGAACATGTAGGTACGTGAGTTTAAATGGACGAGTTGGTCTGTTGCAGGTGTTTGGTTCTCCAGGATCTCTGGAGCAGACGTGGAGATGAGAGTCAGACCTGGAGATGATGTCGTTCTTCACAGTGACTGTGTTTGGAGGCATGGATTTGACACCGTTTGGTTTAGGAACTCCTCA
The DNA here is from genome assembly GCA_024036415.1 of Prochilodus magdalenae. Lineage (NCBI taxonomy): Eukaryota > Metazoa > Chordata > Actinopteri > Characiformes > Prochilodontidae > Prochilodus > Prochilodus magdalenae. Next base: position 140,541 of record JAMWET010007490.1, on the reverse strand, counting down.
CATGAGCACATGGTGTTGCTGCGAGGGGCCCATCCACGCTACTCAACTATGTCTAATGACTTCCACCAAACCAGTGATCTGCTGGTGAGGAACGTCAGCGAGTCAGACCTCGGCTTGTACTTCTGCACTCTACAGAAGAAGAGATCTTTCGGAGATGGAGCTCGAGCTTGTTCCTGGGAAGATGTTTGCTATTATGGAAACAGGACCACTCGACTCTCTTTCCACAGTAAGGACCCTCATTCTGAGTCCCAATATGCACCCATCGCTGTCTCTTATTCAGGCTGGCTTTCTCTTACTGTAGACATGACACCCCAGACCCCATCCACCCCTCCTGTATCAGACTGTAGTGTCTGCTGGAAGCTGCTGGTCAGTGTGTGCCCTGTGTGTGTTCTCCTCTCCTCAGTCGTCTCCTCCACCTGTGTGTACTGGATCTACAGAAGCAGAACTAAAGGTACTCACTGTCCACTCTATTAGACACTCCTACCTTGCTGCTCCACCTTGTAGATAGAGAGTCAGAGACGATAGCTCATCTGCTGCTGCACAGTGCAGTGTTGGTCGTCCTCTAATCTGTGGTTGGTGGACGGTTCTCAATCCAGCTGTGACACTGAGGTGTCCAGGACCACTGCTGTGTCTGATCCACTCACACCAGCACCACACACACTAACACACCACAACCACATCAGTGTCACTGCAGTGCTGAGAATGATCCACCACCCACATACTACAGTCTGGAACACTAGAACGTGTACCTTCTTCATGATCTGTATCTAAATGTTTTTTCAGTGACCGTGGATCAAAGAGACGATGTGGGAGAGCGTGAGAGGCCGAGAAGTAGAAACAGGGACAAGGTACTGTGGCATGCACACACGCTGCTGGTAGGCCAATGTCTCTGATGCTCTGTGAATGCTTCACTGATGAGTTTCTACATGGCTGTGGAGTGAACTGCAGGACGTGTCTCTATTCTTGAACACAGTGTGTTGTGTTCCTCTGGCTCCACCTTTTTCTGGGCCTTATTTGTTTCGACGTCTATCGGCCTCTCATATAATAGTCCCTCACTGTGATACCCAGCATGCATTATGCAAATACATTATGCTAGTCCCTGTGATGCCAACCCGTCCTGACTGCTTCACTAACAGCTCTTAACCTTTAAACAGAAACTGATTATAGAGCAACAGCTAGTTCTACACACTTAGAGCCTGATTCCCTGTAAAACAAACATGGGGACAGTACAGTGTGCTTTTATCCAGCCACAGGTTGGAGGAGACGATGTTTGCTATGCTTCGTTGGACCTCCCGAGCAGAGGACAGAAACAGCTGAAGAAGAAGAAGAGGGCGGAGAGCTCGGACTTCTGTACATATGCTAAAGTTAAACTTGACCAATCTTAAAATGGGTGTAGAGAATGTCCTGAACACTGAGGAGTTCTAGGGTCACAGTCATTAACTAAATCTCATTAATTATACACTCATCAAAAGAACAGCTGCACAAACAGCTGCACTCAGAAGGAGTCAACCGACAGGAGTGAGTCCATATATATATATATATACCTACATATACACAGTGTATATACCATAGACATTATATAAATGCACAGTGTATGTAAATATACTGCATGTAACCAATAAATGGTAACTGTCTGGACAAACTCCTTGTGCCTTGCTTTGTTGCTTGCCCCTGATGAAAACGTCCACCTCTGAGAGAAGTGCCCCCTCGGTATCATCAGAAACAGTGGTCTGAGTTTTGGAATCAGAGACAGAGGTATAAAACAGAAGTGACTCAGTGGAGGGTGCTGGGAAGTACTGAAGGGCCTTTGAGGGGCCTGGTGGCATGAGCTGACCCCATATCCTCACTCACATTCCTGAGTAGCCCAGGAACAGGGTTCATCTCTGCTGGGAAACTGGCCATAAGGTGAACTCTTCCACTGTGCTGCCCAGGTCCCCTTCTGGGAGCTGACGGCATGGGCTGACCCTACAACTACAGCCACATCCCTGCCGTGGTCTGCTGGTCAGACTGGGCAGCAAAATTACCAGTGTCTGTTGTACCCTGACTAGTAGAGCATAACCTAAGTCACACCTGCATCTGCACATACACCTGTTCAAGTCTGGACTGTAAAGGCAAGGCCTCAGATGGGAGTGTTTGAAGCTCCTCTGCAGCCCACCCACGCACCACATCAAAGATGAAGGCTCTCAAGCATCAAGTGCACACAAACAGGAAATGCAGAGCAAGCACCCGGCAGGGCCCTTTTTCAGATCTGCTAAAAGTGGCCTGAAGTTGGTAAATGTTGGTAGCAACCAGTGTAACGGTCAAATGATGGAGCTGGAGGGATGTACAAAACTTAACGATAACAGTGACCATTGGTATAAACCATGTGGTGTAGATCATTTAATGGACTTGTTAAACAGCTGATCATTTAATCCGCTGGGGTGGAGCAGATAGGGTAGCAGTCCAGTGTACAGTGACACTACCTAAGCACCACACCATATAATACCACAGCTTTGAAACTTGGTGTGCAGGTTTAACATGGTGGAACATGCAAACGGTCATGTTTCACGCTTGGCTGTGCATGTGGCATAAGCATGGACGGGTCTTATCTCTGTACCTGACTGACCCAACAGCCACCATTACAGACCTCCAGCGAGCAGTGGTGTCCTCCATGAGTCATCCTGTTAGTGCAGCACCATTGGCGTTGTTAGACAATTGCAGCACTGTGAAGAAGAGTCTGCTATACTTTGAGAGGTAACAGAATGGTCAGCCAAGTGTTTAAGGAGATCTGTTTAATGAACACACAATGACTCCTCCCAAATGATGAGCACATGATCAGTTTAATACAAAGACTTTTCAAACGTCACTCAGTCAATATTCGAACCCATCACTGCTTATTAATAACTCTAGATCAGGATTATGTTCATAGAGATCCCGGACAGCAGGTCTATGTCTGATCATATACGACCTCAGAGTATGTACAGATATCAGAGTGCTCCACTCTGTTTTTCTTCAGACGGGTCTGTCCTCTGCTTGTGATGTTCACCAGAGTGTAAACAACACCATCAGCTCCTCCATCAGCTCCTCCATCATCTCCTCCACCATGCAGACAGTTTAACACATGCAGCTTTCAGAGAGATTCCACAGTAAACCTCCATGTACATAGTGTGTGAATTAATGTGTTGGTTTGGATTATTTCAGGTTTTTATTGTAGGTATAGGAAAATCCCTGCTTTGTACAGACCAGGACGTTTGATCAGCAATCTGTATTACTGTTCTATGAAGAACTACATTACCCAGAAACCCCTGCAAACTGAAAACAGCTGGACTCAATCTGTAGGTTGATTACAATAAAACTTGAGATTCACCATGACAAAGACACCACATTGTAATATAATGCTACATGCTTCAGCATGTGATTAGCATCCTTCTCACCAGGAAGCTCCAGTTCTAAGGATCAGTCTACAGTACACCAGAGACTCTATATATGCATATAGAGAACAGTGAGTGCTGGCTCTCTGCTGTCACTGTCCATGGTGCTGAGGACACTGCTGACTCTTCTCATGCTCAGACAGGTCTACTTACTCAGATCATGTTTAACCAGATTAAATAGTCCATAAGAATCTCAGCCACATATTTAAAAGAGACAATCCACCAGGTAGCACAATAGCGTTTTCATTAGGAGACCATTAACTGACCATTAATATCTGAGAACAAATCATTACTTTAAACATGAACAGATGTCCTTGGTAACAGTTCATGCAGTCACTGGTGTGTATTTTTTCATATCTATAGAAGTATGTGGTGTTTTCCAGATTCTCTTAACATAATTTTATATATTACAGCTGTATTACAGAAGCTTCCCATCTTTTTGTCCAAATTAACTTCTTAAATTTTCTATTGTGGCTCATTGTAACCACATTTGAGGATGGAGATGTATACTGACAGGTAAATGATGAGCTTTGTCTTATGGCTCAACTCCCTCTGCTCCACTACTCTCTGCTACCATGGATTCGTTGCTGTTGCTGTCTGTCTCAGCCTCAATAACCCTCTTCCTATAATTAGTGAAGAAGCATTGGTGCTCTGTACATGAATATCACAAGGCACAATGTTCAACATCTACATTTACCAACCTTGACCTATTGTTGTGTAAACAGACATCTATCACTCTGGAACTAAAGAGACTGAATGGCCCATAGTAATGGCACCGGCACCTCATCCTCCCAGAGGACCTCCCACAAAACATCTTAGGGAATACAGTTATAAGCTTTATCCAAGCTCACAAAAGAGTTGGATCTCAGTATAAATTACCTGCGGAATTCAGGAGTGGAGTTACCCTCAGCTGGACTTAAGTTTACACTGTAAACTAGTAATTCTCTGGGTTAGCAAAAACTATAAACTCATTTAATGGTACTGCATGATCTGTTGTTGTGTTCTCCTTCTGCAGACTTGCATTATTTAATCCTAGAAAAAAAAATCTGGTATCAGTTTTGAAACTAGAAACATACTCCCTGAAAGAGCTGGACCTCAGTAAAAATGACCTGCAGGATTCAGGAGTTAAGTTGCTCTTAGCTGAGCCAAAGAGTTCACAATGTAATTCTCAGGTCAGCAAGAACTACAAATCCCAGTCAGCCAGTCCATAGGTACTGTTCCTGAGGGCCATTTGATGCAGCCTTTTGCTACACAAGTTCTCTTTGAGGTAGGAGTTAAAATCTTTCTGTACAGTGGCCTCTGCCAGGAATATCCAGCAAAACCTCACATGGGCTACCTGACCACCAGGCCTGGCTAATGGGATAGGTCCCAGTAACCCTCTCTAAGCAAGGTACACCATATCCTGCGTCCTCTTTTAATAGAAGATTTTAGATTGGTTATCCTGGGTCTTCACCCCAGCCTGTTCAGCCTGGGAGACCCTATCAGACCCCAGAGACATAATTCTGAAGATCCCTAGACCCCACAAGTCCGTAAGCCAGCTATCAATAATATATCAACCTACAAATATCGATGTTTGTGCCTGAAACACCTTTGTCGACAGGACCTTAGGACTGTGGTCATGTGATACCTATTGTGGGCTTGAGGTCATCAATGCAAGCTCACTGAAGAAGAGAACCCTGAAAGCCTACAAGACTGCTTGTTTCTTTCACCAGTGCTCATGGGCATCCCTTAATTAAAAGCAATGGTCAGGCTTGTTTGTTTGTTGCTGGGCTGGTGTGCAGTGGCATTAATCTACAGGACTTGATGAACGGTTGGTGGCACAAGACTGTTTGGACAATCACAGCACCTCCGACCTCACCAGTGGCCTTGCACATCCAAATGTCCTCCCCATGTGCAGTGCTTCATTGAGAAGCATGTTATGGTTTGGTGGAGGGTGATGGACCCAAATGTAGAGTGAAATGTATTGTATTTATATTACTCAATGTCAAAATCTGAATGAGTATATGCTTGGTACAAGGCCTGAATCAAACTGGTGACATTGGTTACCGCAGACCAAAGCCCTACCACTGTGTTACTGGAACTATGTAGCGGAGCTTGGAGAAAGCTGTCTGAAAAGTAATGCACAACAAAAAGGCAGGACTCTCAAATGAAGCAGACACCAAGTTTTGTGTGCTCAGATAAGATGGAGATGGAATGAAATGCAAAACTTAACATGTTCCCAGGGCTCTTTCTTTTGGTCTTGTTGGGAAGCCTTTTGTTGTCCTAGGTCTATTTTTATCTCCCTCAGGCTTTTTCTTATCTTTCATCTTTATTTTTCTCTCAAGACTTTTTTGTTCCCCATCTTTTTCCTTACCGTTCGGCCCTCAGAAGGTACGACAGTGAGCAGTCGTTTGGGCTGGGTTTTTATGGCGTGCCACACAGGTGGGCATGATCAGTGCTGATTACTGCTAAGGATTCTGGGGTTTGGAGTCTTTTGATGCAGATCCACCAGCTCTCCTATTGTGACCCCCATGTCCCCTGCTGGTAGCCAGCGGAACGGACCCACACCTTACAGTTTAAGGAATTCAAAGGGAAATTAGCTGAGCTTGGTGGACTTGCGGTTGCATATATGAATGCTCTGTTGTATCAGTGATAGGCCTTGTTGTGCCAAGTCTCATCAGACCATCATCCCTGCAGAGGCTTTAATTGTTGTGCCTGATGTCAGAGCTTTTCACTGGGCTCTGCCTTTCTCACTACTGGCCATGTTAACTGAATATTTGGCCATGTGAGCTTTTAAACTGATTCAAGGACAGTTACCAACTTTACACAAACCTGTGATTGTTAAACAGAGTCTACTGCTAGCAGGTCTGGGGTCAGTTATTAAAGGATGTAAGCGTATAGTGCGATGAGCTGCAGGCCTTGTTGTGGGTTTCCTCTTTTTGCAGATGTGAGTTTAGATGGCTCTCGGACTCACGCCTGCGTGGGTGGGTTTGAAACCACATTTTCCATTACAGTCTAAACTGTTCATGTGTGAGTTTGTGAGTGAGTGTACGTGCAGTTGTAAAGGTACCTTGTCCAGCACACTGACCTGCTGGCCATTATCAGATTCACTTTTTAATATCTATCCCTGGTGAGTTCTGGGCTAGTTTGGCTAATTCCCTAGTATAATCTGCCTATAGAGCTGCCTATATACCTATTCCCAGCATCGTCATCTGCATTTATACTAAGCTAGCTCTGTTTGTACTTGGTCTGTCAACATCAGTCATTTGATGGTAGTGCTTAACGTGGCTTTGTTTTTTCTGTAACCAAGCTCTATGTTTGATCATCTGCACCTTGAAGGGGTTAGATCCACTTAGATTTCAGGTGACCAGTTCTAGAAAAATAAAATGGTAGATGGTTAAACAGGTCTTTGAGGGGTCTGATCTGTTTATGACATGACCGTTGCTAACTGCATGTTTCCATGACTGTGTGTTGCGTAAAATACAAAGCGCCAACTGAGCAGTAGTTTCACAGGCCAGTTTCATTTTCTTTGTTCTTGTTCAGATCAGATCCTGGATCAGCTCTTCCACTTTAACCAGGCCTGAAACTCCCATCTACACAGCACAGAGCAGATGTGAGATCAGTCAGTACAGACAGCCAGTGAACAGTGGTCTGAGGCGTTCTGAGCTGCAGGGTCTCATTGTGGGTTTCCTGTTTTAAGCTCTCAGGATTGGAGGGGGAGGGGCACTGTGTATCAGATGGAGAGATCAGGTGTTCATGATAGGTCTGTGTATGTGTATTTATAGCTGTGTGAATATGTGGAGTTAACTTTCATTGTGGGTTTAGGAAACTCCCTGTCTGTTACAGACCAGGACATTGTTCAGTAATCGGTATCACTGTTCTTTGAGGAACTACATTACCCAGAACCCTCTGCAATCTGCTATAACAATGCTCAGTCAGGGTGTTGATCAGAAGTCACTTCCAGCTCACAATACAACTTGAGATTCACCATGACAAGGACCCCCAGCGTGAACCCCCTGAAGAGTGAATCCATGAGTAGAACCTGACCATGAGGAAACATGGGGAATATGAGTGGAATGGTCAGGGAATGCCTAGAATTTATCAGTACGGAACACTGCAGGACAGGAGCAGATGGCACTGCAAGCAATGGATTGTAGATGGTGTTGTGTAGTGGGTAATACTGCTACCCTCCAGATGACTCTGTGTGGGCAGGAACTACCGGCTGGGTCGGCCACTCCTATGCGGACTACTGACTACAGCTTCAGTGCAGTGAGGGATGGTTAGTGCAGTGAGAGAGTCCTGAAAACATGAACCTACATGCTCAGGCATGTGACTAGCACACTTCTCAACGGGACATGTATCTCCAGTTCCATGGAGATCAATCTACAGTACACCAGAGACTCTATATATGTGTGTAGAGAACAGCGGGTCAGTGAGTGCTTGCTCTTTGCTGTAACTGCCCATGTTGCTGAAGCCTGAAGCTCTTGCTGACTCCTCTAATGCTCAGACAGGTCTCCTTACTCTGATAGTGTCTAACCCTGTGGATGTAGAGGACTCCAAGCTTCAAATCCTTAATGTTAGAATGTATTGTTCTCAGTGTAATAACTGTTCTCCATGTAATAACTGAATATGAACTTTATGCTGTAAAGTGAAATTGATCTTGTATTAGTGTTAATGTGGGACTGTGAGAGTGTAAGAGAGAGAAATGAAGAGAAAATGTCCAAATAAGTGTTGATTTTGTGTGAATAGGACTCCGAACTGGACTTCTTGGTCTCATGTATTATATAGGGACACTCCGGCCTCACTAGGTAAACCCCTCTTGATCATGCATCTAGAAGGTGGGGAGAACTACAGCTGTGTTAGGATGGATCTTTAGTGTTGGGCTGTGTAAAGTGTCTTGTCTAGCTTTGTAGCTGTAATGTTAGCAATCAGACAAACAGCTAGCTACGTCACCTCCATCACTTCCTGTATGGCCCCCACACCTCCACAACAAAGAGTCATTTTCAACACAACTCACAACCAGCTAAGTGGACGTGAACCTGCTGTGTGATTCTCTAGTTCTACTCAGTGTGGTCTTTATTCTAACTCCTCATAATAAACACCTACAGAAATGAAATAAACAGGCACTGTGTGTTTGTTTTAATCAGACTCCATAATCATTTATTATCAGTATCAGATCAAAGCAGAAGACATACTCTGTTTTAAATGCAGTTCAAAAAGTCCCACAGACGTCCTTACAGCAGATCTGTAGTATAATGACTCTTATAAAATAACAAAACCGAATATATATTCTCAAAAATAGACCTAATTACTCTAAACACACCAATAATCAGAACCCAGAATGAATCATTTACACCACATGACACCACATCAAATTACAGAATCAGTAACCAGAGAAACACAAGAACTGGTTTTAAACTCCATCCAATGAGACCATCCAAACCCAGAGAGAATAAATCTGACCATCTGAAAGAGCTGGAAGTGAGTTTTAGTCCACTGAATCGACTCATGTTAATGACTGAATCAGTTCAGCTACATCTGATCAGTTTTAACCTCAGAGTATGTGCTGAACTCAGAGCACTCCACTCTCCTCTTCTTCTTCTTCAGAGGTTTCTGTCCTCTGCTCGGGAGGTCCAGCGCCGCATAACACACATCACCTCCTCCAACCTGCAGATCATTTATAAACACGAGTACTGATTAGCCTCCTTCAGTGGATACTCAGGAACCATCTGACACCAAAGAACCCAGACTCTGTATGTGTGTGTGTGGGTCAGTACCTCCTCTCTGGTTCTGATCTGCTGATTGGGTGATTTCTCTCTCTGTCTCTGATTCTTTTCTTTCACAGCTGTAAATGAAATAGATTATCAGTGTTACTGCTGGGGGGGGCAGTTGACCATCAGCCAAACTCTATCCACACAGACGCGTCCTGTGGGTATCAACTGATCACTGATGAAGAACTAGAGGACAGATAAACATTGTCTGCACCATCAGGGTGGAGCTACCTTCAGTCCTCTTTCTCAAGATGTAGTACACACAGGTGGAGGAGACGACTGAGGAGAGGAGAACACACACTGGACACAGACTGACCAGCAGCTTCCAGCAGATACTACAGTCTGATCCAGGAGGCATGGAGGGGGTCTGGAGGGTGGAGTGTTTCTCCAGGGTCAAAGGAGTGGAGGGAGTGGAAGGAGTGAAGGGAGTGGATGATAGATCAACACAAGGAACATGGGGGTCTGAAATAAGAGCGGAAGCTCTAAGAGATGGTGACGAGGTTCAGATAGAATTCCAGTGGACATCTCATAACCCATCTTCATCTTTACAGCAGAAGATAGACTAACTGTTCTACACCTCATATCCTCACATTAAACACAGCTGTACAGGAACATTATGATGCTCTATTAATGCTCTTATTAAGCCTGAACAGGACAGTACTTCTTAATGGACTCACTGTTTATTACTGCTTTATTAACACTCTCCAGGCTGAATTCAGTATTTCCAGTGCACTTGTAATGCTCTTATTAAGCCCCATGAAGCCTGTAGCTGGTAACTGACTTTATTACTAGAGTACTAATCAAAACCTGATATATTAATGTTCTGGGTGTTTCATATTCAATTAAGCTCACTAATATTATACCCCATTAGCACTATCAAGCTGATACATATGTTAATATGGGAGGAGCTACTTATTGTATCCATATTACTATTACTTATTATTAAGCAGTAAATAACAGTTTCCAGAGCTATACTCTTTGTTAAATTCTGTTAAGACATTTTAAGACTCTAGACGGAGATAAGGATTGTTGAGTATACAGACATCTACCACTCTGGAACTACAGAGACTGAATGACCCATAGTAATGGCACCAGCACCCCATACTACCGGAGGACCTCCTTCAAAACATCTTAGGGAATACAGTCATAAGCTTTATCCAAGTACACCAATGACATGTGGAGTGTGTTGGCAAGCTCACATGCCCCTTCAACAATCTGCACATGGGTAAAAAGCTATTTCGTTGTTCCACGGCCATGATAGAATTCTAAAATTCAACTACTGGTCAGTCTCCTTTCCAACACTTTGGCATAAATTTTCCCAGGCAGACTGAGCTGTGTGTAATTGCAGTTGTGATCAGTTTTTAAACTAGATACATACTCCATGAAAGAGCTGGACCTCAGTAAAAATGACTTGCGGGATTCAGGAGTGGAGTTGCTATCAGCTGGACTGAAGAGTTTATAGTGTAAACTGGTGATTCTCTGGTCAGCAAGAACTACAAACTCATTTGACTGTACTGCATGATCTGCTTTGTTCCACCTCTGCAGACTTGAATTATGTAATCCTGGAAAGAGACTTGTGAAAATCTGGGATCAGTTTTGAAACTAGACACATACTCCCTACATAAAGCTTCGGGTGGTGCAGCCTGCAGCCAGCAAGCCCCCCCTCTGACTCGCCTCATGGCTACCGGTGCTTAGTGCAGCGGTGACATGTGGGGTCATCATCACAGAGGTTGGCGGTTAGATCCTCACCTCAGACCAGTTTGCACAATCACTTTTCATGGAACCGTTCACTCCCCGCACACATTGTTTCATATGCATCCACATTCGGGAAACCCGCTTACTTGATAGGGGATGGTTCCTGTCCTACTCAGGAGCTGCACAGGGTGAGAGGCACTAGGTGGGTGCTACCTCTACTCCACACAGAGGCTCTGGCTCCTCCCCCCAAGTGAGGTTACAATCCACATCCCAAGAACCAGTTTCTGTTGCAGAGGTCTATGCTGCCAGGGACCTCCCCATCATCCCTCACTGCCTATGATGCACTGCACTGGTCCACCCTCTTGAAGGTGGTGGGTCCACTTATTCCCAATACACCTGTTTGGGTTGAGAAACCAGTTGCCACCAGTTGCTGAGAAATACTGCCACCAGGCCCATAGGGCAGGTTCCAGTAACCCTCTCCAAGGCAGGGTACACAATATCCTGCGTCCTCTTTTAATAAGAGATTTAGATTGTGTTAGTCTCAGTCTTCATGCCAGCCCTGTTCACCCTTGGAGACCCTATCAGACCCCAGAGACATATCTAAAGATCCCTCACCTACACAAGCCCTTAAGCCAGCTATCAATAATATATCCACCTATATTTACAGTTATCATTATGTACAGGGTAGGTTGAAGGTGTTTGTGCAATTAGGATGGTTTTACCTGTAACACATTCAGTGAGTGGTTCTCTTCAGAACCCGAGGAGATGAACCAAACAAAACCATCAGAACAGACTGATTATTAGTCTACAGCAGTGTAGGACCATGGTCATGTGATGGTTAGTGTGGGCTCAAGCTCATTGTCTTCACTGCAAGCTCACTGAAGAGAAGGCTGTAGCATTAGCTGAGACCTGCTTACCTAAAAGACTGTCTGTCTCTGTGTCCATTATAAATTACCTACCGTGGCTTTCTTTGGTCTTTCTCTAGAAATTACAGACAACCTGTTATATACAGATAGAAACAACTGAAAAGGTGAGTGCAGCCTGCAGCATCTCTATACCAGTGTGACAGGGCAGGGGTCAGAATTCACCAGTGCTGGTGGGCGTACCTTAATTAAAAACAATGGTCAGGAAGGTTTGTTTGTTGGTGGACTGGTGTACAGTGATATTAAACTTCAGGACTTAATACACAGTAGGTGGCACAAGAGTGTTTGGACAATCACAGCACCTCCGACCTCACCAGTGGCCTTGCACGTTCAAATGTCCTCCCCATGTGCAGTGCTTTATTGAGAAGCATGTCACGGTTTGGTGGGGTGGTGAACCCAAATGTAGAGTAAAATGTTTTGTATTTATTTTACTCAATGTCAAAATCTGAATGAGTATATGCTTGTTACAAGGCCTGAATCAAACTGGTGACATGGGTTACTGCAGACCAAAGTACTACCACTGTGCTACTGGAACTGTATAGTGGAGCTTTGAGTAAGCTGTCTGAAAAGTAACGCTAACAAAAAGGCAGGACTCTCAAACAAAACAAAGTTTAGTGTGCTCAAACAAAGGAGATGGAACAAAACGTAAAACTTGACATGTTCCCAGGGCTCTTTCTTTTGGCCTTGTTGGGAAGCCTTTTGTTTACCTACATCTCTTTTTTCCCCTCAGGCTTTTTCTTATCTTTCCTCCATTTTTCTTTTAGGACTTTTTCCTTAACCTTTCTTTGTTTGTTTGGCTTGTCTTTTCTTGTCTCTTTTACCTTACCGTTCGCCCCTCTGAAGGTGCAACAGGGAGCAGTGGTTTGGTCTGGGTTTTTATGCCGTGCCACACAGGTGGGCATGATCAGTGCTGATTGCTGCTGGGGATTTTGGGGCTTGGAGTCTTTTGACCCAGCTCCTCTACTGCACTGCCCAGGCCCCCTGCTGGTAGAAAGTGGCATGGACCCCTTACAAATGAATCAATTCAAAGGGAGATTAGCTGAGCAGCGTCGCCTCTGGGGTTACGTATATGAGTGCTCTGTTGTATCATGTCACAGAGAATACTGCAATGACATAATAGCTAACTCTGAATACTAAGTGGGGGAGAAGGGCGTCCGGAGGTAAGCCCACTGCCCCAGACATTATAACATGTATACAGAACATAAACAACAGCAAACAACTTTAAGAACATAACATGTCCCTGTCTCTGGAGGCTCCCAAGAACCTTCATTCATGGATGCACTGTATGTGGTCACAAGGTTGATTCTCAAAGGAACCAAAGGAAGTCATAGTTTAAGAAGTTATTAAATTAGGTTTTTAAATTAGAATTCAAATTCAGTTTGAATATAAAAGTACCTGTAAATCTGTTTCTTTGCCTATGCTGACCCCTGTCCTCTGTGAAAAGCTGGACCTTGGAGCAATGGATGAAGGTTACCTGGACAGGCAGGTACATGTGCACCACTGATCTGAAAAAGCAATCACACCAGGGTGCAGTGGACAAGTTGGTGGAGAAAGCGTGATGCTCTGGGCTTAGTTTTATGTACAGTGCAGTAGTACAGGCCCAGGTCTGATTCAGTGAAGTGCTTCAGCAGCAGGTAATACTTTTGGTTGAAAATTTTCCACATGAAAGCCTAATGTGAAGGTATCTGGAGATATAAATAAAATGGAACTGATTCTTAGTTGATGAGTTTCTAACCTGGTGATTCTCGATCCTGGTCCTAGAGGCACCCTGCCCTTTCTGAGTTGCGAGGGTGTTAATCCAGGGAACCCAGTAAAATGTTCAGGGCAGTGTGACTCCAGGACCTGGGCTGAGAAACACTGTTTTCATCCAAACTAGATAATGAGACACTCACCAGTGAAAGACATGCAAAGTGAGCACATGCTTTCTGATCAACCCATTACTGTACCACATTTCTATAGACTGCTCTGTTTTTATTTTGTTGGCTTAGGGCAGGTCAAACAGTAAGAAGGGTCTGGGTCTGGGTGGAAAGGGTGAGCAGCTTCAAGTTCCTTTGTGTCTACTACGCTGTGGATCTCAGTGGATTTCTGAAAACATCCCACATTGTCAAGAAGGTCCAACAACTCCTCCACTTCCTCCAGTGGCTGAGGAGAGTTAACTTGCCTCTGCAACTTCTATAGATCCATCATGAAGAGAATCTTGCCAGAACCACCAGGTTCAAGAATAGTTTTTACCCGTCAAACTGGCCAAACCGGCAGCACCTACCAGAATATCACTACAACACTATAGACGGTTACTGATCTAGTCCTGATCACCCCAGGAACTATACTGTGGGCTTCACTAGCACACAGGACTGTAAGCACTGCACTTTGACTAGAACTCTGTAATTGAATAGACTATTAACAAGTCCTCTATACTTAAACTAGACCTTTAAATAGATGTCTATACCTGATCTAGACCTCTGACTAGGTCTCTATACTTAGCAGCTGAGCTAAGACCTCTATACTTGAATCAGACCTTTAAGTAGACTTCTATACCCAAACCAAACCTCTAACTAGGTCTCTATACTTGAACTAGGCCTTTAACAAGACCTCTATACCCATACTAGACCTTCAACTAGACCTCTGTACTTAATATACTTAAACTAGGCCTTTAACTAGACCGGTTTACCTGAACTACACCATTAACTAGACCACTATACCTAACCTAGAGCTCTAACTAGGTCTCTATACTTCACCTAGACCTTTAACTAGACCCCCATTACTTCTATGTATCAATACTATTTTGTTCAGACCGAGTAAGAGCATGGTGCTGTCCATGGTGCTAAAGCTCCTACTGAACTGCTCATGCTCATACAGAGCTTTTAACCACCAGTGACAGCCCACCAACAGGTCCAGACTTACATTCCCCACATTCCCCACTCCTGTAATTTTAAATCCCAGAGAACATTAAATATAGCGACTGCATGATACTGAAATGAACAGTTATAATAAAAATCTAGCCAAGACAGTCTTTTCAGGCAGGTTAAAAGAGATTGGTTTTCAGGTGTTTCAGTTTAATAATTCCACTAATGAGCTCTAAGTGGAGAATAACAGAACTTCAATTTGAGCAGCCACTCATATCAGTCTGGTGTTACATCACATGAATCTGTATTGATCTTTATTTATTAAGAGGCAACAAATCAACAATATCACACATATCAGTTAGGTTTGTGTACAGAGCGCATGTGTGTGAGTGTGTATGTGTGTGTGTGCGTGTGCAGTAGTGTGTGTGAGTGTGTGTGTGTGTGTGTAAGGGAGTGTGTGTGTGAATGTGTGTGTGTGGGGGGGTGTTTATTCAGATTTCAGAGATGTGTAACAGACCACAGTGTGGAAACAGAACTCTCCATTCATACAGCTCCCACACTGATGATCCTCAGAACCGCACACCTGATCAGAGAGAGAGAGAGAAAGACAGAGAGACATAGAGACAGAGAGAGAGAGAGAGAGAGACAGAGAGACATAGAGACAGAGAGAGAGAGAGAGTGTACCTTTAGTAGTGTATATGCAGATCCAGTACACACAGGTGAAGGAGAGGAGAACACATGAAACTATCAGTAACTACATCTATCAACATCTGAAACTATCAGTAACTACATCTATCAGCATCTGAAACTATCAGTAACTACATCCATCAGCATCTGGAACTGTCAGTAACTACATCCATCAGCATCTGGAACTGTCAGTAACTACATCCATCAGCATCTGGAACTGTCAGTAACTACATCTATCAACATCTGAAACTATCAGTAACTACATCTATCAGCATCTGAAACTATCAGTAACTACATCCATCAGCATCTGAAACTATCAGTAACTACATCCATCAGCATCTGGAACTGTCAGTAACTACATCCATCAGCATCTGGAACTGTCAGTAACTACATCTATCAGCATCTGGAACTATCAATAACTACATCTATCAGCATCTGAAACTATCAGTAACTACATCTATCAGCCTCTGAAACTATCAGTAACTACATCTATCAGCATCTGAAACTATCAGTAACTACATCTATCAGCATCTGAAGCTATCAGTAACTACATCTATCAGCCTCTGAAACTATCAGTAACTACATCTATCAGAATCTGAAACTATCAATAACTATATCTATCAGCTTCTGAAACTATCAGTAACTACATCTATCAGCCTCTGAAGCTATCAGTAACTACATCTATCAGCCTCTGAAACTATCAGTAACTACATCTATCAGCCTCTGAAACTATCAATTACTACATCTATCAGAATCTGAAACTATCAATAACTACATCTATCAGCATCTGAAACTGCCAATAACTACATCTATCAGCATCTGAAACTATCAATAACTACATCTATCAGCATCTGAAACTATCAGTAACTACATCCATCAGCATCTGGAACTGTCAGTAACTACATCCATCAGCATCTGGAACTGTCAGTAACTACATTTATCAGCATCTGGAACTATCAATAACTACATCTATCAGCATCTGAAACTATCAGTAACTACATCTATCAGCCTCTGAAACTATCAGTAACTACATCTATCAGCATCTGAAACCATCAGTAACTACATCTATCAGTAACTACATCTATCAGCCTCTGAAACTATCAGTAACTACAGCTATCAGAATCTGAAACTATCAGTAACTATATCTATCAGCTTCTGAAACTATCAGTAACTACATCTATCAGCATCTGAAGCTATCAGTAACTACATCTATCAGCCTCTGAAACTATCAGTAACTACATCTATCAGAATCTGAAACTATCAGTAACTACATCTATCAGCCTCTGAAGCTATCAGTAACTACATCTATCAGCCTCTGAAGCTATCAGTAACTACATCTATCAGCCTCTGAAGCTATCAGTAACTACATCTATCAGCCTCTGAAACTATCAATTACTACATCTATCAGAATCTGAAACTATCAATAACTACATCTATCAGCATCTGAAACTGCCAATAACTACATCTATCAGCATCTGAAACTATCAATAACTACATCTATCAGCATCTGAAACTATCAGCATCTGATCCATCAGCATCTGGATCAGTAACTACATCCATCAGCATCTGGAACTGTCAGTAACTACATCCATCAGCATCTGGAACTGTCAGTAACTACATCTATCAGCATCTGGAACTATCAGTAACTACATCTATCAGCCTCTGAAACTATCAGTAACTACATCTATCAGCATCTGAAGCTATCAGTAACTACATCTATCAGCCTCTGAAACTATCAGTAACTACATCTATCAGAATCTGAAACTATCAATAACTATATCTATCAGCTTCTGAAACTATCAGTAACTACATCTATCAGCATCTGAAACTATCAGTAACTACATCTATCAGCATCTGAAGCTATCAGTAACTACATCTATCAGCATCTGAAACTATCAGTAACTACATTTATCAGCATCTGAAGCTATCAGTAACTACATTTATCAGCATCTGAAGCTATCAGTAACTACATCTATCAGCCTCTGAAGCTATCAGTAACTACATCTATCAGCCTCTGAAACTATCAGTAACTACATCTATCAGCCTCTGAAACTATCAATTACTACATCTATCAGAATCTGAAACTATCAATAACTACATCTATCAGCATCTGAAACTGCCAATAACTACATCTATCAGCATCTGAAACTATCAATAACTACATCTATCAGCATCTGAAACTATCAATAACTACATCCATCAGCATCCGAAACCATCAGTAATTACATGTTTAAATAGTCTGTAACGTCACAAAATATTTTCTAAGCAACTAATTCATTTCTTAGACTGGCTAATGTTGAATGAATTCCTACCTGGAACACATTGCCAGTGAGTGGTTCTCTTCTCTCTTTAGAACCTGAGATGATAAACCAAACACACCCATCAGAACCAGTACATCAGTCTTAGAGAAGAAACATACTTCAGTAGAGATGATGCACGATGAGAGTTTTTTTTATCAAACTAACTACACGCAGAAACACCTCCCCTTTATTAACTGTGATAAAACGGAAGGGATGGCCATACCAGCTTAACACTCCCATATGATTCCCTTAGGGCAGTGGATCATAATGACACGTAATAAATACAATTTTCTGCACCAATACAAGAAGAATAGCAGTAACATCATAACCTTATAACAGGCAAAGAACTGCAGGTTTATCTGAACACAGACTGGTATAATAATTACAGAGCTGTACTTAACGCAGTTATACCTGAACTTACACGTCCATATCACGTCCACAAGACCGTACTGAGTTGGGCACCTTTATGTTCCAGTTCAGTCTTTCCCATCTGTGATAGTCACTGTTGCTAGGGACTTTAAATCCTTGTGTATGAACTCTTGTGGAGTAAGCGGGTTCTCAAATTTACACACTAATCCTCAATTCCCAAACTTGAGCCCAAACTACTAACCAATCCCGGAGCTGCTGCTTTTTTCAGCCATGGAGATGGTAAATCAGGATAGATAGACAGTGTCTTCACCTGGTATTGTAGGGTTGAGACTTCTCTTGCCTGCCACAGAATCAACTCACGGATCTGGTAGAGATGCACTCTGATCACAAAAGGTCGTGGGGGCTCGTCGCTTTTGGGTTTAGCCCGGAGAGATCTGTGTGCCCGGTCTAAGGTGGGTTTCTATTGGACCTGAAGTAGCTCCTGCAATAGCTTGTTAACAAATTCAGTCTGCACTTCGATTCCCTCCGGATCACCAAATAAACTGAGACTATTCCGTTCTCTGCTGCCCTTCTTACTCCTCACAGTTAGAGCCTTGACTTCCAGACGTGGCGTGAGTAGAGACGACTCCATCTTGGCTATAGCGTCTGTCGTGGTAAAATGGAATCAACAGCTGCGGTCTTACCGTGGCCTATGCGAGATGGCTCCACATACTCAACACCACATACACAATGTGTTGAAATGAATCCAGTGCCCAACAGAGCTGATCAATTGGGGCCATACCTGAATGCGCCCCTAGTGGCTAATCTGCTTTCTTTATGCATTACTATATAATCCCTGAATAGACTTTTGCAAACAGTAGTAGGTATGAAACCGACTGGCCAAACAGTTACATCAACAGGTTCCTGATATAGAGGAAGAAACACAGACAATAATAACTAATAATAGAGAGAGAGAGAGAGAGAGAGAGAGAGAGAGAGAGAGAGTGTACCTTTAGTAGTGTATCTGCAGATCCAGTACACACAGGTGAAGAAGAGGAGGATACACACAGGACACACACTGACCAGCAGCTTCCAGCAGACACTACAGTCTGATACAGTAAGGGTGGAGGGGGTCTGGAGGGTGGAAGAGGTCTGGAGCGAGCCAGCCCAAAGAACAGCGGAGTCTAAAATAAGAGGGATGTCGTGAGAGAGACAATGCAGGTTTAAGTATATGGAAAAATTAAGAATAGAGTAGATCAGAACCAGCGATCTTACCCAGGAGAGAGAGTCTAGTGGTTCTGTTTCCATAGTGATAAACATCTTCAGAGCGTATAACTCTACTTGAATCTCTGATGATCTTCTTCTCATATAGAGCGCAGTAGTACAGACCCAGGTCTGACTCAGAGACGTTCTTCACCAGCAGATCGTGGGTTCGGTTGGACAGGTTCCACACAGCAGAGTAACGTGGAGGAGCCTTATTGTTACTGTCTATAAATGCTATCATGAGAGGAGGTTGATGGTGGTGAGAACAGTTTCTAAACCAGACGATAGTAAACCCAACCTTCCAAACACAGTCACAGTACAGAGTGACACTGTCTCCTGGTCTGACCCTCATCTCCACTTCTGCTCCAGAGATCCTGGAGGACAGAACACCTGCAGCACACCAAAGAAGCTGTAGATTAATAAATGTGCGGAGATCATGTATCAATAAAACTCTATGTATAAGAGTTACTTACACATGAGAGTGATGAGAACAGCTCTCGATCTCTCCATCTCAGAGACTGGTGCTGGGGGGGCTGATGACTGTGAGGGTCTTTGAAGTGGATGTCTGTGTGCTGAGATCTGATTGGTCCACATCAGTGGAACATTTCTATTTCCCATTGCGGCCCACAGCATAGCGGTTAATTTTGATGTTTCACAGCTCACCAATGAGAGAGGTGCAGGCTGATCACATGCTTCCTGGGCTGGTCACTGTGTAAGAGGGTGGTCTTAGATTTAAATGTGTGTGTTTGACCTGGTAGACTGTTCAGGTTTTCTTTCACTACTGAGAAATGTCTCATACAGTGAACCTGGAGAAATGATTTTTATCCAAACATAAAAAAGTCATTTCTGTTCAACTGCCCTCTACCAGTTCACAGTTCACACACTGACATAGTTAAGAGATGTAATGATTCATGTTTATAGTTATGAAACTGTATATCAGCTCAGAGTACGACACAAGAGAGCCCATGATTAACAGCAGCACCCACCTGACATGAGTACTGCTCATGTGGACTGGGGCTCGGGACACTAAGTTGGATGATGGCCACCTCACACCTGTTTGAGGTGCCCCTCACTCTATTTGCAAGCCCAACTGGTCACGACAGAGATCTCTACCATCCTCTGATGGCCAGCACATCCACACTGCCCCTGTCTTCAGCCTGTGCCCACCTCAGAACCTGCCAGCTGGTATCGATTTCCCTGCCAGCCCAGGCTGAAGGTGCTTTTCATTCCTCTCTCTGCAACAACTGCACTGAACCCTGTGATGGCTTCACTGTCGCCTTTCCTAACACCAGCTCTACCACCATGCCTTGTCAGTCTCCCTCTGGACTTACTTGTACCAACTTCTTGTACCAACCCCAAAGGTGGGTTTTCCAGTGCCAGGTCTTGCCAGGCCATCTTCCCTGTGAAGCCTTGTAGCTTTCCCCCTTGATGTCATGGTCTTCCACTGGACTTCCTCAGCCATGCCTTTCCAGCACAGCTCCACCTCAGACTATGCATTATCCTGCTCCAGAAACCACTGTAGCATTGGTGTAGAGTAGGACTCAGGGGAGGCCAAGATTTTGCTACGCTTCATTCAACACCAGCAGAAACACACATACACCCAGTGACTGATAGTGACTACCCCACTCTTAAATACCTTTCATGATTCTCCTACATCATGAATTTCTAGAGGCCCATGCCAGCTAGCAGTGGGTCACTGTACAGCCCCCTATAGGTGGACTGTCCCTGGTGACCTACCAGCTACATCTCTCAGCACATGTACTGTCCCCGCCAGCATAACCACCACGAGCACATCCTCATCCAGGGCACAATGACCCTTCCCAAGTCCTAGCAACTGAGACCAATGACAGAAACAACAGTGTTCCACCGATTCGCTGGCCACTTTCTCTGCCACATATAGACATATAGGTTGTAAATCTGGGATGTGTGAATGTCAGTGTTGTCCACTGCTTAGGCACGAGGCCCAGAGTTAGATGAGGAGTGGGCTAAAATGGACATGAGCTACTGAACAAGAGTGGTTTAAGCCTTGCCTGACAATTTAGACAAGGAGATGCGTAACCGAGCCTGAGCTGCAGGGCCTCATTGTGGGTTTCCTGTTTGGGCGTGACTGATGTTTGTTGCTTTTCAACTTCTTTGTCCAGTTATTTCCATTCAGAATCTCATTGGTGATGTACATGCAGATATGTGGACATGCAATTTCTGTTTTCTAAAAGGCCACATAGCAGACTGCTCACTAAAATGCACCAGTAGATGCTTGCTCTGGGCATCTTTACCTGGTTTCAAGGTACAACCATGGACTTGCTTGTTTACGTCTTCTTACACCTCATCAAAATTAACACAGGAGAAGTTCATGTCCTCCAGTCTGCTGAAGTCATCGTCTTAGGCCTAAGGTATCTTAGCTGTAGTGCAGCATCATGTACTGCCATACCCGTCAGTGTTATTGGTGACCTTTGTACATCCCTCGTCTCCAGCTGAGTGAACTGAATATTTGACCATGTGAACTTTTAAACTGATTCTAGGACAGTTACCAACTTTACACTAACCTGTGTTTGTTAAACAGAGTCTACTACTGCAGGTCTGGGCTCAGTTATTAAAGGATGTGAGCGTATAGTGCTATGAGCTGCAGGCCTTGTTGTGGGTTTCCTGTTTTTGCAAGTCTGAGCTTAGATGGCTCTCGGACTCACGCCTGCGTGGGTGGGTTTGAAACCACATTTTCCATTACAGTCTAAACTGCTCATGTGTGAGTTTGTGAGCGAGTGTACGTGCAGTAGTAAAGGTATCTTGTCCAGCACACTGACCTGCTGGCCATTATCAGATTCACCTTTGGATATCTATCCCTGGTGAGTTTTGGGCTATTTTGGCTAATTCCCTTGTATAATCTGCCTATAGAGCTGCCTATATGCCTATTCCCAGCATCGTCATGATCTTTATACTATGCTATCTCTGTTGGTACTTGGCCTGTCACAATCAATCATGCACTGTACAAGACAGCACCTTCAACAGAATTTGATGGTAGTGCTTAACGTGGCTTTGTTTTTTCTTTAACCGAGCCATATGTTTGATCATCTGCACCTTGAAAGGATTAGATCCACTTAGATTTCAGGTGACCGGTTCTAGAAAAAGAAATGGTAGATGGTTAAACAGTCTTTGAGGGGTCTGATCTGTTTATGAGGTGACCGTTGCTAACCACATGTTTCCATGACTGTGAGTGGTGTAGAATACAAGCAGCAACTGAGCAGCAGTTTTACAAGCCAGTTTCATTTTCTTTGTTCTTGTTCATATCAGATCCTGGATCAGTTCCTCCACTTTAACCAGGCCTAAAACTCCCATCTACACAGCACAGAGCAGATGTGAGATCAGTCAGTATAGACAATCAGTGAACGGTGGTCTGAGGCGTTCTGAGCTGCAGGGTCTCATTGTGGGTTTCTTGTTTTAAGCTCTCAGGGTTAGAGGGGGCGGGGCACTGTGTATCAGATGCAGTGATCAGGTGTTTATTATAGGTCTGTGTATGTGTGTTCATAGCTGTGTGAATGTGTGGAGTTAACTCTCATTGTGGGTTTACGAAACTCCCTGTCTGTTACAGACCAGGACATTGTTCAGTGATCGGTGTCACTGTTCTTTGAGGAATGACATTACCCAGAAAGCCCTGCAATCTGCTATAACTGAACTGAATCTGTGTGTTGACCAGAAGTCACCTCTCACTCACTGACTCACTCACTGACTCACTCACTCACTGACTCACTCACTCACTGACTCACTCACTCACTGACTCACTCACTCACTGACTCACTCACTCACTGACTCACTCACTCACTGACTCACTCACTCACTGACTCACTCACTGACTCACTCACTGACTCACTCACTGACTCACTGCCAGTCCAGAAAGAGCAGTCCAGACGGAGACAGCCCAAGAGACACGGGCATACCTGACGCAGAGGGGTGGGTGCCCTGCCACGGTTACACTGTCGAGGACGATGAACATTGCTGACTCTAAACCTACATACCCAGAATTAAAGAAATGGAACAGTGAGGTTAATCACACGTCTAAATATAGATCACAGTGTTAAGAACTGACCGTCAGGCAGTGATCATGTGATCAGTTTACACATCTCTCATTGGTGAGCTCTCTGAATAACAAGACTAACCGCTATGCTGTGGGCCGCAACGTAAAATAGAAATGTTCCACTGACGTGGACCAATCAGATCTCAGCACTGACATCTGCTTCAAAGACCCTCACTCTCATCAGCCGCCCAGCACCAGTCTCTGAGATGGAGAAGTCAGGAGTCATCACTCTCATGTGTAAGTAGACTGTGTCTTTAGTCTATGGTGGGTCCTTCAGTCTGGTTACCATCAGACCTGTTTAAGAAAACCTAACACGGCTTGTAAAAGGTATGTGGGATCTGCACCCTCTTCTTTGTTCAGTCTAAAGAGTGGTTGGTGTGCTGCAGGTGTTTGGTTCTCCAGGATCTCTGGAGAAGAAGTGGAGGTGAAGGTCAGACCAGGAGACAATGCTGTTCTCTACAGTGATTGTAACTGGAAGAGTGAATTTAGCACGATTTGGTTTAGGAACTCCTCACATGAGCACATGGTTTTCCACCAAGAGGCTCATCCTCGTTACTCCACTGTGCACAGTCTCTTCAGCAAAACCAGCGATCTCCTGGTGAGGAACGTGAGTGAATCAGATCTGGGTCTGTACTACTGCGCTCTACACAAAACATGGCATACCAGAGATAAAGCTCGAGCTTGTTCCGGGGAGTATGTCTGTCTGTATGGAAACAGGACCACCCTCTTTCCACGGTAAAGTCACTCTGGTTCTGGTTAATACTAACGTCTTCATAGCCTGTGACTTAATGAGTCATTAGTGTTTCAGTTTTGGATCTGCACCCACCAGAACCTCTTAGTTCTACTCTTTGTTGGTAGACCCCAAACCCTGGACTCCCTCCACTCCTCCTGTATCAGACTGTAGTGTCTGCTGGAAGCTGTTGATCAGTGTGTGTCCTGTGTGTGTTCTCCTCTCCTCCACCTGTGTGTACTGGATCTACAGAACCAAAATTAAAAGTAGGTTCTCTTTACATGCTCAGTGTGTTCCACATTCATTTTTATGTGTTTGGTAGACAAGAAGTAGACCTTGAATGGTGAAGAACATTGGCCATAGGAAGTGTGACCACCCCACACACCTAGAACATATGGTTCTTTAACAAGGAAAATGGTTCTATATAGAACCACAATCATTTAAAGAAGCACTTGTATGATTCAAGAGTGCATGATAACTCGTATCATGAAAGGAAGTTCTTAAGATTGATCGAGAATATGGATTTTCCTTTTTGAGAGGGGTTCTATATATTGCAGCAAAGAGGTTATGCTATAGTAATAATGTCAAACTAGTAGGAATAGAACCCTTTGAAAAAGGATTCATATAGAACCACCTACAGCAAATTCTCCTTCAAGCCGAAGAACCCTTTCACAATGCAGAGAACCCTTTAAACATGTCATTCTCCTTGCTAAAGAACCGTCTTTTTAAAAACTCTATTTAAAAACTGGGGTGGGCCCAGCTCTGCTATAGCCAAGATGGTTCCATATAGATCTTCTAGTGACTAGTGACTACTCCTGGGTGCCTCCAGGACCAGGGTGAGAAACACTGTTCTACCGCAGTTAGGGTTCTTCAAAATGTTCACGGTGCTATGTAGAACCAGTTCATTGCTAAAGAACCAATAGATGACCACAATGTCCAATCAGACTGCAGCCTCCGATGTTACATGAGACTTCCAAGCAGTGTTCGGGTCACCTGAACTGAACTAGCCAACTGGGCTAACAGTGAACTTCCCCTGATTATTAGGACCACAGGCAGGACAGATGTAGTATACTAGGCTGTAGATGATTGACATGCATATCATTAGTATGTGCCTCCACCCAAATTTAGAGGCCCATTCTTCCTCTTAACTCCAGCAGTGAATCTTCACACAGTGTCTCCAATGCAGATACTGGATATACTGGACATTCCTGTGGTGTATATAGATCTGACCATTGATCAGTTTACATATTGATTCCTGATATATTTCACTGGCAGTGGGGAAGCAGCATGAGTCAGCAGTGCGATCTTGTGAGACTACAAGGAACCCAGCCAGTAGAAAACATGACAAGGTACTGTACCACACACCTAACTGGTAGGTCATCATCTCTGATGAGCACTGATGTTTTATTGGGGAGTCTCTGTGTGACTGTAGAGTCCAACTCCTTCTCCTTTTGGGGTCTTAAAGAGGCATTCAGGCCTGTAGCTGAAGTTTAATATGCTGTTTAATGTCTGCAGGTTGGAGGAGATGATGTGTGCTATGCTTCGTTGGACCTCCCAGGCAGAGGAGAGCAGCGTCTAAAGAAGAAAGGAGTTGAGTGCTCAGAGTTCAGCACATATTCTGAGGTTAAAACTGATCAAATATAGAACAGCTGAGGAGGGTCTATAATCTGAAGGGACGTATATCGGATGATAGATGTATAATATCCTGTAATGTAAATATGCTGCATGTAATAAATGGTAACACTTTACACACTGCTGTGCTTTGTTGCTTTAATCTGATGAGGACATCTGAAGATAAACCTGTACTGCTTTCAGGACACAGTCTGGTCAAACTGGATCCACAGGCTGGACAACACCACTAACACCAGTGTGAGTGATGCTAACCTGGTCAGTAGTGGTGTAGTAGTAGTACCCTGATAATGTCCTGGGTGTCGAGTGGGAAGGAGCTAGAGAAACAATAGATGAGCAGGAGTTTCAGCACCATGGACAGTACAGACAGGCAGCACTCACTGACCCTTCAACACCTAGAAATGTTAAACACCTGTAAAACTGATTAACTCAACAAATCCCACCTCAAAGTCACACGTCTGAGTGTAGAGCTTTACCTCAGCTAGACTTTGGATTGACCATAGCACCCCATAAACACTGCCAGCTTACCTGACAGAGGCGATATCCAATGCTGGAATCTGGACTGTATCATTTCTGACAGTGGAGGACTGTGTTCACACTCTCCCCTGATGTAAGCTGGTTTAAATACAGAGTCCGAACTGAAGAGGGCAGTCGTGAGCTGGAGGTTAGGAAACCAGATTTGTGATCGGAGGGTCGCCGGTTTGAATCCCCGAACCGGAGAACATGACTTAAGTGCCTTTGAGCAAGGCACCTAACTCCCCCCAACTGCTCCCTAGCACTGTGGATCGGGCTGCCCACCGCTGAAGCGAAGTCTACTCACTGCCCTCTAGTGTGTGGGTGTTTCACTGTGCAACATGGCATATTCAACTGGACATGGATCCTGCACAGTTCCGTGTGCAGCAGTGTTGCTTCACATAGCAATAACTACATGATGCAGCTACACACACACACACACACACACACACACACACACACACACACACACACACACACACACACACACACACACACACACACACACACACACACACACACACACACACACAAAAACACACACACACACACAATGGAAGCCTGTACTGTAATGTAAAGGTAGCTGGTTTTTGTAAGACTGTAAAGAGCGACGTTTGAAGATTTACTGCTGTCCACCCACGCACAACCTCAAAGATGAAAGCTCACACCCATCTAAGGGTGCACAAATAGGAAACCCGTAGCAAGCACACATCAGACCACTACTTTCAGGGGGCCTCACATTGGCCTGATGTTGGTAACAACCATGATGGGGGTCACACATTCAAGAGAGAGATCTATAAATGTTACAGAGGCCAAATATCTGCTAAAATCACTTTTAGTTTTAAACTGTTTGATATGACTAATTTTAGTGATATAGCTCATTTCTAGGAGCTGTCATTCCAATCAGCAGGGCAACAGCAGGTAGAGGAATTCTTCAGTCCATCATAATGCTTTTCTAATCCTCTTATTAACTGCACCAAGCTAGAATCTGAGGAATCATCAGCAGACACTTGATTCCACCATCCAATGAGCTGAAGTGAAATCACTGAGGCTGGCCTACTATACCACTCCCACATAAAGAGCCAGCAGGGAGTAGGAGCAACACTGTCCCTGAGACAGCTTCCAGCCCAGCAGCTGCCAGCCCAACTATTAATTAGCACTGGCTCCCAAAGAGGTAGTGCTTAAGGACATGACACTGTGACTTGAGTAAAGTCGTGTATACAAAGTGACTGGTAGTACAATGACATGCAGGTCTCCTCCCCCACTCTGAGAGCAGACAGAGACAGGAAACCCACAATGAGACCCTGCAGCTCAGATCGCTGTTCACTGACTCCTAATGACTGACTCTACTTTTGTTCTGGATTGGGTGGCAGTGCTGAAACTGACCTAGGATCCGGTGTAGATTGAGGTTAGAACTTTAAGGAATGATAAAGAATATAAAACAACAGTACTCAATCATAGTTCAAACAGCCCTTAGCCTTCTGCAGCACACACAGCCATGGAAACATCTGTGGTTAGAGGTGACCAACATCTATACAGCGACAAACAGGAACTCCCCTCAGTGTCTGAGAAAGCCACAACACAAGACACACCTCCTGCTCATTTCACCACCCAGGCCTGCACTAACTCAGCCCTTCTCAGACGCCCTGACCTCCTCTGCAGGGTTACCCAGTTCAGTTTGGATCTTTCAGTTGACTGGAGGATCCTTTAACAGCGTACTGAAGGTTGTAGAAGTCGCCACACCAGGCCTAATGAGTTCATGAGGACACATATGACAAATAGACACAGTCTTTACTCACCTGCCTATTGGTCAGTGTTTCTCAGCCCTGGTCCTGGAGGCACACTGCCCTTCAGGTGCAGGGCTGGGGCTGAGAAACACTGACCAATAGGCATGTTTGTATCTGGGTCAAGGAACACTGAGCTAGGCTACTTGGCCAAGTGCTGACATTAAGGGTACTGTCAAGTCTGAATAGATCTGAATAAGACAGTATACAGCAGGTCACTGTTTTGGTTGGTGCAGTCAAACCTGCATGCACACACCCACTCACTCACATGCACAGCCATGCTCAGTTTGAACCATAACGGCAAATGCTGTGGTTGTAGCATCACAAACCAAAATGTGTGAAGGTTCACGCCCCCAGCTACTCTCACATACACACACACAGTCTGGCAACTAAACCCTAGTACACAAGGATACTAATCTTTTTATCATATTCTGGAAAATTAAGCAGCACATGAGGCTAAATGTGTAATATAAAGACCATATTGATCGGTCACATACACCCACCTGTCACTTCATTAGGTACACCTTGCAAGAAACCTAATACAGGGTGCCTGTAGTTGACTGGGCAGAGAAATCCCTGAGGGTGGCCTACCACACTACTGATACACAAAGATCCAGCAGGTAGCCTGGAGAACAATATCCCTGACCCAGCTGCGAGTCCAGCGACCACTGCACCCACTAACCTAGACTGGTACCCAACATGGCAGGGCTTAGGGACCTTGACACTGTGAAGTTTATTTTGGCTGACTTGAGAAAAGGAGTGTACACAAAGCAACTGGTAGCACAATGACTTTCTGGTTCTCCTCCCCGACACTGAGAGCTCAAAAGCAATGCTGAAACAGGAAACCCAACAATGAGACCTTGCAACTCTGATGATGTCAGATCACTGGCTGTCCTTAATGACTGACCTCAGATCTGTTCTGGATTGGGTGGCAGTGCTGAAACTGACCTAGGATCTGGTGCTGACTGAGGTTAGAACTTCAGGGAATGATAAAGAATATAAAACAACAGTACTCAATCATAGTTCAAACAGCCCTTAGCCATCTGCAGCACACACTGCCATGGAAACATCTGTGGTTAGACGTGACCAGCATCTATGCAGCGACAAACAGGAACTCCCCTCAGTTTCTGAGAAAGCCACAACACAAGATGCACCACAAGACTGCACTCTTTCAGGTGCAGGGTAGAGCCTCCGGAACCAGGGTTAAGGATCACTGGGTTGGGCCACACTGATGTTAAGTCTGAATAGATCTGAATGTGAAAGTATCAAAACTGGTCACTGTTCTGGTTAATGTACCCAACCATGCATGCACTCACTCACATGCACAGTCATGCTCAGTTTGAACTATAATGACAAATGCGGTGGCTGCTTGTAGCATCACAAACAAAACCGTGTGAAGGTTCACTCCCCCCAGCTACTCTCACATATACACACACAACCTCCAGCCTGAAACTCATGAACATGGAGGAACTGAAGAGCTGTAGCAGGGTTAACTCAGGCCACTACAGCCTAGTACACAAGGGTACTAACCTCTTTTACCATATTAACCACCAGATGAGCCTAAATGTGTCATTTAAAGACCAAATCAAGTGGTCACGTACACCTACCTGCCACTTCATTAGGTACACCCCCTTGTTTCTGCACCCATTGCCCATTCTTTTGACTCCACTTACCATACAGGAGATCGCTGAAGTTTCTGTGTGCACTTTGTTACCCTGTTCTTCAATGGTCAGGATCATCTCCACGGTGTAGTGTACCTAATGAAGTGGCCGGTTTCATCATTTGAGTAGTTAGAAGGGGTCAGTTTCATGTGGACTTCCCTTTGCAGCTTAAAACCAGACATACATAAAGCTGTGTGACTGAAGGTCTTTCTTTAACAGCAGCAGATACGGGGGCTAGACGTAGGTATGACCTTCAAACATGAGCGAGAAACATGTATCGTACCAGACTGTAACGGAGCCAGTATATCTCCTCACACAATCACTAACAGGGTACTGATTTACCACTCACAGCTAGCAGGTTTTATACCTCGCAAAAAAGACCCATCTCCAAACCCACACCATAGGAAAACATGCCCTCAGTCTCTAGGTACACAGAGGCAAAGTCCATACACATAGTCTCCAGCCCAAACCGGTCTAGATTACATTAGATCAGCCTTACTTGTCTGAACTTGGATGAGGTTGCAGTAAAGATCCAAGTACCAGATGGTACGATGACTGTGCTGTAGTGCTGGTGGTTGGTTGGTTCCTATGGTTGATCCAGGGCTAACAAACTGTGCCCCCAGTAGCTCCTCTGTGGGCCTTGTCTCCACAGTTGGTCCACAAATGCTCACGGAGTACCAGATGGGAAGTTCCAAAGGCATACCTGAACAACCTTTCTGAAGTACAGAGACAAAGCCCACACTCAGTAACATAACTCACTCAACACAGGTCTTTAGGCATTCATTCCCAAATCTCTTATCACTGTACCTCAATTATCTCAATCTGGCATTTAGTTACACAGAGAATGGGTAAACCAGGAGCTTTCCCAATCCTGGACTTTGTATGAGAGTTATAAAAGTTAGTTTGTCTTGCTCTGTTCTTCTTCTTTTATCTGCTACAACTGAACATTCTAGCTCACTGCTAATGCCTAGTGGCCAACACTAGTATTGCACCCAAGTTCACCTCAAACCTGAGGGACGCTGGCTGCAAGACTGTAAGGCAACTATCTCTTGAACACTGACAACAGATGTAGGAGGTGGCGATGCTTGATCCCAATGCTGGTAAGGGCTAGTGATAGCAAGAGAAAACAGCAACACCCTTAGGAGGTGGCACCTCAGCCCTACAAGATACTAGGAGATGACAAGAGGACGATGACAGTCATGGAAGAGGGTCATGGAAGATGGCAACAAGATGCCGGTCATTTGATCATGCAGAGTGGGCTGCAGAGCAGAGGTGGTTATGGGGAGGTGCAGGCACTAGCTCTCTCTTTTCCTCTCAACTCAGGTGCTCATGCTACTTTTTATGACAGCCAGCAGAGCCTGGTTAGACTTTGTGGGTAGGGGCACCTATAAAAGTAAATGTTCAATGGTCCCCAACCTGTCCAGGGGCAGGGGACCCCCTCACTCATTCACTCCGTAACTACTCCAAGAAGGCCTTGAGCTGTTCCTTCAGAAGTTTCAAAGCTATGCCATGGTCACATACTCTCCCATCACGACCCCTCAGGAAGGAAACGCCTACCCTCTGCCTGTCCTGGTTTGACCCCTGTCTTTCCTTACCAAATTCAGATTCCTGCTCTCATGAACTCTCTCTCCATGCTTGGTCTTGGTGATGGGGGAGGTGTTGGGGGATGTCCCAGGCCAATAATGGAGAGATGGCAGAAAGGTGTCAGCAAAGACAGAATATGATGAGTGCATGGCAGTACCCACAGGAGGAGGGCGTCCTGTCCACAGTGAGGCCACTGCACTATGCCTGAGTCTTCATTCTGGGGGGCTGAGTTGTGGAGACAGGGCAGTGACAGAGTTGTGAGTTCTCTTTCCTGTTTGGTTCAGGTGCTCACATGGCCCTTAATGACAGCAACTTGGCTCCAGCAGTGTGAACTGAGAGCAAAATGATACCACCTTGGTAGTACCACCAAGTGTGTCGGTGCCAACATGCTAGGTGGGTTGCATTTAAAGACATGCAGCCTCAGAAGCGTGAAGTGTTTAGTGACCTCTCTACTTTAATGAGTTGAGCCACCTGTGTTAGGTGATCTCTGAAAGAGTGCTGATGGACTTTAGTCTCAAACATGAATAAAAAGCTTCACTGACAATCTAATAAAAGTCCCTGATTGTGGATTACCAGTGTCTTCTTTGTTGGACATGTGTTGGGCTTCCAGCCAAACCTCCACCTCCACCGAGTGATATCTATTTTTTCATCACACCCTTTTAAGAAGTGCGCTACGTGTGAGGTTATTTTCCACGTCTCTCATTGGTGAGCTGCCTGAACATGAAGACTAACTGCTACACGGTGGGCCATAATCAAAAATAGAAATGTTCCACTGACGTCGACCAATCAGATCTCAGCACAGACATCCGCTTCAAACACCCTCACCATCATCAGCCCCCTGACACCAGTCTCTGAGATGGAGAGATCAAGAGCCGCTCTCATCACTCTCGTATGTAAGTGAACTTGAACTGTTCTACAGTTACTTCTGTACTGTGGTGGATCTTCCAACATCTGGTCACCATCAGAACAGCTGGGATTCATTCACTTCATAGACAAAGAGAAGTGTAGCTCAGCTGTTATGGCCTTCGGTTGAAGAACATGTAGGTACGTGAGTTTAAATGGACGAGTTGGTCTGTTGCAGGTGTTTGGTTCTCCAGGATCTCTGGAGCAGATGTGGAGATGAGAGTCAGACCGGGAGACGATGTCGTTCTCTACAGTGACTGTGTTTGGAATTACGGATTTGACACTGTTTGGTTTAGGAACTCCTCACATGAGCACATGGTGTTTCTGGAAGGATCCCATCCACGCTACTCCATTATGTCGAATGTCTTCCACCAAACCACTTATCTGCTGGTGAAGAATGTTAATGAGTCAGACCTTGGCTTGTACTTCTGTGCTCTACAGAAGAAGAGATCTTCCGGAGATGGAGGTCGAGCTTGTTCCTGGAAAGATGTTTGCTATTATGGAAATAGGACCACTCGACTCTCTTTCCATGGTAAGGACCCTCATTCTGATCTACTGAGTCCAAACGTGCACCCATCGGTGTTTCTTGTTCCAACTGGCTTTCTCTTATTGTAGACATGACATCCCATACCCGCTCAACCCACCAGACCCCAACCATCCACCAGACCCCCTCCACCCCTCCTGTATCAGACTGTAGTGTCTGCTGGAAGCTGCTGGTCAGTGTGTGTCCTGTGTGTGTCCTCCTCTCCTCAGTCATCTCCTCCACCTGTGTGTACTGCATCTACAGAAGCAGAATAAAAGGTACTCACAGTAACACACACAAAGGTACCACACACTAACACACCACCACCACGTCAGTGTCACTGCAATTCTGAGAATGATCCACCACCCACATATTACCTGCTCTGTGGTGGTCCTGTGGGGGGGTCCTGATGGACTACAGTCTGGAACACTAGAACGTGTACCTTCTTCATGATCTGTATCTAAATGTTATTTCAGTGACCGTGGAGCAAAGAGACGATGTGGGAGAGCGTGAGAGGCCGAGAAGTAGAAACAGGGACAAGGTACTGTGACATGCACACACGCTGCTGGTAGGCCAATGTCTCTGATGCTCTGTAAATGCTTCACTGATGAGTTTCTGCATGGCTGTGGAGTGAACTGCAGGAAGTGTCTCTATTCTTGAACACAGTGTGTCATGTTCCTTTGGCTCCACCTTTTTCTGGACCTTATTGGTTGTGATGTCTAACGGCCTCTCATATAGTACTCCCTCACTGTGATACCCAGCATGCATTGTGCAAATACATTATGCTAGTCCCTGTGATGCCAACCCGTCCTGACTGCTTCACTAACAGCTCTTAACCTTTAAACAGAAACTGATTATAGAGCAACAGCTAGTTCTACACACTTAGAGCCTGATTCCCTGTAAAACAAACATGGGGACAGTACAGTGTGCTTTTATCCAGTCACAGGTTGGAGGAGACGATGTTTGCTATGCTTCGCTGGACCTCCCGAGCAGAGGACAGAAACAGCTGAAGAAGAAGAAGAGGGCGGAGAGCTTGGACTTCTGTACATACACTAAAGTTATATTTGACCAATGTTAGAATGGGTGAAGAGGATGTTCTGAGCACTGAGGAGTTCTAGGGTCACAGTCATTAACTAAATCTCATTAATCATACACTCATCAAAAGAACAGCTGTAAAAATAGTTGCACCCAGAAGGAATCGTATATATATACCCTCATATACACAGTGTATATACCATAGACATTATATAAATACACAGTGTATGTAAATATACTGCATTTAACCAATAAATGGTAACTGTCTGGACAAACTCCTTGTGCCTTGCTTTGTTGCTTGCCCCTGATGAAAACGTCCACCTCTGAGAGAAGTGCCCCCTCGGTATCATCAGAAACAGTGGTCTGAGTTTTGGAATCAGAGATAGAGGTATAAAACAGAAGTGACTCAGTGGAGGGTGCTGGGAAGTACTGAAGGGTCTTTCAGGGGGCTGGCGGCATGACCCCATATCCTCACTCAAAGTCCCGTAGCCCAGGAACAGGGTTCATCTCCGCTGGAAAACCTGCCATATGGTGAACCCCCTACTCTTCCACTGTGCTGCCCAGGCCTCCTTCTGGGCTCTCACTGCATGGGCTGACCCTTCAACTACAGCTACATCCCTGTCATGGTCTGCTGGTCAGACTGGGCAGCAAAGTGACCAGTGTCTGTTGTACCCTTACTAGTAGAGCATAACCTGCATCTGCACATACACCTGTTCAAGTCTGGACTGTAAAGGCAAGGCCTCAGATGGGAGTGTTTGAAAGTCCTCTGCAGGCCACCCACGCACGACATCGAAGATGAAGGCTCTCAAGCATCAAGTGCACACAAACAGGAAATGCAGAGCGAGCACCCGGCAGGGCCCTTCTTTCTGTATTTGAGCTTCTTGTTCTAGAGGTGCTGATGTTTGCTGATATTAATCTCGGAGGGTTCCACCCCGACAGCTCTGAGAGGAAGAGAGGGCATATTTCAGAGACTGCTTTTCTGTCAGTGCAGGGTTAAACTGATCTCCACACAGATAACACACTGTAGCGAGAGAGGAAGGAGACGCAGGAAGCACCATGCTTTCAAACCAGTGGTCTTTATTGAACACGGACAGGTCATTAACATCCACACATTCTACCATGTTCCCCACTCCAGCAGCACTGCAGTGACACTGACGTGGTGCTGGTGTAAGTGGATCAGACACAGCAGTGCTGCTGGAGTGTTTAGACACTGTGTCCACTCACTGTCCACTCTATTAGACACTCCTACCTTGCTGCTCCACCTTGTAGATGGACAGTCAGAGACAATAGCTCATCTGCTGCTGCACAGTGCAGTGTTGGTCATTCTCTAGTCCTTCACCAGTGGTCACAGGACGCTGCCCACAGGACACACACTAACACACCACCAGTCAGTGTCACTGCAGTGCTGAGAATGATCCCTGTGAGGGTCCTGACCATTGAAGAACAGGGTAATACAGCACACAGAGAATCAGATGGACTACAGTCTGGACCTGTACACCTACAGAGTGTCCTGTATGGTCAGTGGAGCTGATATAGTGGACAGTGAGTGGAGATATAAGGAGGTGGTCTTAATGTTGTGGCTGATGGTATAATTTAATACTTCAGATGGTCTGAAAACGCAGGAAAGGAACCTTCTAAAATGTGATTCAGTCCGCTCAGTCCCTTCCTGTTAATGTCGGAGTCAATTTGTCTGATTAATCTGATCTGTTTTAACCTCAGAATATGTGCTGAAATCAGAGCACTCAAGTCTCTTAGTCTTCAGCCGTTGCCGTCTCCTGCTAGGAAAGTCCAATGAAGCATAGAAGACCTCATCTTCTCCACCCTGCAGACAGTTTATAAAGAGAACCTTCACCTTTCCACCTTTCCTCTCAATTCAACTGTGAACAAGAGGATTCAAATTTTATTTGTCTCTTTGACCACAATTGTAAGCACACTACAAGAATGTGTTCTAAGTAACGTGTGTATGAATGTGTTTATGGGCGTGTGTGAGATCTCCTACCTTACCCTCCATCTCACCACGTTTCTCCGTTCCTGTAAACGACATAAACCAGAAATTATTTCCAGTCTGGTGGATATGAGTCTTACCTGGAGTCAAACCAACTACCATGTGTACACAGTCCACCTACAGGCTTTAATACAGGAAGTACAACACAGTGGACTCACAGACCACTTTACTAAGCAGTAGGGGTTGCACAACTTCTGACTCAATGTTGACTAATCACTTGGGACCTCATTAATAAAGCCACTGGAGAGAGGAATACTTGCACCAGGTGACTTTAGAAATCCATGAGGCGGATCCGGGTCACGGCACCACAAAAAAGAAATCCATGAGGAAGCCAAACTCCACAGCCCTGGATCTCGTTACTAGCCTTCAGGGATCTGGAGACATAAAACTGGAATCTTGCTAATTTCCATCCAACTAAGATGCTCCCTAAGTAGTCTTGCCAAGATCCTAGCTCACACTAGAGGTCCAAAAAGCCAGAGGAATTTAGAGCACCATAACTCAGGTGCTTTAGATCAGTGGAGAAATGGTTGAAGGTTACCAAACTACACACCCCTGGATCGCATTGCTCGAATTTAGGGATCCGGAATTATTGAAGAAGTTCCACAGCAGTGGACTTAAATTAGCCCAATAGCAAAACAGCGAACGAGAGAGCATTAGAGAGTTTGGAAGAGTACCTTCACCTCGGGTCCTGTAGATCCAGTACACACAGGTGGAGGAGACGACCGAGGAGAGGAGGACACACACAGGACACACACTGACCAGCAGCTTCCAGCAGACACTACAGTCTGATAAAGGAGGGGTGGAGGAGGTCTCGGGGTAGCCAGTACATGGAACAGCGGAGTCTGAAAGAAAGAAGTGGAACTCCTTGTTTTAGGTGAGTTTAAGATTCGTCACTAACCAAACTCAACTGGTCCGAACGAGTGGTCTCACCCAGGAAAGAGAGTCGAGTGGTTCTGTTTCCATAACGATAAACATCTTTCTGAACACCACCTCCAGCTTTACCCTCAGTGATCATCTTCTCACGTAGAGCACAGTAGTACAGACCCAGATCTGACTCAGAGACGTTCTTCACCTGCAGGTCATGAGTACTGCTGGAGGAGTTCCACACATAAGAGTAGCGAGCGAGCCACCTCTGCATCCCATCATACAGCCTAGCATGCTGATCCTGAACTGTAACTGATATGATGAGAGGAGGTTGATGCTGGTGGGAGCAGTTCCTAAACCAGACTGTACTAAACCCAACCTTCCAAACACAGTCGCTGTACAGAGTGACATTGTCTTCAGGTCTGACTCTTATCTCCACTTCTGCTCCAGAGACCCTGGAGAACCAAACACCTGCAGCACACCAACCACACTTTAGAAACTTAAGAAAGGAAGATAAGAAGATCCTGTACTGTTATTTAACAGCCTTCACAAATGAACTGAGAGTTCTCCATAACAGAATATAAGTTTACTCACACATGAGGACGACAAGAGGAACTCCTAATCTCTCCATCTCAGGAACTTGCGCTAGGTGGGTGGTGGTGTTGAGGGTCTTTGAAGCGGATGTCTGTGCTGAAATCTGATTGGTCCCCGTCAGTGGAATGTTTCTATTTTTGATTATGTCTCACTGCGTAGATGTTAAGACGCGTCAGCAGTAAGAGATGAGCAAACTGAGGCCTTGAAAGGATGGCCTTGTATTCGGTCTCAGGAACCTCTTTCACACAAACAAAGTTCGGGTGCTTGTGCCAGAGAAGGCGTTGGTTCTCAGATCCATCAAACCCTTTAAAAAGACCCCCCTTTTCACTGGTTTAAGAGCCGAGCGATTTTGTTTCTGGACAACACATTAAAACAGCATGGTGGTCCTCGGCAGAGCACTGAGGGGTCATTTTGTAGCTGCTTTCTTTGGTTTCATTCACTCTCCTTTTTTTTTTGAAATTGGGAGCATGAACATATATATGTGGTGACTGTAGTGCTCCCCCCCACAACTTGCCATAGGGGTTCCACAGTTCCAGACCAGTGAGTTTATGGGTCTGGAAGCATGCCGTCCACAAAGCAGTGTTTTGTGAAAAATCCCAGAATAGTTTGAGACTTGTCACCAGCACTGGTACCATGTTGGTGGAAAAGAGCCAAAGGTTCTTGCTGCAGTTGAGCACTTGGCTTTGTAGGTCAAGTAATGTCAACTAATGCAAACAAGCAAGTCGTTCATTGAGACTCTCAACTTAAACAAACAAACCAGCCAAACCATGTACCTGAGCAGCAAAGAAGACTCCAATGCTATGTCACTCATTCATTCATCACTCTAACCAATCACAGTCTGCCGTATGTCTTTATAATGATACTCAGCTTCTTGTTCTGCTGTCAGGTGCCAGTGTTTCAATGTTCTCCTCCTCCCTCTTCCCAGCACTTCCATTAAAGTTTAAACTGATCATGAATACACTTGCAACACTGCTGCTTGATTAGGTCGCTGGTGACTAAACTGAGTCGGAACATGGTCTCCTTCCAGGTCCTTGATATGCCTCTCTTGATGTGTCTTATCGCCTCAGCCAGTGCAGAAAGGTTATCGGCAACCCCGAGAGAGGCAAGCTAACTAAAGGCAAAATGAATAAGGTCCTTTTATAGGAGGGCACGCCTTAGCACATGGCCATGCCTCCTGATATTACTGGAGGTAACGCTAGCCGGTAGTGGATCGCTACAGTATATAATGTTGATGATGGAAAACAGTGGTTCTTGTAACTTACTGTGAGGGAGATTTTAGAGGTGGACCTCTGGTTCCATTTACCACCACTGTGGGTTTTGCTGAGCACAGATGGTTCCATGAAGTTTCCCAGGCCTGAAAGCTGGTGCTACCTAATCCAGATTTATGATCTTTCAGTAAAGACAGACAGGGAACAGTGGTCCAATGTGCTCTGAGCTGCTGGGTCTCCTTGTGGGTTTCCTGTTTTACAGTGTCTGATGTTTACTGATCTTAAACTCTCAGGGTTGGAGAGAGACCCCCTTGCTCTTACTGTGGGATCCAATGAGACCATCTCCCTCCGGTTGTCTACAATAGCAAGATACACTATCACCAATTATCTGCCATCACTCACATATGGACTTCAGTGACACCGCATTCTTAATCCATAGGGGTTAATATGATGTCAGCCCACCCTATGTAGCTATAATAGCTTCAGCTCTCCTGGCAAGTCTTTCCACAAGGGTTAGGAATGTGCTTACAGGAAGTTCTGACCATTCTTCCAGAAGCACATGTGTGGGGTCAGACACAGATGTTGGACGAGAAGGCCTGGCTCTCAGTCTCCACTCTAATTCATCCCAGAGATGTTCTATCAGGTTGAGGTCAGAACTCTGTGCAGGCCAGTCCAGTTCCTCCACACCA
The DNA here is from genome assembly GCA_024036415.1 of Prochilodus magdalenae. Taxonomy (NCBI): domain Eukaryota; kingdom Metazoa; phylum Chordata; class Actinopteri; order Characiformes; family Prochilodontidae; genus Prochilodus; species Prochilodus magdalenae. The sequence goes on along the minus strand of JAMWET010007490.1, from coordinate 101,534 downwards.
GACTCGCTCACCCATGTCTTTATGGAGCTTGCTTTGTGCACTGGTGTAAATGAAATGGTCCAGGATCTCTTGGTGTTCTGAAGCATTAGGAGTTCCTTTCACTGGAACTAAGGGGCGGGGCCTAACTCCTGAACCACATCCACACACCATTATCCCCCCTCCACCAAAATTTACACTCAGGACAATGCAGTCAGACAAGTATCGTTCTCCTGGCAACCGCCAAACCCAGACTGGTCCATCGCATTGCCTGGGGGAGAAGCGTGATTGGACACTCCAGAGAACACGTCTCTACTGCTCTAGAGTCCAGTGAATACTGTTCTCAGTATAATGTAACTGAAGTGTCATTTACCTTGTTCAGGTGAGCTCAGGATTAGTGTAGCAGCATTGCACTGAGAAGCTTTGAGAAGCTGAATTAGGGCAATCCAACATGCATAGTCCTCGCAGGATTGGAGATCAGATAATCAGATGATTGGACACTTACACAGCACGTTTTAAAGCTGTAGGTGCGAATTTGGGCGTATGTGTGCATGTGTTCTTATACATGCATATGAATGAATACGGAGTTAAGCAGCATTAATGTGACTGAAAGAAGAATCAGATTGTGTAGGTGTTTCAGAGGGCATTATGGGACTCTTCCGGTGGATGCATTCCTGAAATATCGACCCTGTTTGCTGGAGAGGTTTAATATCCCAGTTTGGGTTACTAGATGTAACTAAATTCCATAGCTGTAAATATGAGCGTTCAGTGTTGAGCTCAGAGTTAGGACTAGCAGTCCCTCGTTTACAGACACATACAGGCAGACACTGACTGCCTCACCATGATGACCTCATTGATGAGTTCAGTGTAAAGTCCTGATGAAGTTCAGGCACCGACTTAGACTAATTACAGAAGGACACTGGAGTTCAGTGAGCTCTTTAGAACATCCCATTGTTGTAGGGATGTCTGTAAAGCCAGACTGCATGGCTAGGTGCTCGGTTTAATACACCTGTGGTAATGAGACATGAAACACCTGAACTCAGTCATTAAGAGTTATATGTCCCAATACTTTTGTCCAAATATTGCACATGCATTAATGGTATATATGACCTTGTTTGAATCTTCAGATATGCAGTACATGTGGATCATCCAGGACAAGCTGTTAGACAGTTCCAGCACTGTGAAGAAGAGTCCTCTATACTCTGAGGGGTAACAGAATGGAAATGGTCAGCCAAGTGTTTAAGAAGATCTGTTTAATGAACACACAATGACTCCTCCCAAATGATGAGCACATGATCAGTTTAATACAGAGACTTTTCAAACTTCACTCAGTCAGTATTCGAAGCCATCGCTGCTTATTAATAACATCAGATCAGGATTATGTTTATAGAGATCCCTGATTGCAGGTCTACGTCTGATCATGTACGACCTCAGAGTATGTACAGATATCAGACAGCTCCACTCTGTTCTTCTTCAGACGGTTCTGTCCTCTGCTTGTGATGTTCACCAGAGTGTAAACAACACCATCTCCTCCATCAGCTCCTCCATCAGCTCCTCCACCCTGCAGACAGTTTAATACATGCAGCTTTCAGAGAGATTCCACAGTAAACCTCCATGTACATAATGTGTGAAGCTGAATCACCTGTATTAGTATAGTATGTGGGGACTATGTGTTCTGTGTGGGTGCTGCAGTACCTCACTACATTTGGTTCTTTTCTGGTTCTCTTGGTTCTGACTCTGCCCCTCACTGTCTTTCTTCTCACCTGTCAATGAAACAATCAGAACATCATACCTGCCTTGGCAGTCATGGAATATACACAGGAACAAACAGAATACATTCACATCATCCACTTCACTATAGGTTCACAGCCTGTAAGAGTACAACAACAGTGTACAGCTACAATAGAGGAGTCTGTAGTAGCGTTTAGTTCAGGTTACACAGGGATCATTACTGGGTTTAGTGGGGGATGAAGACTGACTGACTGTACTGATGGAGCAAACAGTGTAAGACAAGGTAAAGTCTATTTAACATAAATGACCAACTCTACTAATGACTGGAGATGAACCTTAACGCATATATATAGTAGAAAGGAGCTGATAGCAGAGAGAGAGAGAGAGAGAGAGAGAAAAAGAGTACCTTTAGTAGCGTGTCTATAGATACTGTACACACAGGTGGAGGAGAGAACACACAGAGTACACACACTGACAAGCAGCTTCCAGCAGACACTACAGTCTGATACAGGAGGGGTGGAGGGGGTGGTGTCTGCAACAAGAGCAGAACTAAGAAATGGTGTCACATAGAACTCCAATAAGTAACTTTAGAAACACCAGAAAACAGAACATTTCCATTTCCATAGACATATTCTTATTAATAATGACAAAATGCAGAAGATACTGAAACCTGTAGATCAGAATGAGCAGCCTTACCGAGTAGAGAGAGTCGAGAGGTCCTGTTCCCATAATAATAAACATCTCTCAACCTGCCTCCAATAATCTCTGGGTCAAGGCGAGCACAGTAGTACAGACCCAGGTCTGATTCAGTGACGTTCTTCACCAGCAGATCTTGAGTTTTGTTGTAATGGTTCCACACAAAAGCATAAGGTGAACAAGCGCCCTGCTTCAGATCATCTCCTGATATACGGAGAGGAGTCTGATCCTCGTTTGAGCCGTTTCTGAACCAAACTGTTACTCCAGCCTTCACTACACAGACACTGTAGAGGACCACGTTGTCCCCTGGTCTGACTCTCATTTCCACTTCTGCTCCAGAGATCCTGGAGAACAGAACACCTGCAGCACAACATCCGCACTTTAGATTAGATACAGTAGAACGAGCAGATCTCACACACCTTCACACTGTACATCTAACTGTTTAGGTTCTCACTGCAGTTCTAAGATAAAGACCTCTTAGATCAGCGGTTCTGAAACCATCTCCATGTTTACTCCAGTCTAATTGGACACATAGGGACAGTATAAAACTGTGGATTGAGAACCGGTTTGAGAACCACGGTCTTAGACGAGCACCAGTGTTTAGGTTAGCTCCTACAGTAACTGAGGAAAACAAACTGAAGGAGGATTAAACACAGCCTCAAGTGAACACCAGAGTTAAGAGAACACTTCTCGTCTAAAGAACCACACAGTGTTTATTTAATGTTCTTAGGATCTGAAGAGTTCCTCCTTCAGTAAGGTAACAGATGAACTCAGCAGGGTTCTAGATCTAAACACATTCCAGAGACTCTTTAGAACCTGAACAGCTGAATGTAGAGTTGATCAGAAGAGGCTACTATAAATACACCATATCAGGTGTGCTGAAGATAGAAGAGGGGAACAGTTCACTTACAGACCAGAGGTAGGAGAACAGCTCTCGATCTCTCCATCTCAGAGACTGGGGATGGGTGGGGGACGATGGTGAGGGTCTTTGAAACCGATGTCTGTATCGTGGTCTGATTGGTCCACGTCAGTGGAACATTTCTATTTTGGATAACGTCTCACCACATATGTAATCAGACCCTCACCAATGAGAGATGTACACACTGAGCACACGCTCTCTGATTGGTCACATCATAAGAAGGTGGTCTTTAGTAATCAACCTACTGTTGCACCACACTCCTGTGGACTGCTTGGGTTTGTAGGTTCTCTGTAGGCCTGAGTTCTCCATTCTCTCTGGTCTGAAATGGACATCTGAACAGTAACATAGGTGTGATATTTTCAGTACAGCAGTTATTGCTATAAGCTGATAAACTGTGTCTGTACACTGACAGGCCAAAAGTCATTGGACAGGAACTAGTATTGTGTAGGAGGCCATCTAGCCTGGTGAAGTGAAGCAAATCAAAGTGGCATCAGTTCAACATGTGGGAAGCTGAGCCATGCAGTCTAGGAAGTCCCCCAGAGCTTGTGATGTTTGTAGGTGCAGGATCTCGGGTGTAAATAGACCTTTCCCCCACATCACAGAAACTCAAGAAGGTTCCTTCAACCAATTCTGGAGCACTTGGGTCTGATGACGGTCCTGTCACTGGGGGATACATGAAGTCCTTATAGCAATTCAAATGGTCAACAAGCAGTGAAACCATGGTAACAGCAGTGGACACAGGCCAATGATGTTAGTCAGGCAACAGGACACAACCCATGCCATGAGAACACACCCAAGAGCAGTATGGAACCACCACCAGCTTACACAGTACTTTGTTGACAATTGGAGTTCATGGCTTCTTGAGATCTGCGCCACTCACAAAAAGCTAAAGAACGCAGCACTGACTCCAGGAACCTTTCTCCAGGGCTCTCAGGACTACACACACTCAATTCATACAATGTGCAAAGCCTACCTCTCAGTCCTCCTAATATCTCTGCTAGAGACACCTGAGCATCAGCTCCACCATGGGTCCCCTGCCCTATTTCTCCAGTTCATTACCCAGTATGACCACGTCTACAATGACCAGCGTCTGGCTCTGATCATAAATGTATGGGTCAGCTCCACCTGTGCAGTTACTCCTTCCTGGATTGATCAGACTGGATCTAATAGATCTAATCCAGATCTTCTTTTCCTGTTAGTCCCGTCTTTCTCTCTTCATGCGGGATCGACTTGGTTCCTCTCGAGGTTTCTTCCTTACCCAAGTGAGGTTTTCCTCACCACAGTTGCCCCTGGCTTGCTCGAGGAGGACTTGGTTTCACTTTTTACTATGTCTGTACATTAACGCTGTGATTTTCTTCTCCTTCATAACAAACTGATTTTCTGTGAGAGCTGCTTTGAGACAACGTTGGTTGTAAAAAGCACTATACAAATAAATATTGATTGATTACCCTCTACACGTTAATGAGAGCCACTTTCTGTAGCAGTTTGGCTCCTCCCCTTCCTCCCCACTAACCAAACAGAGTAATGGAAACACCTGTGGTTAGAAACAGACGCCTCATTAATACAGAGATAAACAGAAGATCCTTTTAGTTTCTAACTAAACCACACAAGAAGCCTGGCTAAGCTTATACTCTGAGAAGCCAGAAAGAACCGTGAGACTATGAGAACATTTATACTGCTATTTAAATCCAGCAGAGACTGACAGTACAACAGTGAACACCCCCTTCATGATGCTAGGTTCACCCACTCATGACTTCTCCACTGTTTAAGGTATCAGTGTTTCTAATACATCAGTTTACATATCTAATGATGTCTGATTGATACCTCAGATCAGGACAACCAAACTAAGCTGTTGAAAGGATCACTGGAATTGTTGGACCACTGGGTCATTGGTATTTAACCATTGGTGGGCATGTGTATGTTCTAGATCTCCTCCAGCTCCATTTACCATCTACTGTTGTCTGAGGCCTTCCATGTCTGTCTGAATACACTTCAGTTAAACAGTGGAATCTGACACTAATTATCGGTAACTGGTTTTATTTGACGATGAAAAAGAGTCAGTATGTCACCCAGAACTCTGTCACACATGCTCAGTCTGGGTCTTTAATGGAAAGGTGGATGTTTATTCTAACATCAGATTCACATAATCAAGTCTGAGATCTCACCAGCATCAAAGTTCAGCCATGCAAATAAAAGAAAACCCACACTGAGACCCTGCAGCTCAGGACAGATCAGGACAGTACACACTGGCTACCTGTAATTACTGATCTCAGATCTGCCTACAGTAGAGTGTCTTGGACTTTGAAACTAACTTACTGATGAGCTACAGCTGCACTAGAATCAGTTTGTCATCTTACAGGATCAAACATGCAGTGTAACTCACCTTGAGCTCTAAAGGTTACCGATGTTGGTGAGAACAGTGATCTGCTAAGGAACACCTTTAGCTAGTCCTACAGTCACATTAGCAGCTTCTCTGTTTACATTAAAGCACTGCTGCAGGAGATCTGGAGACCTGAACCATGTTCTGCAATATACAGTACCGTGCAAAAGTCAGAGACCACCATTCATATCCTTACTGTCCATCAGGTACAAAGTATTCAGAGGCCGGACCTCAGTACTGTATATACCTTAGTTCATTTGATTTCCTCAGTTAGACAGGTAGCTCACGGTTTTGTTTTCCAGGTGTTTTGATCTCCAGCATCTCTGGACTTGTACTAGTATTGAGAGTGAAAACAGGAGACAATGCCACCATCCACTGTGGGTTATTGGTGATGCCATTTGGGCTGTAAAATGCCCCTGGTTTTGGTCCATAGATCAAAGGTTTTTCAAGGTTTCTTAGATCTGCTCTTGGTGTACCTTTTTGGTGCCTCGTGCAGTGGATATCCAGAGAGTCCTGCACAGCCTGCCAGTATGACAATCACTTCACTCACAGCCTTATAACATTTAAGGGGGAATTGAGCAAGAAGGAGTTTCAGCACTATGGACAGGGCCTGACTCTTGGAGCTGGTGGACCTTTTGTTCTTCTCCTACACAGTTACAGAGACAAATCACAGAGGAGATAGGGATGGAGCTCTGTAAAGGGGTTTGTGTTGGCTGTTCATGTATCAGCTACAGTACTAGATAATTTAGGGCTCTACAGGTGAAACTCACCAACTTACTCATCTGCACTCAGGGTCCATAATCAGCTATTCTGGAGAACGCTACAGCTGGTCATCTTATAGCAGGGTGACTGCAATGGTGCTCATGAGGTGAGGCTTAAGCAGGGTTGTAAATGTGTGGTGGGTCTGTATGAACTCAGATAAACAGTGATGTGTGAGAGATAGAGACACGCTACTACAGAAAACCCACAATTGGACCCTGCAGCTCAGAGCACATCAGACCCCTGTTCACTGTCTGTACTGACTGATCTTCCATCTGCTCTGTACTGTGTAGACGGAAGATTCAGGCCCGGTTTAGAAGCTGAAGCAGGTTTACAGTCTGATTTACACATTATACACACACAGTTCTGTACAGCTAGGAATTACCAAGTCTGATCTAACCTGAGAGCTCAGTGTTCTCACATCTGTTCTGTGTTGGGTAGGTGCAGTGTTAATGCTGAAACTGACTTAGAACCGGTTCTACAAACACTCGAGTGTGAAAACTTTACATTTCAGAGACACAATGAAGAAGAATATGATGCTGGTGGTTGATACGTTACTGTGGCAGTGGCAGTTTGGCTCCTCCCCCTTCCCCCCAACCACACACAGTAATGGAAACATCTGTGGTTAGAAACAGATGCCTCATTAATACAGAGATAAACAGAAGCTCCTTTTAGTTTCTAACTAAACCACACACCCACACACACACACACACACACACACACAACACACACTCACATCTGGCTAAGTTTATACTCTGAGAACCCAGACAGAACCGTGAGACCATGAGAACATTTATACTGCTATGTAAATCCAGCAGACTGACAGTACAACAGTGAACACCCCCTTCATGATGCTCCTAGGTTCATCCACTCACGACTCCTCCACTGTTTAAGATTTCAGTGTTCCTAATACATCAGTTTACATATCTAATGATGTCTGACTGAAAGTCTAACATGAGGGACGTCTGGTTCTCCCTCCAAAACACCAAACCTCTTTATCCTCTTGTCACTTGGTCAGTGGACTAAATATAGAACCCTATATCAGCCTGCTTCACTCAGGACCACTTGCTCTGTTTGGTAAAGTGTGGAAGCTGTCTGAGTCTGGGAGCGGTCCAATGAACAGATCTCTGGTCCTCCTGAAATCGTTGGTCCAGTGTACACTGTGGGGTTGTGTGATTGGCCCATAACAGGCCTGCTTGACTCACCTTCCCCAGTTCATGATGGCAGGGAAAGAGTTGCTGTGGACAATACTATCAGGAAGCATGTGATCAGTTTGCATGTCTTTGATTGGTGAGCTCTCTGAACAACAAGACTAACCGCTATGCTGTGGGCCGTAATGGAAAATAGAAATGTTCCACTGATGTGGACCAATCAGATCTCAGGACAGACATGTTCTGTTGGATGGCCCTTGTATGGTATGATGTCATGTATGGGTGGTTGGGGTAGCTCAGTGGGTAACACCACTACTTAGGGTGCCACCTCTACGTGTGGGAGACTGGGGTTCGAATCCCAGTCTGGATGACTATGCTGAGCTACACCAATAAGAGTCCTTGGGCAAGAATCCTTGACTACGTTGGCCTACCTGTAATCATTAACCTTGTAAGTCGCTCCTGATAAGAGCATCAGCTAAATGCCATAAATGTAAATGTATATGTATGGGCAGGACAATGGATTCTTGTGGTCCACAGAGACAGATTTACCACATAAGAGATCACAACAGTCCAGAAAGAGCAGTTAACACAGAGACACAGCCTTCAGAGAGACTCGGGCATACCTGTGGCACTACCACTGACCAGGACAGGGTGCATTCAGGGTTCACCGTCTTCATGTTGCGTGTGGCTGCTGGTCACCTGCATGCCATTTAGAGTCATTTGCCATCTTCCACTTACAACATGGAGATCACTACATACAGTCTCTCCTCTCTCTCAGTCTTTAAAACACAGTACAGCACACTCACACCCTTCCAACCCCGAGAGTCTAGAACAGGAAACACACAATGAGGCCCTGCAGCTCAGAGCACCTCAGACCCCTGCTCACTGACAGATCTCACATCTGCTCTGTACTGTGTAGACGGGAGTTTCAGGTCTGGTTGAAGCGGAGACACTGATCTGGGATCTGACTCGTGTCCTTGTATCTACATATGAGTGAGCAGCCTGTGAATGAGTGTTCTGCAGTAATAGGAACCTGAGTTAATGCTTTAGAGAACTTTCTGTGTCATGAAATAAAAAATGTATGATATGGTTCTTCAGACACACACACCCACACCCACCCCCCCCCCCACACACACACGGTCAGTGCCAGTGATTACTGTACCAGAACGGAGGTCAGTAAACTGGCCAGTGCTCCATTTCACATGCTCAGTTTAGACTTTAATGGAAACATCACCACAACATCAGAGCCCAGCTTCAAAGTTCAGCCATGGACAGGTAGTTCATGAATCCAGATGTGTTAGAACAGGGTGAACTCCAGCACTCCAGGACTGTTACTGTACACTCCTACAGTCTCAGAGTTAAACAGGTGTAGTCTGATTGACAGGTGTGCTTGTTTAAAGTCAGTGTTACTGAGTTTAATCCTGCTGACTCTAAACCTACATACCCAGAATCAAAGAAATGCAACAGTGAGGTTAGTCACATGTCTAAATATAGATCACAGTGTTAAGAACTGACCCGTCAGGCAGCGATCATGTGATCAGTTTACACGTCTCTGATTGGTGAGCTCTCTGAACAACAAGACTAACCGCTATGCTGTGGGCCGCAATGGAAAATAGAAATGTTCCACTGACGTGGACCAATCAGATCTCAGCACAGACATCCACTTCAAAGACCCTCGCCATCACCAGCCCCCCAGCACCAGTCTCTGAGATGGAGAGATCGAGAGTTGCTCTCATCCCTCTCATGTGTAAGTAAACTTCTACATCTGTTCAGTTCCATCTCATAGTGGACTTTGTGGCACTCTGGAACCATCAGAACATCTTGGTTCTGTACATGTTTGTTTAATCTGGGTTTGATTTTATGTTCCAGGTGTATTGATCTCCACCATCTCTGGAATCGTAGTGGAGATGAGAGTCAAGCCAGGAGACAATGCCACCATCTACTGTGACTCTACTTATCAGAGTAAATTTACACTAGTGTGGATTATAAAACCCTCCAATAACAATCAACCTCCTCTCATTCACTTAACTGAAGATACCACACCTCCATGTTACTCTCATGTGTGGAACTACAGCAAAGGAACCTATGACCTGCTGGTGAAGAACATCACTGAGTCAGACCTGGGCCTGTACTACTGCGCTCTACATGAGATAAAGTTTACTAGAGGTAGAAATGGAGAGAGAGTCCGAGAAGATGTTTATCATGAAGGAAACAGAACCACGTTCCTCTCTTTCCTTGGTGAGTCTGTTCATTCTGACCTACTGGATCTTCAGATCTGGGTCTCCTCCAAAATTTAAAATGTCTCCTAGGTTGGTAAATGAGGTTCTGCTGATCTAACTAATACAGTTCTATTCGCTTAGCCATTACAGACAAGACGGTTCCTTGTGCTGGTCCATCCCAGACCCCTTCCACACTCCAGAACCCCTCCACCCCTTCTGTATCAGACTGTAGTGTCTGCTGGAGACTGCTGGTCAGTGTGTGTCCTGCATGTGTTCTCCTCACCTTGGTCGTCTCCTCCACCTGTGTGTACTGTATCTACAGGAGCAGATCTAAAGGTACTCTCTCTCTCTCTCTCTCTCTCTCTCTCTCTCTCTCATGTAGTAATATAAAATATCTAGAACGTTTGTACAGATGTGAAACTGTAAAAAAAAACAGCTTCATGATCATAATGTCATGTCCTTCCCAACCATAACAGCTGATGGTACAGCAGAGCAAGGAGGGAATATGGAAATGAGGAACCATAATGAGGTAATAACACACACAGCACACTTTATATTATACACTCATTTAAATACAGTCCACACAGAGCAGCTCATTTCTCTGGGTGGGTTATTGGGTGGGGGAATGTTTTTATATTAACTTGTTTGAGATGTTGGGATGTCCACTAAAGCCAAAATCACCTCCAAGTTGAGGATCAGCATTATATGGTTGTAGTGATTGATAAATGTATTTCTTGATGTTATTAATAATTGTTATTATTGATGGATGTAGTTATAGATAGGAGTGGTTATAGACAGGTGTAGTGTTTATAGCTATAGTAATTGATAGATGTAGTTATTGGCTGTCATTTTTGAGGATTGTAAATATGGATAGCTATATTGATTGATGTGTAGTGATTGACAACTGTAGGCAGTAGTTACTAATGGCTATACTTGATATTGATAAGTTCTCTCTCTCTCTGATCAGGTGGGCTGTTCTGAGGATCATCAGTGTGGGAGCTGTATGAATGGAGAGTTCTGTTTCCACACTGTGGTCTGTTACACATCTCTGAAATCTGACTAAACACACCAGCCTTCCCACAATCCCACATACACACACCTGTAAGACCTGCCTGAGTGTTTAATTTGCTCCACATGTACATTAGAAAAGTTCATATCTCCAAATAAAGCTTACTGTAAATAAACAATATGAAGGTGGAGTGTCTTTATTTTGATAGCTCTCACTGACTACAGAGTATCAAGTCCTTTAGACCACCAGGACCTGCTGGAAGGACCAAACTTTATTAAGCTTTAATTAACAGACCAAATAACTCTGGCTTCTTTACTGGCATTCCCAGAGTTACTGATCAATAAGCCTGGTAACCTAGTATAACACTTCTGTACCAGCTTTTAAATCAATAACCAGCAGCAGCTCAACCGGGTCCAACACTTAGCCCTAGACCTGCTAGCTTGCTGCTCCGCTCTGCATCAGTCAACCAGTTTCACCCCAGCTCTTCTCATGTTCGGCCTCAAGTTCAGTATGCCCACACACTCTGTCTTTAGTTGACCCCTGAATCAGTGGAGGACAGCAAGCCTGGAGCCAGGTATACCAAGGAGCTCTCCCACCATCTCCACACAGTGCACCAGCATGCTAAGAGAGGACCAGGGTGTGTCCAAAGCTTACTCGACAATGGCCATTTGGCTCACTCTCTCAGGCACACAGCCCATTTCTCCTGGGGCATGGTTATATCTGCACAACCCAGGCCGGATGAAAAGACACCGTCACAGACTCAGGTTACTGTGGGATGGCCCTTGTATGGTATGATGTCATGTATAGGCAAGGCAATGGATTCTTGTGGTCCACAGAGACAGATTTACCCCATAACAACAGACCACCACAGTCCAGAAAAAGAAGTCAACACAGAGACAAAGCCATCAGAGAGAGTCAGGAATACCTGTGGCAATAACGGTGACCAGGACAGGGTGCATTCTGGGTTCTCCGTCTTCATGTGTGTGGCAGCTGGTGACCTACATGCCATTTAGAGTCATTTGCTATCTTCCACATACAACGTGGAGATCACTATATACCATCTCTCCTCTCTCAGTCTTTAAAAAAACAGTACAGCACACTCTCACCCCACACCCCTCCAACCCTGAGAGTCTAGAACAGGAAACACACAATGAGGCCCTGCAGCTCAGAGCATCTCAGACCCCTGTTCACTGACTGTCTGTACTGACTGATCTCACATCTGCTCTGTACTGTGTAGATGGGAGATTCAGGCCTGGTTAAAGTGGAGACACTGATCTGGGATCTGACTCGTGTCCTTGTATCTACATATGAGTAAGCAGCCTGTGAATGAGTGTTCTGCAGTAATAGGAACCTGAGTTAATGCTTTAGAGAACTTTCTGTGTAATGAAATAAACCATGTATGATACAGTTCTTCAGACGATAGATCATCTTCTGCACTACAGACACACGGTCAGTGATTACTGTACCAGAACGGAGGTCAGTAAATCTGCCAGTGCTCCATTACACATGCTCAGTTTAGACTTTAATAGAAACATCATCACTACATCAGAATCCAGCTTCAAAGTTCAGCCATCGACAGGTAGTTCATGGATCCAGATGTGTTAGAACAGGGAGAACTCCAGCACTCCAGGACTGTTACTGTACACTTCTACAGTCTCAGAGTTAAACAGGTGTAGTCTGATTGACAGGTGTGCCTGTTTAAAGTCAGTGTTACTGGGTTTAATCCTGCTGACTCTAAACCTACATACCTAGAATCAAAGAAATGGAACATTGAGGTTAATCACACGTCTAAATATAGATCACAGTGTTAAGAACTGACCGTCAGGCAGTGATCATGTGATCAGTTTGCACGTCTCTCATTGGCCAGCTCTCTGAACAACAACACCAACCGCATAGCTGTGGGCCGCAATGGAAAATAGAAATGTTCCACTGACGTGGACCAATCAGATCTCCGCACAGACATCCGCTTCAACGACCTCACCATCACCAGCCCCCCAGCACCAGTCTCTGAGATGGAGAGATCGAGACTCGCTCTCATTATTCTCATGTCTAAGTAAACTTCTACATCTGTTCAGTTTCATCTCATAGTGGACTTTGTAACACTCTAGAACCATCAGAACATCTTGGTTCTGTGTATGTTTGTTTAATCTGGGTTTGATTTTGTGTTCCAGGTGTTTTGATCTCCAGCATCTCTGGAATCATAGTGGAGATGAGAGTCAATCCAGGAGACAACGCCACCATCTACTGTGAATGCACTCAGCAGGGTAAATACATGATAGCATGGTTTATAAAACCCTACAATGAACATCCTCCTCTCATTAACTTAACTGAAGATACCACACCTCCACGTTACTCTCGTGTGTGGAACTACACCAAAGGAACCTATGACCTGCTGGTGAAGAACATCACTGAGTCAGACCTGGGCCTGTACTACTGCGCTCTACAAGAGAGGAAGTTTACTAGAGATAGAAATGGAACGAGGGTCAGAGAAGATGTTTATCATGAAGGAAACAGAACCACGTTCCTCTCTTTCCTGGGTGAGTCTTTTCATTCTGACCTACTGGTTCTTCTGATCTGGGTCTCCTTCAAAAGTTAAAATGTCTCCTAGAACAGTAAATGAGGTTCTGCTGGTCTAACTAATACAGTTCTATATTCTTAACCATCACAGATGCAATAGTTCCTTGTACAGCTCCACCCCAGACACCCTCCACCGTCCAAACCACCTCCACCACCCCTCCCGTATCAGACTGTAGTGTCTGCTGGAAGCTGGTGGTCAGTGTGTGTCCAGCATGTGTTCTCCTCGCCTCAGTCGTCTCCTCCACCTGTGTGTACTGCATCTGCAGAAGGAGAACTAAAGGTACTCTCTCTCATATACTAATATAAAATATCCAGAACGTTTGTACAGATGTGGAAGTGTACAAAAGAACAGCTTCATGATCATAATGTCGTGTCCTTCCCAACCATAACAGCTGATGGTACAGCAGAGCGACGAGGGAATATGGAAATGAGGAACCATAATGAGGTAATAACACACACAGCACACTTTATATTATACACTCATTTAAATACAGTCCACTCAGAGCAGCTCATTTCTCTGGGTGGGTTATTGTCTGTATTGAGATGAATGTCTTCGCAATACCTGCAGTTTGGTGGTGGTGGTGTTGGTTGTGGTGGCGGTTGCGGGGGTGGTGATGTCAGCTATGCTTCATTAAACATCCCGAACAGTGGACAGAGACGGCTGAAGAAGAAGACAGTTGAAAGCTCTGAGCTGTGTACATACTCTGAGGTTAAAGCTGAGAGAATGTAGACCTTCTGAGGAGGATGCTGGAGGTTCAGGAGGCTGAAGAATGAAAGGACCTCAGTGGGCAGGTTTGGGGTCAGATTGATTTCATGTTCTCTGTATGAAGTTCATTCTTTAATATTTGTTTGTACTTTTAGTTTAAACCTTTAGTTGACCTTAGTAGCAGTGCTGTATACATATAGTGTACAGGGCCTTTATAAGGTCAGGGACCTCCATATTGCGTCCTCCTGTGATCTCTGCCCAAGTTGTGTTTTTGTAACCAGCTGTCCTTCTGTTCTAATGTCCTTCATTTGTATCAGTATTGAGAGACGATCGTGTGTTTCAGCTGTATTACTAACTTAGAAAATAATCAAACTTATTTTTAATCTATTTGAACTGGCTGAAAATTCTGATTATGACTTTGTGAGAGCGAGTGTTCACACTGCACTGAGTTCTAATAAAGCTGATCTGAATCCTGGTGAATGGTGTGTGAGAATGTATACTAAGATTAGTGTAGGTCCAGTTTAGGTAGGATGCAGGCCGCCTTCTTCTTTGACCTACGAAACTCCGAGGTCTGGCTGGAAGTGAGTGCTCACTAAATGGGTTCTGTAGCAGTTACTGAACAGAAGCTGTGGAACAATTTACACTGAACTCTAATACAGTTGATCATCTGAACACTGGTGAAGGATGTGTGAGATGATGTGTACTGACTATACCACAGGTACAGTTCAGGCAGGTCAATGTGCTCGTTCATTTTTCCCTCTAAACCTGATCATGCAGGGTCATTTCAGACGGTGGCAGCTGCTGATGGTAAGATCAGATAAAGGTGTGTCTTTCAGAGCACAGCAGCAGCTCACACATGCAAAAACAGGAAACCCACAATGAGGCCCTGCAGCTCACGTCACATCACTGAGTCATCTCACATCTGAAAACTGGCCATCTTGAACTTTGAGACTGGTCTATGATCAGCTTATTGTCTACTTAAGTCAGTGATATCCTAAGCAGTACATTTCAAATCACTAGCAGAAACAGATTCCACCTGCCCTGTACCGCAGACACCTCGCACTCCTAGTAAACTGAAATGGATAAGTTTCCTGCAATCTCAACAGTGGGCACTGAAAGTGATCATGTACCCGAGGTCACTGTAGCACACCAGGTGTTACCCCAGGGGAAGAAAGGGCCCTTGAAGCACAGGTGAGTGCAGCAGCAGGCATTATCACTTTTCACATTCACAGAACACAAACCCAACACAGACCATAAGCTAGTGAGTCTTTCATTGGCTTGTAAGGTAGACTCTGTAGTTCTTTAACTCGAATGTGATCTTTCAGCACACCACCCCTTTCCTTTGGTGCTGGGCCCTCCCTCTCTGCCTATTCTAAAAACACCTACATTGCCAATGTCAAAAAAAAACTCAGCAAGCTCTCACTATGATACAACACAGCTGAGAGTGAGAGAGCTTAGTGCTCTAGCTCCTGGATCACTGCCCTTGTTCCACTGCTTGGTCACTGGGATCAGGTGCAAGGATTAGCATGCTGGTCTAAAGAGGGAACAGGAGGTGGGGCCCAGATTTTGTAGCATAGGTGACGGCCTATTCCCACTTTAAGCTTAAGCCATCTTGCCACTGTCTCTCGTGGCAGTCAAAGGTGATGCCATTTGGACAGAATCAACACTTAGCTATGACTATACTGGAGTATATCACTCACTGACTCAGTCAGTGTTACTGGGTTTAATCCTGCTGACTCTAAACCTACATACCCAGAATCAAAGAAATGGAACAGTGAGGTTAATCACACGTCTAGATATAGATCACAGTGTTAAGAACTGACCCATCAGGCAGTGATCATTTGATCAGTTTACACGTCTCTGATTGGTGAGCTCTCTGAACAACAACACTAACCGCATAGCTGTGGGCCGCAATGGAAAATAGAAATGTTCCACTGACGTGGACCAATCAGATCTCAGCACAGACATCCGCTTCGAAGACCCTCACCATTACCAGCCCCCCAGCACCAGTCTCTGAGATGGAGAGATCGAGAGTCGCTCTCATCACTCTCATGTGTAAGCAAACTTCTACATCTGTTCAGTTTCATCTCATAGTGGACTTTGTGGCACTCTAGAACCATCAGAACATCTTGGTTCTGTACATGTTGGTTTAATCTGGGTTTGATTTTGTGTTCCAGGTGATCTCTGCCCATGTTTTGCTTTTGTAACCAGCAGTAAAGGGGTCACACTGAGTCAGAATTTGTTTCAAGTTCAATCTAAGCATAAAGCTCAGTGTGATGAAGAATATGATATTGGTATATGTCACTGTAGTCCCTAATGGTACTTCACCTGTGCCACATTCAGACTCAAACAGTCATGGATATATTTGTGGTTAGTAACACCCCCCTCGTTAAAAACCAGAGGAACAGACACTCCTATCAGTTTCTGAGAAAGGCAAACACACACACTGCCATCTACCAGTTCATATTCACCACACACAGATCAAAACCCACAAAGGTCTTTATCACTGCTAATTCTTAATCAGAAAGTTTAATTGAAATAAATACAATTATATTTGAATGTAAAGCATGGACTCTGTTATTTGTGATTGGTACACTTCTTTATACTTTGACATTAACTGATGAATAAATGATAGACTGGCCATTGTGCTTGTATTCATTGATATTCAAACTTCACACCATGTCGGATGCTGCACATCTTAATGTGCGCTGCTGCTTATTCAGCTATAGTGCTGTTAGTCGAGTTGCCTTGGATTGTACATGGGTAAAGACAACAATATATATGTGTAATCTAACTAGTCTCATCTCAAACACTCTAGACTTAAAAAAACTTACTCAATTATCACCATGCTCAGGGTTACACTGTAGCAAGGTGCGAATCAAGATCAGCATGCCGAGCGACTCTGACCCAAAGGTCCCCCCTAAACCCCCCCCACCACCCACCAGCCAGCCCTCAGACCACAGCCAAAAACACGTGCACAACCCCCACATATGGAGGATCTATGAAGCTAAGACCACAACAGGCCGGACTCAAACGAATCCCTGGACCTCGTCCTTACATCACAGACTGGGTCTGCAGACCAAATTTGTGGCCTGCTTAAAGATGAGGGGGTGAATGTGTGGACAACTATAAAAACCTTAAACGTAAAATCAGACTATGCTGATCATGATTCCATAAGTGAGAGACTTTACTGAAGGACCCGCACCCCCCAGAACAAAGCCTAGATTAGTGGCATTACGAGTATGTGGAACGGCAAAGAGGGGTAGTGGAACTAAGTTGACTTATGTCATTGTTTATGAATGGGCAGCCGTGGGCTGGAGGATTACGGGAGTATCCTAGCCTATTTGGACCAAGAGAGTGGTCTCGTTCTTCTCCTCTTTTGTTCGACAGATTACATATCTTAAATCATAAAATCTTTATTGGAGGAGATGGAGAGGTATGCACCAATGGAATGAGACAGATAGAAAGGAGCACACGCATTCCCATGACCAGAAGAAACGCACAACGCTCAATCTGTCAGAGACTGGTATGGGTGGGTAGTAGTATCATAGGTTCCTTGACACATTGCCTGATATCTGGAGCGACTGACAAGGACATATTCACTACGATGAGGAAAAGATGTATATTCAAGTATATACATACTAGCTAGTAATAGAAGTTAAGTATTGAAATACCACTGAAACTAGATATAACATGCAGGACATTCCTGTTTGTGAACATCATGATCAACTTGAGTCATCCTATTTGAGATATCTAAGGCTTCTACGTGGAGATAATGGATCTGGAATACTGTTCTGAAATTGCCAGATGATTCTTTTGGTTTAAGAGGCGCAGTCATGTGGTGTTCAGCAGTATCGTTAGGGTAAACAAACATGGCCTTTACTTCCTAAATATTGGGCAAAGTTCACTTTTCTTCAGATAGCTGTTTATGACTGGCCTTTTCTGAATTTGAATTCATGACCACTGGGCCTTATGATGGCCTGGATCCTGTCCAGGGTCCTGTCCTGTCCTGCATTACACCCAATCTGCACTGGGATAGGCACCAGTACCCCCGCAACACAAACGGATAGGCGGCCTGAATGAATGAATAAATTAATAAATAAACATACCGTCATTAATTATCTATATTGAGGGGCAGGCCAGTGTGCTATCCAAGAAGCTTGCACACCTTTATACGGAGATATGGTTATTGACTGTAACATCAAATTTAACAAAAAAGGATGAAGATTCATCTCCCTCATCTGAACACACAGAATCTCTTGAGTCTGAGAACTCAACACCCTCAAAGCTCAGACATGCAAAAACAGGAAACCCACAGTGGGGCCCTGACTCAGACTGACTCAGGCCATTTCATTTGAGGGTCTTCAACTGTTGAGAGGTAACATTAAACACATGATCATTTTTAAGTGTTTAGTGTGTCAACAATTCAGTTCTTTACAGGAGATTTCCCTTCCGTTTGAAAAAGGAAGCTGCATCTTCACTTGAGGCCTAAATAAAGGTCATAATATTAAGTAGTGACCTGTCAGGAAGTGATCATGTGATCAAGTTTTATCTTTTTTTATCTTTGTTTTATGATCGGCAAGCAGTCTCTGAAAAAACAAAGAATAAACCGTCATAGCTGTGGGGCCGCCAATCGGAACAGAAATGTGGTCCACTATACATTGTACAATTCAGATCTCAGCACAGCGACATCCACATTCCAAAGCAGACCTCAACCATCACCAGCCCCCCCAGACCCAGTCTGTGAGATGGAGAGAATCGATGAGAGCACTATCACCACTCTCCTGTGTCAAGTAAACTTCTACATCCTGTTCAGTTTAATTCCATATGTGGACTCTGGGGATACTATAGACAACCACAACCCGAAGAGCCTTGGTTCTGTACATTGTTTGTCTTCTCAATCTAGGTGTTTGATTTGTGATCCAGGTGTCTTTGCATCTCCAGCATCTGTCTCGGACTCATAGTGGAGACATGATGTAGTTCAACCAGGAGACAACGCCTACCGAGTGTCACTGTGACCTGTGACCACCATCAAAATGAGCCTGCGACTTTAAAAGTAGTGTGGCTGAGGACAGTTATCCTTCACAGTATCATCAAGACTGCAGATCGACTGACTGTATTTGACTGAAGCAATAATACTCCCACGGTACTCCTTTGTGTGGAACGACACCAAGAGAACTTTTGATCTGCTGGTGAAGAACGTCAGTGAATCAGACCTGGGCCTGTACTACTGCGTTCTACAGAAAGATAAAAGTGGAGATGCATTCTATAATGATGGACATCACTATGGAAGCAGGTCTACATTCCTCTCTCTCCATGGTAAGGTTACATGCTTTAAACTGGTGACTCTTTTGACATGAAGTTATTTGGTAAAGCTAAAGCCATTAAACAGTAACAACATTTTCCTCATGTTCTTATGTGCTTTGAGAAACAATGACAGTTTAAGGTGCCATAGAATCTAAAACTGTATGTACATTATTACATAACTGTGTAAAAAGGGGAGTTCTGTACATAGAGCTGACATACCGTGACAATCAAACCCTGTTCTTTCAAATCCTGCATTTCCAAAAGCAGGACAGGAAAACAGGCAGATTCCCAAATCCTATGCTGTTACGGACTCATTAATATTTACATCCCCAACATTTACATACAACCACAATGGGACTACAGAGCAAGCATGGTGTATGGTGCATGGAGTATGAGAATTCTAGTGCTCCAGGCTGGGAAGGAGACATCAGCATATTTCATTCCCCTCGCAAGGAACACAAGCATCAGTGGTACATGGTGGTTCATCTTTACAACAGGGTGAAGTCGCTTCCTGTTTACCAACTCCTTAACCCAATGTTCCGTTCCACCTTAAATACTGCAGCTTGTATAGCTACCAGAATGTACTTAACTGTGGCACCATTTTTAAGGTTGAATGGGAAATTTCTAAAATAAGTTGGAGAAGAGGAACTTCAGCCCTCATCGTTAATGGCATCTTTGGACGATTATAATCCTGCAGCCTGGACATTTCACTCCCCAAATTCCCAAACTCTTGAGTGGAATAGCTTCTACACAGACGTCAGAGAACAATATAAAATACAGAATAAATACATTGTATGGCATTTTTAAACTCAAGATGAGAGCATGAGTTACCTTCTCTATTACCTCAAGATCCATATGCACTTTGAGAAATGGTAGGTTGTCTATTTCCACATGCTCTTTTATTCCAGACACAACCGTTCCATGTGCTGATCTCTCCCAGTCCAACCCCAGCAGCTTCTGCTGGAAGCTGCTGGTCAGTGTGTGTCCTGTGTGCGTTCTCCTCTCCTCAGTCGTCTCCTCCACCTGTGTGTACTGTATCTACAGAAACAGGACCAAAGGTACTCTCTCTCTCCCTCGTTCTCCCTCTCTCTGCCTCTGAAATGTAATATGAATCTCTAAAACAGACTAACAACCCCAATATGTAAACGTGTTATCCTTGCAAATGAAAACGAAGGTCAGAATGTCTCTAAACGTCCTGTCCTTTCCAAAACTAATAGGTGACTGTACAACAGATCAAAGAGAAAATCTGAAAATGAATAAACATAAGGTAAAAAAAGACACAAACAAAAACACACAACATAAACAGTACACATACTTTATGCATGTATCAATTTAAATAAAAAGTTTCTTTAGAAAATGCTTTCAGAGAATATAAAATACACCTACAGTAAAGATGCTCACTTAATGTTTCACTTCAGTGTTAGCTTTCTGAAGGACAAATGTTTCCTGCAGGTTGGAGATGATGGTGATGTAAACTACGCTTCACTGAACATCCCCAACAGTGGACAGAGATGGCTGAAGAAGAGGACAGCTGAAAGCTCTGATCTGTGCACATACTCTGAGGTTAAAGCTGAGAGAGTGTAGACCTTCTGAGGAGGACCCTGGAGATTTAGGAGGTTTGAGAGCTACAGTCTATGAGGGTGGAGTTTGATGTAGCTTCTGTTTATTGAGTATAGAGAGTCTAAATGATTGAAGGTCATTTATAGATCTTTAGGAAGATCTCAGCGAAGGTTTTCCAAATACCAGATTCTTTTTATTTGTAGTAACAGTATAGATGTCAAGGCCTCCTTTTCATGGAACAGTCCTGTTCTGTCGCTACTCTGCACTCCCCTTCAAGAGGCATTTAGACTGTTCTCCTCCAGTGTTAGTGGTTTAGAAAGTGTGCGGTTGTCGAGAGAAAATATAAAAATACTTGATAGACAAACAAACATTTAATTCTTTACATTTATGACTAAATATGCTGATTACCATTTTTGGAGATGATATTCTCACTGTTCACTGTGAATAAAGGTCATTTGAATCCTAATGAACTGTGTGCATTAGCATTCTCCCTGTTCTGTACTGAAGACCTCCATACCTTTATCACTTACAGACCTTAGTTCAGTCCCCCCCGATCTCTGTAGTGGGTACTGCCAGGCAAAACTCGCCCAAGACAGCATTCATTACAGACAGAGGGCTGTATCAGTTTAGTGTGATGCATTTTGGACTAAACAATGTCCCAGTACCACCGCACTGAGATTCCTTAGGTGTGGGCGGGTGTATCCTAATGTGGTGAATAAGAGGGGTTTCTGCACAGCTAGCAGGAGTTTCAGTACCATGGACAAGGACTGACTCTTTGTTCTGCCTTTCATAACACAACTTGTAGAGGAGACAGAGGGAGTTCTATAAATAAGGCTTCAATGTCTGTTCATCACTTGAGTGAAGACACTAGATCATTTAGGGGGCTACAGGAGAAAGTCACACAAAGATGCATGACTGAGTGCTTACTTATTTACTTATCTGTCTCCAGGATACCTAATTAGTTAAACTGGATGAGTTAAACTTTTGGTCTTCTTGTGCAAGTTGGACAGGATTTCCAGATCAGCTCTTAATAATGTTTTTGATACCTGTAATCTAACATTTCTAGTTGTTGGAAAGAGAGGCATAGTAATATTATTATAACAGTAAACTTAATTTATAACTACCAAAAACACAAACCTACAGTCCAAAACCTTCACAGATAAATGATGACAGCTTTTAATACACTACAGTGAGAATACAAAATGGCAAAATCCAGTCAGTAAGACAAACTAGAGGAAATCAAGCAACAGACATCTCTATCCCAGCTAATGAGTACATGTGAACCTGACAGCTGGCTGTCTTTTAGCAGTGTTTGATACAAACATACAAAGAGAATGCACTGACTGTTTAAGCAGGAATGGAAACGTGTGGTGGGTCAGTAGGAAATCAGATACACTGATCTCCTGAGTCTGAGTCTCCTCCCCCACACAGAGATAGAGACACGCTACAACAGGAAACCCACAATGAGACCCTGCAGCTCAGAACACATCAGACCCCTGTTCACTGTCTGAACTGACTGATCTCCCATCTGCTCTGTGCTGTGTAGATGGGAGATTCAGGTCTGGTTTAGAAGCTGAAGCAGGTTTAGTGTCCGATCTACACATTATACACACACACAGTTATATACAGCTAGTAGTTACCAAGTCTGATCTAACCTGAGAATTCAGTGTTCTCACATTGGTTCTATGTTGGGTAGGTGCAGCCTTCAGACAGAACCAGTTCTACAATCACTCAGGGGTAAATCGAGTGAAAACTTTACATTTCAGAGACACAGTTAAGATGAATGTGATGCTGGTGGTTGATACGGTACTTTGACAGTGGTAGTTTGGCTCCTCCCCCTTCCCCCCAACCACACAGAATAATGGAAACATCTGCAGTTAGAAGCAGACGCCTCATTAATACAGAGATAAACAGAAGCTCATTTTAGTTTATGGCTAAACCACAGACACACACACACACACACACACACACACACACACACACACACACACACACACACGCCTGGCTAGGTTTATACTCTGAGAAGCCAGACAGAACAGTGAGACCATGAGAACATTTACACTGCTATGTAAATCCAGCAGAGACTGACAGTACAACAGTGAACACCCCCTTCATGATACTCCTAGGTTCATCCACTCACGACTTCTCCACTGTTTAAGATATCAGTGTTCCTAATACATCAGTTTACATATCTAATGATGATCTGACTGAATCTCTAACATGAGGGACGTCTGGTTCTCCCTCCAAACCACCAAAACTCTTTATCCTCTTGTCACTTGGTCAGTGGACTAAATATAGAACCCTGTAGGACATATCACCCGGTTTCACTCAGGACCACTAGCTCTGTTTGGTCGAGTGTGGAAGCTGTTTGAGTGTGGAAGCAATTTGAATCTGGGAGCGGTTTAATGAACTGATCTCTGGTCCTCCTGAAATTGGTGGTCCAGTGTTTACTGTGGCGTTGTGTGATTGGCTCATAACAGGCCTGCTTGACTCTCCTTCCCCAGTTCATGATGGCAGGGAAAGAGTTGCTGTGGACAGTACTGTCAGAAACCATGTGATCAGTTTGCATGTTTCTGATTGGTGGACTGTCTGAACAACAAGACTAACCGCTATGCTGTGGGCCGTAACTGGAAATAGAAATGTTCCACTGATGTGGACCAATCAGAACTCAGCACAGACATCCGCTTCAAAGACCCTCGCCTTCATTAGGCCCCCAGCACCAGTCTCTGAGATGGAGAGATCGAGAGACGCTCTCATCACTCTCATGTGTAAGTAAACTTCTACATCTGTTCAGTTTTATCTCATAGTGGACTTTGTGGCACTCTAGAACCATCAGAACACCTTGGTTCTGTACATGTTTGTTTAATCTGGGTTTGATTTTGTGTTCCAGGTGTTTTGATCTCCAGTATCTCTGGAATCATACTGGAGATGAGAGTCAAGCCAGGAGACAGCGCCACCATCTACTGTGACTGCACTCCGCAGGGTAAATTTTTCATAGCATGGTTTATAAAACCCTCCAATAATCATCAACCTCCTCTCATTCACTTAACTAAGGAGTCCACATCTCCACGTTACTCTCGTGTGTGGAACCACTCCAATGGAACATTCGACCTGCTGGTGAAGAACATCACTGAGTCAGACCTGGGCCTGTACTACTGCGCTCTACATGAGATACAGTTTACTATGGACATAAATGGAGAGAGAGTCCGAGAAGATGTTTATCATGAAGGAAACAGAACCACGTTCCTCTCTTTCCTGGGTGAGTCCGTTAATGCTGAGGTGCTGGTTCTTCTGATCTGGATCTCCTTTCAAAGTTAAAGCTAGAAAACTTTAAGAACATTGTGTTCCAGGTTAAAATGTCTCCTAGGTTGGTAAAGAAGGTTCTACTGATCTAATTTATTCGGTTCCATCCTCTCCCTCACTACAGACATGACCTCCACCCCTTCAGACTGTAGTGTCTGCTGGAAGCTGCTGCTCAGTGTGTGTTCGGTTTTTGCTCTCCTCTCCTCAGTTGTCTCCTCCACCTGTGTGTACTGCATCTGCAGAAGGAGATCTAAAGGTACTCTCTCTTTCATGTAGTAATCTAAATATCTATAACGTTTGTACAGATGTGGAACTGTCAGTCATCTCTCCCAGTGAACAAGGAACGGCTTTATAATCATGATGTCATGTGCTTCCCAACCATAACAGCTGTGTTTATGGATGGTTGTATGTAATGATAGTTGTAGTTACTGAGGGTTGTAAATATTGTTTGGAGTAGTCACTGAGAGGTGTAGTACTAATAGCTGTAGGTTTTGATGATAGTTATTATTGATGATGTAGTTATAGGTATGTGTAGTTATTGATAGGTGTAGGGTTTATAGCTTAGTAACTGATGGTTGTATTCACCGATGTGTAGTTATTGATCACTGGACTCATATTTAGCCAAAGTTATTGATAGCTGTGCATATTGATAAGCTCTCTCTCCTTCTCTTCCTCTGATCAGGTGGGCGGTGCTGAGGGGGATCAGTGTGAGAGGAGTACGAATGAAGTGTCCTGTTTATAAACTGATATCTGTTACACACAGACACCTGCCTCCTTGTTTGATTTGTTTTGAAAATGTACAACTGAATATTTAATATTTACTATTACAGCTGACTGTAAATAAACACTATGAAGGTGAAGCGTCTTTCTTTTGATAGCTCTCACTCACTACAGAGCATCAAATCCTTTAACCCACCAGGACCTGCTGGAAGGCCCAAACCTGGTTCATGCTTTGTTAACGAAGAGAAATACCTCAGCCACTGGTGTTCATGGAGTTGCTGAACAATGAGCTTAATAACCTATTATATATCACATCTCTTAGGAGCTTTTAAAACTCTTTTGAATTCAGCCTTAACTAATCCTGCTAGCCTGATGCTCCACTCGGCAGCAGTCAACTGGGTTAACCCAAGCTGATTTCATATTCGGCCATAATCTCAGTATGCCCACACAGTTAGTCTTTAGTTGACCCCCGAGCCAGTAAAGGACAGGATGCCTGTAGCCAGGTATTGAAAATGAAAATTGAAAATGAAAATGGCCAGACAGCCGACGCTCTCAGATACACAGCACTTTTCTCCTAGGACATGGTTATGTCTGAACAACCCAGACTGCATGAATAGACACTGTCACAGGCTGAAGTTGCTGTGGGATGGCCCTTGTATGGTAGAAGTGCACCTGTACAAGATACCCTGTCTTGTATGGGCAGGACAATGGATTCCTGTGGTTGGCAGATTTGCCTCTTAAAGAGACCATGCCCTTAGAGAGAGTTGGGCACCCTGCTGCACTTACATGGACCAGGACGATGAACATTCAATCAGACCAGCTGTGGAGAGACTCTGAATGCTGGGATGGCTGGATTTAGAGGGGCTGCAATCAGGGCGGAGCCCTTTGTTAAAACGAGAGCTTGTTGTGGTAGTTGTTGATGTGTTGTGTAGTTCGAATAAATGGCATGTATTCAGTGTTATTCCTGTGTAGCGTCATTAGCGTGTGGAAGGTGTTCACTGTCTTCATGTGTGGGGCAGCTGGTGACCTACATGCCCTCTCCCTGTTTGAGTCAGTGGCCTCTTTCATTTTCAGAGTTTAGAGTCCTTTGAAGTCTTCCACCTACTGCATGGAGATCACTACATACCGGTGTCCTCTCACAGTCTTTACAACACAGTAAAGAACACTTACACCCCTCCTCCACCTCCTCCTCCAACCCTGAGAGCCTAGAACAGGAAACCCACAATGAGGCCCTGCAGCTCAGAGCACATCAGACCCCTGTTCATTGACTGTCTGTTCTGACTGATCTCACACCTGCTCTGTACTGTGTAGACGGGAGATTCAGGCCTGGTAAAAGTGGAGACACTGATCTGGGGTTTGTTTGAGGAGTCCTTTTATCTACATGTGAGTAAGCAGTCTGTGAGTGAGCTGGATGTGCTGCTGTAATAGAAGCCTGAGTTTATGTTTCAGTATCAGTCGGCTTTCACTGCAATGGAATAAACCAGGAGAGATATGGTTCTGCAGGTGGCAGGTAGTCTTCTGTACCACACTGTCATGGAAACATCTGTTGTCTTTGGCGACCACCTGAGTGAAACGATCAGACACTCATCAGAGCACCCCAGACCACCTGTACTGACTAATCTTACTCATGATCTGCACTGTGTAGATACAACATACAGGCCTAGTTAAAGGGGGGAAAATGAGTTTGGTATGCTGATTTCTGGTTTATACATTTTCATGGTAGCCATGGTTACACTAACTTAGAATCTCACTTCATTAGTATCTTATGAATAAACAAGTATAATATACAGTTACAGTTCAGTACAATGAAGAAAACCAAACTGGTATATCAAACTGTTCAAATGTTACTTGATCTGAACCACACACAGACTCACACAGCCATGGAAACATCTGTGGTTAGTAACATCTGCCTGTTGAAGGTGCAGAGACAAACAGACACTACTTTCAGTTTCTGAGAAAGCCAAAACACACAGAGGCACACTGACATCCTCCAGCTCAGTTCCACCACACACAGTCCAGAACCCATCAAGGCTATCGCTAGCTCTTCTTTAGACAGTCCTCTTGGACCAGTTTCCCAAATCTTGAATGTATTTGAACTCGAGCAATGGACTCACATTATAATAATAATAATAATAATAATAATAATAATAATATTATTATTATTATTATTATTATTATTAACAAAGCAGAAACAAGCAGGTCAGTGTGTTGGCTGATGCATCCAATAACAAACTCGAACATACATGCTCAGTTGAGAGCGGAACAGTTGCTAAGTGTAAGATCAGATAGAGGTGTGTCTTTGAGAGCTCAGCAGCAGCTCAGACATGCAGAAACAGGAAACCCACAATGAGGCCCTGCAGCTCAAACCACAACATCAGTAACTGAGACTGGCCTATAGTCATACAAGGTCACACATTAAAGCTCAGCTCAGGAAGCCCAACGGCTTAATTATGTTAAGCTACATCTATGCTGTGCTAGTAAGAGTCCATGGGCAAGACTCCTAACACTACAATGGCCCACCTGTAATGTGATTAACCGTGTAAGTCGCTCTGGATAAGAGCGTCAGCTAATTGCCATAAAGGTAAATGTTCTTGGCTATTACCTGACTAAAGCCTTAAAAATATAGGGGTACATAGGATAACCTCTGTAGTCTCCCTAAAAACCTTTCAGATTTTCTAAAGAACCCATTTAAAATGACTTCCACATCATAGTAAAGGTTCTAGACAGAACTCCTCAATCAGGAGAGAACCTACACAGTGTGATGATTCTTTAGACCAGAGTTAATCACACTCACAAATCTCTAAACATTGTGTTTCAAGGAACTGTGAAGTGGTGGCATCACTCAGAACCCTGTGTCCCTTCTTTAAGGTCACAGGAAATGTGAAAAAAAAGAAAGAATAAAAGAAAAAACAGTAAAATCAGGTGAATCCCACCCACTCTAGAACGGACCAATTAGGAAGTAGTGTCTCTCTTTGGTGGGTTGGCTTATCAAGAAAAACCACTATGCTGTACACAAAGTTAAAAAAGCTCCACTGACGTAGGCCATGGGGATCAGATTTCAACTCAGACATCTGCTTCAGTAACCCTCAGCATCTTCAGCCTCCCCCAGCCTCCAGTCTCTGAGGAGACAGAGTCTCTCTCATCACTCTCATGAGTAAGTAAACTTGAGCTCATGTGTTCATTTTAACAGCTTTAGCTCCATCTTGTATCGAGTCATCTAGTTATATGGGGAAATGAGATCACTAGTCTGGTTTTCTGGTAAGAGCACACACAAGACACTGTTCTGTAACAGTACATCAGATCTGCTGGTCTTTCTTTGTATAAAGTGTGACTGCTGTCTTACAGGTGTTCTGCTCTCCAGGATCTCTGGAACAAAAGAGAAGATGGTTTAAAAAAAAACGTCATCCATAATTTAATTCAGGCAACAACCTGGATCTTTCAGGGGTCCTTCTTAGTGACATACCTTCTGGGGGCTGCTGGGGGTGCTGGACCCTTCCCAGCACTTATTGGGTGGAAGGCAGGAGACATGTTGGACAGGCCACCAATGGGTCACAGGGTGGACACACAAATACACACCAGGGGCAATTTAGCATCTCCAGTTTACCTGATTGCATGTCTCTGGATTGTAAGAAGAAACCGGAGCACCAAGAGGAAACCCACACAGATACAGGGAAAACAAGCAATCTCCACACAAACCCTCCATACCAGAGTCCAGAATCAAACCCGGACCCAGATCCAACCCGTTCTCCTGCTGTGAGACAACAGGACTACACAATGCACCAACATGCCTCCCTACTCAATCAGGTTAAATTGATATGGGGTTAGTGGGCAGCCCTGCCTATGATCTTCTTGCAGTGCCTTAACTGAATCCAGCTGGTATGTCTCACAGTTCATGTACGGTAGTGCCTTTAGCGCATATTGAAAGATCTGTATGGACAGATTTTCTTAATTGTAATTAATAATTAAATACCAGAGTCATCCATAACATCTCTCTCCCGTCTCCCTTTTTAGACAAACAGAATCTGTTCCTCTGGAAAGTCTTTCCAGTTTATGGGAATTGGCTGCATGGAGTAACATCCATTCATTCTCAGGAGCATTATTGAGCTTGGCTGCTGTTGTTGGAAAGTAAGAGGTCGGGCTCCCAAGGACACAACCAGGTAGACTTGTCAGTTGTGGGATTTGAACCCATAACCTTTCAGCTGCTCACCTGTCCTACCACTAGGCCACTGGATATCTGAATATGTGCAGGTAACAAATTAAGTCAACATTAAATTGGTCCAAATGCACCTTGGCATTGAATTGACATGACTTGGCATTAAAAGGGGCGTTGCAGCCATGAAAGGAATTCTCAGGCCCAGGTGTGAGGCAACCTGGCTGGTTATGTTAGCTGCACCATTGCCAAGAATAAAGCCTTACTACTAGATGACCACAGTGTGAATTTCTACCATTTGCCCTGGACATACCAGAGTTCACAGAGGGTTTGCTCACTGTTCTGATGTTTGCCTGCTACAACACTGAAGCCCGCATATCACATCTGCAACTGGTGAGGTAAGTGATGACGCCTGCTACGGTAAAGATTTTGACCATGGATACCTGCCATGGGTCCTCTGTCCAATCCATACAAAAGACCTGTCTCTAGAGATAAGCAGCTATTTGATGTTGCCATGAGATGACTGGAAAACAACGAAATTGGAACTGGCATCAATCAAAAATGTCTCTGCACTGGCCAATACACTCACTTATATGCTGGTTGGAAATGTGGTTGTTGACTAGAATAGGTGAAGACAACCTTCCCCCACCCACTCACACAACCTCAAGCCTGAAAGCTGCTAAGCATCAAAGAGGCACAAACAGGAAATCTTCCCAAAATGTCAAATCAGGCCACTAACCTCTGTAATCACATCCTCTCAACAACACTCTTCATAAACCTGCTATTAGCAAAGCAGCTGCAAGTTCAACCACTAACCTAAACTGGTACCCAAACTGCCAGTGATGGCTGCCCTAAAGAATTTAAGTTGACACTGTGATCATGTAAGTGTTATGTGGCCAATGGTAAGTCATGGAGACCTCCTGTTGATTTCAGGTACCTAACCTAGCAGGTACCTAGCAGGGCCATGAAAGAGAAAAGTCAGCAGGTGTATTTTAGAACATGGCACAGTGACTGACAGTTAGAGCTGGGGTCTCTTGTCATCATTTCCAAGTCAGCTCTCAGAGAGGTGGAGAAAGGATTTCTGAGGTTTTATGAAGTTCACTTTGAATCTAAGACTTGATTAGACATGTGATACAAGAAGCCCTTCAGCTATGCCACCAACAATGAGCAATGAGGTGGTGCTCCTCCCTCACACTGAAAGTAAGAAGCCCATGCTAGAACAGGAAACCCACAATGAAAGCCTTCAGTTCAGATCATATCACACCCCTGTTCACCAGCTCTCTTTACTGGCTGATCTCAGATCTGTTCTGTGTTATATGAAAGTGCTGAACTGACCTCTGACCTCTGGGCACTCTGAGTTCGGATACTCATCACTCATCTCCGAGATAGGACAATGTGAATGACGTAGGAAGCTGGAACAAGAAGACTTCCTTCTTACTGACCTCTCAGTGGTACTGAAATAAAGAATATATATCCTAGACTGCAGCACAAACACGTCATGGAAACATCTGTGGTTTGAGAAGACCACCTCATGATCACACAGAGACAAACAGGAGTTCGTTTTATGTTTCTGAGAAAGTCAAATAACGACCCAACACTCCTTATACTCATTTCAGCACACGTACAGTAGATCTGCACTACAACTGAATCTGGTTAGTGTCTACAAAAGGACCACACAGAACAAATCCCTAAACAGACTCCTGACTCCAGATCTCACACACAAACATGTCCCTGTGCTGGCCAAGGCACCTAACTGCACATGCTCCCACTCTTGCTCAGGTTGGAAATGTGATCGTTGGTGGCAATGTGTGAAGAGTCACCTCCCCCCACCCACTCACACAACCTCAAGTCTGTGAGCTCACGAGCATCAAAGATGCACAAACAGGGAAACTCTACGAAGGTCAAATCAGGCTACTAATGACTTTTGTGCTCAATTTAAGGCACAATTCAAATAAATTCTACCGACATACGGCTCTGGAAAAATTTTAGAGACCACCTGGAAATGATCAGTGTCTCTAGTTGTACAGGTTCTGGGTTTGTGTTGGACCAGAATTCCTCAGTTCTGTTTTATTCTCTACACTCCTGGAACCATGTCTCCCAAATTCCAGATCAGATATTGTATTAGATCTGTTTATTTAGAAAATCACTAATGACCTCCAGAAGACTGGTTTTAGAACATTGGTGTCAAGAGCGCTTTCACCTGGGGCTCAGAGGTGTCTGGACGTTCCAGCGATGCTACATCACAGCTACTGCTGCTTGAGTGACAGTGTATTGCTGCTTTGAGACACACTGGACTGTGCAGCTGCACTGCAGCTACATGGCTGCCTGGACTGGTGCTATCCAATGGCATGCATGAACATGCCAGAGCTACAAGGCCTATTGGTGGGATGGCATTGCGACACTACACTGCAGTTATGAAGCTGCATGGACTGATGGTGTTTAGTTAAATGAAAATATTGCCCCCTTGTGGCTAAGGGCATCAGGGCTTCTGTCTGTTTGACGGATAGTAGTCAAGGTGTGAGATATTCCCTGCAGTAAGGACTCTTCTGGAATCTCTAAATGACTCTATAACAGAGTCTGGGGAATCACTGGGCTGATGACTTATTATGACTTATAACTCAATATAAAGGCCCATGAATCTACAATGAAAAGCTCCTGTAGGTGTCCCAGTACTTTTGTCCATACAGAGTACATCCCTCCCCAAGTGACACCCTCCCTACATTCACGTAGGAAGTGTCCTTGTATCACTTTAGTGCATTTAGGGACTTGCTTTGCTTTGCTGAGTTATGGTCTTTGATCAGGATTAAACATAAAGACTCTGGTTAAAAGTTCAACTCACAGTTCAATAAAAGTCTCTTCTAAATTAACCATGTCCTCTTTATAAGCCATCTCTTAACCAACACCTGCACAACCACAGCATGAACTCCCTTGTTTGATCTACTCAAGGACCATCCTCTTAAGAAGTGGCCAATCAGGAAGTGTAAGACTAGTTTGCCCATCTCTCATTGGTTTGTTGCCTGAGCATTAAGATTAGCCACCATGCGGTGAGACGTAATCGAAAATAGAACATTTCCACTGACGTGGACCAATCAGATTTCACCACTGACATCCGCTTCAAAGACTCTCACTCTCATCAGCCGCCCAGCACCAGTCTCTGAGATGGAGAAATCAGGAGTCATTACTCTCATGTGTAAGTAGACTGTGTCTTTATTCTATGGTGGATCCTTCAGCCTGGTTACCATCAGACCTGTTTAAGAAAACCTAACATGGCTTGTAAAGGTATGTGGGATCTGCACCCTCTTCTTTGTTCAGTCTAAGGTGTGGTTGATGTGCTGCAGGTGTTTGGTTCTCCATGATCTCTGGAGAAGAAGTGGAGATGAAGGTCAGACCAGGAGACAATGCTGTTCTCTCCTGTGATTGTAACTGGAAGAGTGAATTTAGCACGGTTTGGTTTAGGAACTCCTCACATGAGCACATGGTTTTCCACAAAGAGGCTCATCCACGTTACATTACTGTGCTGAATCTCTTCAGCAAAACCAGCGATCTCCTGGTGAGGAACGTGTGTCAATCAGATCTGGGCCTGTACTACTGCGCTCTACACAAAACATGGCCTACCAGAGATAAAGCTCGAGCTTGTTCCGGGGAGGATGTCTGTCTGTATGGAAACAGGACCACCCGACTCTCTTTTCACGGTGAGGTCACTCTGGTTCTAGTTAACGCTAATGTCTTCATAGCCCGTGTCTTAATGAGTCATTAGTGTTTCAGTTCTGGATCTGCACCCACCAGAACCACTTAGTTCTACTCTGTCTCTTACAGTAGACCCCAAACCCCAGACCCCCTACACCCCTCCTGTATCAGACTGTAGTGCCTGCTGGAAGCTGCTGGTCAGTGTGTGTTCTGTGTGTGTTCTCCTCTCCTCCACCTGTGTGTACTGGATCTACAGAACCAGAATTAAAGGTAGGTTCTCTTTACATGCTCAGTGTGTTCCACATTCATTTTTATGTGTTAGACGAGAAGTAGACCTTGAATAGCGAGGCACATTGGCACAGATGTGGGAAACCAGCACACACCTAGAACATATGGTTCTTCAACAAGAAAAATGGTTCTATATAGAACCACAATAATTTAAAGAAGCATATGCAGGATTCAAGAGTGCATGATTACATGTATCATGAAAAGGTTCTTCAGATTGATCGAGAATATGGATTTTCTTTTTTGAGAGGGGTTCTATATAGCAGCAAAGAGGTTATGCTATAGTTATAATGTCAAACTCGTAGGAATAGTACCCTTTGAAAAAGGATCCATATAGAACCATCTACAGCAATTCTACCTCAAGGCGAAAAACCCTTTCACGATGCGGAGAACCCTTTAAACATGTTATTCTCCTAGCTAAAGAACCTTCTTTTTTAAAAACTCTTTTATAAAAACTGGGGTCGGCCCAGCTCTCCTATAGCCAAGATGGTTCCATATATCTTCTTTTGAGAACGGTTCTGTATAGCACCAAACAGCGTTCTGCTATAGTTATGATATTAAACTAGTGGGTTTAGGACTAGTGACTACTCCTGGGTGCCTCCAGGACCAGGGTGAGAAACACTGTTCTACCGCAGTTAGGGTTCTTCAGAGTGTTGACGATGCTATATAGAACCAGTTCATTGCTAAAGAACCCATAGATGACCACCGTGGTATATATAGATCTGACCATTGATCAGTTTACATATTGATTCCTGATATATTTCACTGGCAGTGGGGAAGCAGCACGAGTCAGCAGTGCGTTCCTGTAAGACTACAAGGAACCCAGCCAGTAGAAAACATGACAAGGTACTGCATCACACAGCTAACTGGTACGTCATCATCTCTGATGAAGCACTGGTGTTTTATTGGGGAGTCTCTGTGTGACTGTAGAATCCAGCTCCTCCTCCTTTTGGGGGTCTTAAAGAGGCATTCAGGCCTGTAGCTGGAGTTTAATACGCTGTTTAATGTCTGCAGGTTGGAGAAGATGATGTGTGCTATGCTTCGTTGGACCTCCCAGGCAGAGGAGAGCAGCGTCTGAAGAAGAAGAGAGTTGAGTGCTCAGAGTTCAGCACATATTCTGAGGTTAAAACTGATCAAATATAGAACAGCTGAGGAGGGTCTATAATCTGAAGGGACGTATATCGGATGATACATGTATAATATCCTGTAATGTAAATGTGCTGCATGCAGTAAATGGTAACACTTTAAACACTGCTGTGCTGTGTTGCTTTAACCTGATAAGGACATCTGAAGCTAAACCTGTACTACTTTCAGGATACAACCTGGTCACACTGGATCCACCGGCTGGACAACACCACTAACACCAGTGTGGGTGATGCTACCCTGGTCAGTAGTGGTGTAGTGGTAGTACCCTGATAATGTCCTGGGTGTTGAGTGTGAAGGAGCTAGAGAAACAATAGATGAGCAGGAGTTTCAGCACCATGGACAGGACAGACAGGCAGCACTCAACACCTAGAAATGTTAAACACCTGTAAAACTGATTAAGTCAGCAAATCCCACCTCAAAGTCACACGTCTGAGTGTAGAGCTTTACCTCAGATAGACTTTGGACTGACCATAGCATCACATAAACACTGCCAGCTTACCTGACAGTGGAGATACCCAATGCTGGAATCTGGACTGTATAATTTCTGACAGTGGAGGACTGTGTTCACACTCTCCCCTGATGTAAGCTGGTTTAAATACAGAGTCCAAACTGAAGAGGGCAGTCGTGAGCTGGAGGTTAGGTGATAGGAGGGTCGCCGGTTTGATTCCCTGAACCGGAGAACATGACGCAAGTGCCTTTGAGCAAGGCACCTAACTGCCCAACTGCTCCCTAGCACTGTGGATCGGGCTGGCTACCACTGAAGGGAAGTCTCGTCACTGCCCTCTAGTGTGTGGTGTTTTTTCACTGTGCAACATGGCATATTAGACTAGCCTGGATTCAACTGGACATGGATCCTGCACAGTTCCGTGTGCAGCAATGTTGCTTTACATAGCAATAACTACATGATGCAGCTGCACACACACACACACACACACACACACACACACACACACACACACACACACACACACACACACCTATTGAAGTCTGTACTGTAATGTAAAGGTAGCTGGTTTTTGTAAGACTGTAAAGAGCGACGTTTGAATATTTGCTGCTGTCCACCCACGCACAACCTCAAAGATGAAAGCTCACACCCATCGAAGGGTGCACAAACAGGAAACCTGTAGCAAGCACACATCAGACCACTAATTTCAGAGGGGCTAACATTGGCCTGATGTTGGTTACAACCATGATGGGGGTCAAACATTCAAGAGAGAGAGATCTATAACTGTTACAGAGGCCAAAGACCTGCTAAAATCACTTTTAGTTTTAAACTGTCTGATATGACTAATTTTAGTGATATAGCTCATTTCTAGGAGCTGTCATTTTAATCAGCAGGGTAACAGCAGGTAAAGGAATTCTTCAGTCCATCATAATGCTTTCCTAATCCTCTTATTAACTGCACCAAGCTAGAACCTGAGGAATCATCAGCAGATAATTGATTCCACCATCCAATGTGCTGACTGGGAAGACAAATCACTGAGGCTGGCCTACTACACCACTCCCACATAAAGAGCCAGCAGGGAGTAGGAGCAACACTGTCCCTGAGACAGCTTCCAGCCCAGCAGCTGCCAGCCCAACTATTAATTAGCACTGTCTTCCAAAGTGGTAGTGCTTAAGGACATGACACTGTGACTTGAGTAAAGGTGTGTATACAAAGTGACTGGTAGTACAATGACATGCAGGTCTCCTCCCCCACTCTGAGAGCAGACAGAGACAGGAAACCCACAATGAGACCCTGCAGCTCAGATCACTGTTCACTGACTCTCTAATGACTGACTCTACTTTTGTTCTGGATTGGGTGGCAGTGCTGAAACTGACCTAGGATCTGGGGTAGATTGAGGTTAGAACGTTAGGGAATGATAAAGAATATAAAACAACAGTACTCAATCATAGTTCAAACAGCCCTTAGCCTTCTGCAGCACACACAGCCATGGAAACATCTGTGGTTAGAGGTGACCAACATCTATACAGCGACAAACAGGAACTCCCCTCGGTGTCTAAAAAAGCCACAACACAAGACACACATCCTGCTCATTTCAACACCCAGGCCTGCACTAACACAGCCCTGCTCAGACGCCCTGACCTCCTCTGCAGTGTTACCCAGTTCAGTTTGGATCTTTCAGTTGACTGGAGGATCCTTTAACAGCGCACTGAAGGTCGTAGAAGTTGCCACACCAGGCCTAATGAGTTCATGAGGACACATATGACAAACAGACACAGTCTTTACTCACCTGCCTATTGGTCAGTGTTTCTCAGCCCTGGTCCTGGAGGCACCATGCCCTTCGGGTGCAGGGCTGAAGGCCTCCAGGACTGGGGCTGAGAAACACTGACCAACAGGCATGTGAGTATCTGGGTCAAGGAACACTGAGCTAGGCTACTTGGCCAAGTGCTGACATTAAGGGTACTGTCACGTCTGAATAGACCTGAATACGACAGTATACAACAGGTCACTGTTTTGGTTGGTGCAGCCAAACCTGCATGCACCCACCCACTCACTCACATGCACAGCCATGCTCAGTTTGAACCATAACGGCAAATGCTGTGGTTGTAGCATCACAAACAAAAATGTGTGAAGGTTCACGCCCCCAGCAACTCTCACATATACACACACACACAGTCTGGCGATTAAACCCTAGTACACAAGGATACTAATCTTTTTATCGTATTCTGGAAAATTAAGCAGCACATGAGTCTAAATGTGTAATATAAAGACCATATTGATCGGTCACATACACCCACCTGTCACTTCATTAGGTACACCTTGCAAGAAACCTAATACAGGGTGCTTGTATTTTACTGGGCAGAGAAATCCCTGAGGGTGGCCTACCACACTACTGATACACAAAGATCCAGCAGGGAGCCTGGAGAACACTATCCCTGAGCCAGCTGCCAGTCCAGCGACCACTGCACCCACTAACCTAGACTGGTACCCAACATGGCAGGGCTTAGGGACTTTGACACTGTGAAGTTTATTTTGGCTGACTTGAGTAAAGGAGTGTACACAAAGCAACTGGTAGCACAATGACTTTCTGGTTCTCCTCCCCCACTCTTAGAGCTCGAAAGCAATGCTGAAACAGGAAACCCAACAATGAGACCTTGCAACTCTAAAGATGTCAGATCACTGTTCACTGGCTGTCCTTAAAGACTGACCTTAGATCTGTTCTGGATTTGGTGGCAGTGCTCAAACTGACCTAGGATCTGATGTAGATTGAGGTTAGAACTTTAGGGAATGATAAAGAATATAAAACAACAGTACTCAATCATAGTTCAAACAGCCCTTAGCCTTCTGCAGCACACACTGCCACGGAAACATCTGTGGTTAGAGGTGACCAGCATCTATACAGCGACAAACAGGAACTCCCCTTGGTGTCTGAGAAAACCACAACACAAGACACACCTCCTGTTCATTTCAACACCCAGGCCTGCACTAACACAGCCCTGCTCAGATGCACTGACCTCCTCTGCAATGTTAACCAGTTCAGTTTGGATCTTTCAGGTGCAGGGTAGAGCCTCCAGAACCAGGGTTAAGGAACACTGGGTTGGGCCACACTGAGGTTAAGTCTGAATAGATCTGAATGTGAAAGTATCAAGCAGGTCACTGTTCTGGTTAGTGTAACCAACCATGCATGCACTCACTCACATGCACAGTCATGCTCAGTTTGAACTATAATGACAAATGCGGTGGCTGCTTGTAGCATCACAAACAAAACCGTGTGAAGGTTCACTCCCCCACCTACTCTCACATACACACACACAACCTCCAGCCTGAAACTCATGAACATGCAGGAACAGAAGAGCTGTAGCAGGGTTAACTCAGGCCACTACAGCCTAGTACACAAGGGTACTAACCTTCTTCACCATATTAACCACCAGATGAGCCTAAATGTGTCATTTAAAGGCCATATCGAGTGGTCACGTACACCTACCTGCCACTTCATTAGGTACACCCCCTTGTTTTTGCACCCATTGCCCATTCTTTCAGCTCCACTGACCATACAGGAGATCGCCTAAGTTTCTGTGTGTACTTGGTTACCCTGTTCTTCATTGGTCAGGATCATCTCCACGGTGTAGTGTATCTAATGAAGTGGCCGGTTTCATCATTTGTGTAGTTAGAAGGGGCCAGTTTCATGTGGACTTCCCTTTGCAGCTTAAAACCAGACATACATAAAGCTGTGTGATTGAGGGTCTTTCTTTAACAGCAGCAGCAGATACGGGGACTAGACGTAGGTATGACCATCAAACATGAGCACAGGGTACTGATTTACCGCTCACAGCTAGCAGGTTTTATACCTCACAAAAAAGACCCATCTCCAAACCCACACCATAGGCGAACACGCCCTCAGTCTCTAGGTACACAGAGGCAAAGTCCATACATGTAGTCTCCAGCTCAAACGGGTCTTAATTAAATTAGATCAGCCTTACTTGTCTGTACTTGTCTGATGAGGTTGCAATGAAGATCCAAGTACCAGATGGTACGATGACTGTGCTGTAGTGCTGGTGGTAGGTTGGGTCCTATGGCTGATCCAGGGCTAACAAACTGTGTCCCCAGTAGTTCCTCTGTGAGCCTTGTCTCCAGAGTTGGTCTGGAAATGGCCAGGGGTACCAGATGGGAAGTTCCAAAGGCATACCTAAACAGCCTTTCTGAAATACAGAGACAAAAACCCACAGTCAGTATTATAACTTACTCAACACAGGCCTTTAGGCATTAATTCCCAAATCTTTTATCACTTTACCTCAATTATCTCAATCTGGCATTTACTTACACAGAGAATGGGTAAACCAGGAGCTTTCCCAATCCTGGACTTTGTATGAGAGGTATAAAAGTTGCTCTGTTCTTCTTCTTTTATCTGCTACAACTGAACATTCTAGCTCACTGCTAATGCCTAGTGGCCAAAACTAGTATTACACCCACGTTCACCTCAAACCTGAGGGACGCTGGCCACAAGACTGTGCCAGGCAACTATCTCTTGACCACTGACAACAGCTGTAAGAGGTGGTGATGCTTGGTCTCAGGCTGGCAATGGCTAGTGATAGCAAGAGAAAACAGCAACAGCACAGAGGTGGCACCTCAGCCCCATGAGACACTGGGAGATGACAAGAGGACGATGACAGTCATGGAAGACGGCTGTCATTTGATCATGATGGCTGGGCTGCAGAGCAGGGGTGGTTATGGGCAAGTGCAGGTTTCCAGCTTATCCAAGGGCAGGAGACCCCCTCACTCCTTCACTCCATAACTGCTCCAAGAAGGCCTTGAGCTGTTCCTTCAGAGGTTTCAAAGATATGCCATGGTCACAAACTCTCCCATCATGGCCCCTCAGGAAGGAAAAGCCTTCCCTCTGCCTGTCCTGGTTTGACACCTGCAGAGGTCTTTCCTCCCCGAACTCAGATTCCTGCTCTCATGACCTTTCACCATGCTTGGTCTTGGTGATAGGGGAGGTGTTGGGGGATGTCCCAGGCCAATAATGGCTGTGGGAGATGGCAGAAGGGTGGCAAGAAATATGGAATATAATGAGTGTATGACAGTCCCCACAGGAGTTGGCTAGAGGAGGGCGTCCTGCCTCCAGGTCCACAGTAAGCCACTGTGCTATGCCTGAGGCTTCTTTCTGGGGGGCTGAGTTGTGGAGACAGGGCAGTGACAGAGTTGTGAGTTCTCTTTCCTGTTTGGCTCAGGTGCTCACGGCCTTATTGAGAGCAACTTGGCTACAGCAGTGGGGCTGAGAGTAAAATAATACCACCTTGGTATTACCATCAAGTGTGTTGGTGCCAACATGCTAGGTGGGTTGCATTTGAAGACATGCAGCCTCAGAAGCGTGAAGTGTTTAGTGA
The DNA here is from genome assembly GCA_024036415.1 of Prochilodus magdalenae. Lineage (NCBI taxonomy): Eukaryota > Metazoa > Chordata > Actinopteri > Characiformes > Prochilodontidae > Prochilodus > Prochilodus magdalenae. The sequence continues at coordinate 61,424 of JAMWET010007490.1, read as the reverse complement.
CTTCCCTACTTTAATAAGTTGAACCACCTGTGTAAGGTGATCTCTGAAAGAGTGCTGATGTACTTTAGTCTCAAACATTAATATAAAGCTTCACTGACGATCTAATAAAAGTCCCTGAATGTGTTTTACCAGTGCCTTGTTGTTGGACATGTGTTGGTCTTGGTCAAACCTACACCTCCACCGTGTGATATCTATTGTTTCATCACACCCTTTTTAGAAGTGCGCTACGTGTGAGGTTATTTTCCATGTCTCTCATTGGTGAGCTGCCTGAACATTAAGGCTAACTGCGGTGGGCCATAATCAAAAATAGAAATGTTCCACTGACGTGGACCAATCAGATCTTAGCACAGACATCCACTTCAAACACCCTCACCATCATCAGCCCCCCGACACCAGTCTCTGAGATGGAGAGATCAGGAGCCGCTCTCATCACTCTCGTATGTAAGTAAACTTGAACTGTTACTTCTACAGTTACTTCTGTACTGTGGTGGATCTTCCAACATCTGGTCACAGAACAGCTGGAATTCATTCACTTCATAGACAAAGAGAAGTGTAGCTCAGCTGTTATGGCCTTCGGTTGAAGAACATGTAGGTACGTGAGTTTAAATGGACGAGTTGGTCTGTTGCAGGTGTTTCGTTCTCCAGGATCTCTGGAGCAGACGTGGAGATGAGAGTCAGACCTGGAGATGATGTCATTCTTCACAGTGACTGTGTTTGGAGGCATGGATTTGACACCGTTTGGTTTAGGAACTCCTCACATGAGCACATGATGTTGCTGCGAGGGGCCCATCCACGCTACTCAACTATGTCTAACGACTTCCACCAAACCAGTGATCTGCTGGTGAGGAACGTCAGTGAGTCAGACCTTGGCTTGTACTTCTGCGCTCTACAGAAGAAGAGATCTTCCGGAGATGGAGCTCGAGCTTGTTCCTGGGAAGATGTTTGCTATTACGGAAACAGGACCACTCGACTCTCTTTCCACGGTAAGGTGCCTCATTCTGATCTACTGTGCACCCATCACTGTCTCTTATTCCGGCTGGCTTTCTCTTACTGTAGACATGACACCACAGACCCCCTCCACCCCTCCTGTATCAGACTGTAATGTCTGCTGGAAGCTGCTGGTCAGTGTGTGTCCTGTGTGTGTTCTCCTCTCCTCAGTCGTCTCCTCCACCTGTGTGTACTGCATCTACAGAAGCAGAACTAAAGGTACTCACTGTCCACTCTATTAGACACTCCTACCTTGCTGCTCCACCTTGTAGATGTAGAGTCAGAGACGATAGCTCATCTGCTGCTGCACAGTGCAGTGTTGGGGATCCTCTAGTCTTTGGTTGGTGGACGATTCTCAGTCCAGCAGTGACACTGAGGTGTCCAGGACCACTGCTGTGTCTAATCCACTCACACCAGCACCACACACTAACACAGCGCCACCACGTCAGTGTCACTGCAGTGCTGAGAATGATCCACCACCCAAATACTACCTGCTCTGTGGTGGTCCTGTGGGGGCCCTGACCATTGAAGAACAGGGTAAGGACACAGAGAAACAGATGGACCACAGTCTGGAACACTAGAACGTGTACCTTCTTCATGATCTGTATCTAAATGTTATTTCAGTGACCGTGGAGCAAAGAGACGATGTGGGAGAGCGTGAGAGACCGAGAAGTAGAAACAGGGACAAGGTACTGTGACATGCACACACGCTGCTGGTAGGCCAATGTCTCTGATGCTCTGTGAATGCTTCACTGATAAGTTTCTGCATGGCTGTGAAGTGAATTGCAGGACGTGTGTCTATTCCTGAACACAGTGTGTCGTGTTCCTCTGGCTCCACCTTCTTCTGGGCCTTATTTGTTCCGATGTCTAACGGCCTCTCATATAATAGTCCCTCACTGTGATACCCAGCATGCATTGTGCAAATACATTATGCTAGTCCCTGTGATGCCAACCCGTCCTGACTGCTTCACTAACAGCTACTAACTTTTAAACAGAAGCTGATTATAGAGCAACAGCTAGTTCTACACCCTTAGAGCCTGATTGCCTGTAAAACAAACATGGGGACAGTACAGTATGCTTTCATCCAGCCACAGGTTGGAGGAGACGATGTTTGCTATGCTTCGTTGGACCTCCCGAGCAGAGGACAGAAACAGCTGAAGAAGAAGAAGAGAGCGGAGAGCTCGGACTTCTGTACATACACTAAAGTTATATTTGACCAATGTTAGAATGGGTAAAGAGGATATTCTGAACACTGAGGAGTTCTAGGGTCACAGTCATTAACTAAATCTCATTAATCATACACTCATCAAAAGAACAGCTGTAAAAATAGTTGCACCCAGAAGGAATAGTATATATACCCACATATACACAGTGTATATACCATAGACATTATATAAATGCACAGTGTATGTAAATATACTGCATTTAACCAATAAATGGTAACTGTCTGGACAAAACTCCTTGTGCCTTGCTTTGTTGCTTGCCCCTGATGAAAACGTCCACCTCTGAGAGAAGTGCCCCCTCGGTATCATCAGAAACAGTAGTCTGAGTTTTGGAATCAGAGATTGAGGCATAAAACAGAGCTGACTCAGTGGAGGGTGATGGGAACTACTGAAGGGCCTTTCAGGGGACTGGCGGCATGAGTGGACCCCCTATCCTCACTCAAATTCCTGAGTAGCCCAGGAACAGGGTTCATCTCTGCTGGAAATCTGGCCATAAGGTGAACCCCCAACTCTTCCACTGTGCTGCCCATGCCCCCTTCTGGGAGCTGAAGGCATGGGCTGACTCTACAACTACAGCCACATCCCTGCTGTGATCTGCTGGCCAGACTGGGCAGTAAAGTGACCAGTGTCTGTTGTACCCTGACTAGTAGAGCAAACCTAAGCCACACTTGCATCTGTACATACACCTGTTTAAGTCTGGACTGTAAAGGTAAGGCCTCTGGGAGTGTTTGAAGCTCCTCTGCAGCCCACCCACACACCACATCAAAGATGAAGTCTCTCAAGCATTAAGTGCACACAAACAGGAAATGCAGAGCGAGCACCCGGCAGGGCCCTTCTTTCTGTATTTGGGCTTCCTGTTCCAGAGATGCTGATGTTTGCTGATCTTAATCTCGGAGCGTTCCACCCCCACAGCTCTGAGAGGAAGAGAGGGCATATTTCAGAGACTGCTTTTCTGTCAGTGCAGGGTTAAACTGACCTCCACACAGATAACACACTGTTGCGAGAGAGGAAGGAGACGCAGGAAGCACCATGCTTTCACACCAGTGGTCTTTATTGAACACGGACAGGTCATTAACATCCACATGCTCCACCATGTTCCCCGCTCCAGCAGCACTGCGGAGACACTGACGTGGTGGTGGTGTGTTAGTGTGTGTGGTGCTGGTGTGAGTGGATCAGACACAGTAGGGCTGCTGGAGTGTTGTGACACTGTGTCCACTCACTGTCCACTCTATTATACACTCCTATCTTGCTGGTCCACCTTGTAGATTTACAGTCAGAGAAGATAGCTCATCTGCTGCTGCACAGTGCAGTGTTGGACATCCTCTAGTCCCTCAACAGTCGTCACAGGACGCTGCCCAAAGGACACACACTAACACACCACCACCACCTCAGTGTCACTGCAGTGCTGAGAATGATCCACCACCCACATCATACCTGCTCTGTGGTGGTCCTGTGGGGGTCCTGATCATTGAAGAACAGGGTAATACAGTATACAGAGAAACAGATGGACTACAGTCTGGACCTGTACACCTACAGAGTGCCCTGTATGGTCAGTGGACCTGATAGAGTGGACAGTGAGTGTAGATATAAGGAGGTGGTCTTAATGTTATGGTTGGTAGTGTAATTTAATACTTCAGGTGGTCTGAAAATGCAGGAAAGGAACCTGCTAAATTGTGATTCAGTCCACTCAGTCCCCTCCCAGAGTCATTTTATCTGATTAATCTGATCTGTTTTAACCACAGAATATGTGCTGAAATCAGAGCACTCAAGTTTCTTAGTCTTCAGCCGTTGCCGTCTCCTGCTAGGAAAGTCCAACGAAGCATAGAAGACATCATCTTCTCCACCCTGCAGACAGTTTATACAGAGAACCTTCACCTTTCCACCTTTCCTTTCAATTCAACTGTGAAGAACAGGATTTATATTCTATGTGTCTTTTCGACCACAATTGTAAGCACACTACAAGAAAGTGTTCTAAGTAACGTGTGTATGAATGTGTTTATGGGCGTGTGTGAGATCTCCTACCTTACCCTCCATCTCACCACGTTTCTCCGTTCCTGTAAATGACATAAACCAGAAATTATTTCCAGTCTGGTGGATATGAGTTTTACCTGGAGTCAAACCAACTAGCATGTGTACACAGTCCACCTACAGGCTTTAATACAGGAAGTACAACACAGTGGACTCACAGACCGCTTTACTAAGCAGTGAGGTTGCAAAACTTCTGACTCAATGTTGACTGATCACTTGGGACGTCATTAATAAAGCCACTGGAGAAAGGAATACTTGCAACAGGTGACTTTAGAAATCCATGAGGCGGATCTGGGTCACGGCACCACAAAAAAAAAAATCCACGAACAAAAGCAAAACAACTCCACAGCCTAGATATCTCGCCTTACTAGCCTTCAGGGATCTGGAGACATACAACTGGGAATCTTGCTAATTTCCATCCAACTCAGCTGCCCTAAAGTAGTCTTTTGCCAAGATCCTAGCTCACCCCAAACTTAGAGGTCCAAAAAGGCCCGAAACAAAAAATAAAAAAAAAAAAAAAAAAAAAAAAAAAAAAAAAAAAAAAAAAAAACAAAAAAAAAAAAAAAAAAAAAAAAAAAAAACAAAAAAAAAAAAAAAAAACACGACGAGGAAAAAAAAGGAAAAAAGAAAAAAAAAAAAAAAAAAAAAAAAAAAAAAAAAAAAAAAAAAAAAAAAAAAAAAAAAAAAACAAAAAAAAAAAAAAAAAAAAAAAAAAAAAAAAAAAAAAAAAAAAAACAAAAAAAAAAAAAAAAAAAAAAAAAAAAAAAAAAAAAAAAAAAAAAAAAAAAAAAAAAAAAAAAAAAAAAAAAAAAAAAGAAAAAAAAAAAAAAAAAAAAAAAAAAAAAAAAAAAAAAAAAAAAAAAAAAAAAAAAAAAAAAAAAAAAAAAAAAAAAAAAAAAAAAAAAAAAAAAAAAAAATAAAGAAAAAAAAAAAAAAAAAAAAAAAAAAAAAAAAAAAAAAAAAAAAAAAAAAAAGAAAAAAAAAAAAAAAAAAAATAAAATAAATAAAAAAAAAAAAAATTAAAAGCCAAACTCCACAGCCCTAGATCTCGTTACTAGCCTTCAGGGATCTGGAGACATAAAACTGGAATCTTGCTAATTTCCATCCAACTAAGCTGCTCCCTAAGTAGTCTTGCCAAGATCCTAGCTCACACTAGAGGTCCAAAAAGCCAGAGGAATTTAGAGCACCATAACTCAGGTGCTCTAGATCAGTGGAGAAATGTTTGAAGGTTGCCAAACTACACACCCCTGGATCGCATTGCTCAAATTGCATTGCTTCAGAGTACCTTCACCTCGGCTCTTGTAGATCCAGTACAGACAGGTGGAGGAGACGACCGAGGAGAGGAGGACACACATAGGACACACACTGACCAGCAGCTTCCAGCAGACACTACAGTCTGATAAAGGAGGGGTGGAGGAGGTCTCGGGGGAGCCAGTACATGGAACAGCGGAGTCTGAAAGAAAGAAGTGGAACTCCTTGTTTTAGGTGAGTTTAAGATTCGTCACTAACCAAACTCAACCAGTCCGAACGAGTGGTCTCACCCAGGAGAGAGAGTCGAGTGGTTCTGTTTCCATAACGATAAACATCTTTCTGAACACCACCTCCAGCTTTACCCTCAGTGATCTTCTCACGTAGAGCACAGTAGTACAGACCCAGATCTGACTCAGAGACGTTCTTCACCTGCAGGTCGTGAGTACTGCTGGAGGAGTTCCACTCTAAAGAGTAGCGAGGGAGAGGCCTCTGGAACACATCATACAGCCTAGCATGCTGATCCTGAGCGAGCTGTAGCTGATATGATGAGAGGAGGTTGATGCTGGTGGGAACAGTTCCTAAACCAGATGGTACTAAACCCAACCTTCCAAACACAGTCGCTGTGCAGAGTGACGTCGTCTCCTGGTCTGACCTTCATCTCCACCTCTGCTCCCGAGATCCTGTAGGAAAGAACACCTGTGGCACACCAACCACACTTTAGAAACTGAAGAAAGGAGGATGAGAAGATCCCGTACTGTTATTTAACAGCCTTCACAAATGAACTGCAAGTTTACCATAACAGAATATAAGTTTACTCACACATGAGGACGACAAGAGTAACTCCTAATCTCTCCATCTCAGGAACTTGCGCTAGGTGGGTGGTGGTGTAGAGGGTCTTTAAAGCGGATGTCTGTGCTGAGATCTGATTGGTCCCCGTCAGTGGAACGTTTCTATTTTTGATTATGTCTCACTGCGTAGATGTTAAGGCGAGTCAGCAGGAAGAGATGAGCAAACTGAGACCTTGAAAGGGTGGCCTTGTATTCGGTCTCAGGTACCTCTTTTACACAAACACAGTTCTGGTGCTTGTGCCAGAGGAGGCGCTGGTTCTCCGGATCCATCAAACCCTTTAAGAAGGGACCCCACTTTTCACTGGTTTGAAAGCTGGGTCATCATGTATCTGGACAACACATTAAAACAGCATGGTGGTCCTCGGCAGAGCACTGAGGGGTCATTTTGTAGCTGCTTTCTTGGTGTCATTCACTCTTTTTTTTTTTTTTTAAATTGGGAGCATGAACATATATACACGGTGATTGTAGTGCCCCCGCACAACTTGCCACATGGGTTCCACTGTTCCAGACAAGCGAGTTTATGGGTCTGGAACCATGCTGGCCACAAAGCAGTGTTTTGTTCATTGGAAAGTCCCAGATTACTTTGAGACTTAGTCACCAGCACCGGTACCATGTCGGTGGAAAAGAGCTAAAGGCTCTTGCTTCAGTTGAGCACTTGGTTTTGTAGGTCAAGCAATGCAAACAAGCAGGTCGTTGATTGAGACTCGCAACTTAAATTGACAAACCAGCCAAACCATGTACCTGAACAGCAAGGAAGACTCCAATGCTATGTCACTCACTCATTCATTCATCACTCTAACCAATCACAGTCCGCCACGTGTCTATAAAATTACACTTAGCTTCTTGTTCTGCTGTTTTTAGGTGCCAGTGTTTCAATGTTCTCCTCCACCCTCTTCCCAGCACTGATCTGGTCACGGTTCTCCTGTCCAGGGAGCAAGCTCTACCCCTGCTGTCTTTATCCGGTAGTATATTTGAGGGTCTAAACACTTCAAGACCTGGAACCAGGACGGGGTCTATACCAAAGTTAATATTTTTTCTGTGAGATCACTGCTGATCACTGTTGTCACTGTTATCACTAGTTGGAGTTCAGTCTTCACACGTATGTGCTCTTCACCACTGGAGCTTCCATTACAGTTTAAACTGATCCTGCATATGTATGGGAATGAGAGTATGTGCAGCACACTGACCTGCCTGTCCATCAAAACCACCTGTAATGATCGTGTCCACTGGTATACCTGCATTGTTGAGTAGTTGAGATGATTGGAAGTAGGGTTTTGGTGAGATTGTTCTTTACAGAGGTGGTGGTGATGGGAACAAGGGGTCTCCATGTCTACAACACACATAGACACAATTTACTATCTAAACCACCAGTGAACCTACACGTGTCTTCTGAATCTGTATATTATAACATCAGTGTAGAGTAGAACAGCAGCAGAAGACACTTCCAAAGTACTGAACTTGGTCACTACAGAACTGACAAACCCCCAACACAAAGCACCCACAGACACAGGACCACTTTACCTTCAGACTACACACCCAAAACATGAACACCAACAACAAGTCTCTTTTTAGAATGACACCTCAGAGCCTCAGAGCTCCAAGCTTCTTGGAGGCAGCGCCATTCAGTAACGGGTCACTGAGTACCTCAAAGTTCCTGATTTGTCCTGGTGACTCGCCAGCTTGAGCCAGTTCACTGGTGGTCCCAAGAGACACAAGCGTTGCTGAGCACACTGGGGTCCCAACACTGCTGCTTGATTCCGTCACTGATGAATGAACTGAGCTGGAACATGATCTCCTTCCAGGCCCTTGATGTGCCTCTCTTGACGTGGATTGCTACACTATATAATGTTGATGATGGTAACAGTGATTCTTGTAACTTGTGATTCTTGTAACTGGGAGGGAGATTTTAGAGGTGGACCTCTGGTTCCATCTACCACCACTGTGGCTGTTGCTGAGCACAGATGGTTCCATGAAGTTTCCCAAGCCTTAAAGCTGGTGCTACCTAATCCAGATTTGAGATCATTCAGTAAAGACGGACAGGGAACAGTGGTCCGATGTGCTCTGAGCTGCAGGGTCTCCTTGTGGGTTTCCTGTTTTACAGTGTCTGATGTTTACTGACCTTAAACTCTCAGGGTTGGAGAGAGATTGCATTGCTCTTACTGTGGGATCCAATGAGACCATCTCCCTCCAGGTGTCTACAATAGCAAGATACACTATATCACCAATTATTTGCCATCACTCACATATGGACTTCAGTGACCTCCCATTCCTAATCCAAAGAATTTAATATGATTTCGGCCCACCCTATGTAGCTATAATAGCTTCAGCTCTCCTGGGAAGGCTTTCCACAATGGTTAGGAATGTGCTTACAGGAAGTTCTGACCATTCTTCCAGAAGCACATGTGTGGGGTCAGACACAGATGTTGGAAGAGAAGGCCTGGCTCTCAGTCTCCGCTCTAATTCATCCCAGAGATGTTCTATCAGGTTGAGGTCAGGACTGTGCAGGCCAGTCCAGTTCCTCCACACCAGACTCGCTCAGCCATGTCTTTATGGAGCTTGCTTTGTGCACTGGTGAGTTGGAACAGGAGAGTAGAGTGAATGGAATGGTCCAGAATCTTTTGGTGTTCTGAAGCACTAAGAGTTCCTTTCACTGGAAAAGGGGCAGAGCCTAACTTCTGAAAAACAACCCCATACCATAATCCCCCCTCCACCAAACTTTACACTCGGCACAATGCAATCAAACAAGTACCGTTCTCCTGGCAACCGCCACACCCAGACTGGTCCATTGCATTGCCAGAGGGAGAAGTGTGGTCACTCCAGAGAACATGCCTCCACTGCTCTAGAGTCCAGTGAATACTGTTCTCAGTATAATGTAACTGAGGGGTCGTTTACCTTGTTCAGGTGAGCTCAGGATTAGTGTAGCAGCATTGCATTGAGAAGCTTTGAGAAGCTGTATTAGGCCAATCCAACATGCATAGTCCTCACAGGATTGGAGATCAGATAATCAGATGATTAGACACTATTACCCAGCACGTTTTAAAGCTGTAGGTGTGAATTTGGGCGTATGTGTGCATGTGTTCCTATACATGTATCTGAATGCATACGGAGTTAAGCAGCATTAATGTGACTGAAAGAAGAACCAGAGTGTGTAGGTGTTTCAGAGGGCATTATGGGACTCTTCCTGTGGATGATTTCCAATCCTGAAATATCGACCCTGTTTGCTGGAGAGCCTTAATATCCCAGTTTGGGTTACTAGATGTAACTAAATTCCATAGCTGTAAATATGAGCGTTCAGTGTTGAGCTCAGAGTTAGAACTAGCAGTACCTTGTTTACAGACACATACAGGCAGACACTGACTGCCTCACCATGATGACCTCATTGGTAAGTCCAGTGTAAAGTCCTGATGAAGTTCAGGCACCGTCTCAGACTTGGTACACACTCAGCTACTTATCAGGTAGGAGAACTGGAGTTCAGTAGAGAGCACTCCAAACTGCTGGAGGTCACAGAGTTCTGGCTGTCTGCTTGTACTGTCCATGGTGCTGAAGACTCTGTACTGAGACTTCTAAGCCAGTTTCAGGTGGGACAGAGCTGCACAGGTGCTTGTTTATCATGTAGGATGCTGGAGTACAGATGTAAGGTCTAGATTCACACCTCATTTTTAGGGAGAGCTGTGCAGCATCTGGGACGATGAAGCAGCAGTGGGTGGAGATATTATACATGTGGCTGGTTACATTATTAACTCCACTATCTCTTCATCTCTATCCTTTCATACACCCCAGACAAGCTGCCGTCCTCATTAACACAGAGGCTTTGGGAAGGAGTTAATTGAGATGCAATCTGAACTGTAAGTGATCGAGATAGAAATGCTCTGTCTGGTTTGACACTTTGTGGCTGAGCTGCTGTGATTCCTAAACCCTTCCACAATAGCACCACTCACAACTGATCATGGAATATCTAGTATGGAAGGAATTTCACAAACTGGTAACAATGGCATCTTATTACAGCAGTGCACTGTTCAGAGTTCAGTGAGCTCTTTAGAACATCCCATTGTTGTACGGATGTCTGTAAAGCTAGACTGCATGGCTAGGTGCTCAGTTTAATATACATGTGGTAACGAGATATGAAACACCTGAACTGTCATTATCCCAATTGTCCCAATACTTTTGTCCAAATATTGTACATGCATTAATGGTATGTATGACCTTGTTTGAATCTTCGGATATACAGTACATGTGGATCATCCAGGACAAGCTGTTAGACAATTCCAGCACTGTGAAGAAGAGTCCTCTATACTCTGAGGGGTAACAGAATGGAGATGGTCAGCCAAGATCTGTTTAATGAACACACAATGACTCCTCCCAAATAATAAGCACATGATCAGTTTAATACAAAGACTTTTCAAACGTCACTCAGTCAATATTCGAACCCATCGCTGCTTATTAATAACAGTAAATATTTGATCTAATATTTTATTAAACATTAAAGCTAACGATGGAACCAGTACAACACTGACTGATCTCTGACTGCACGTCTACGTTTGATCAACTATGACCTCAGAGTATGTACAGATATCAGAGAGCTCCACTCTGTTCAGACGATTCTGTCCTCTGCTAGTGATGTTCACTGGAGTGTAAACAACCTCATCATCTCCTCCCTCAGCTCCTCCACCCTGCAGACAGTTTAATACATACAGCTTTCAGAGAACTGTTCTTACACCCCCATGTTAGAACATGTATTAAACGTGTGATAGACATCATGTGTGTGCTCTGTGTGGGTACTGCAGTACCTCAGCAGGGATGCTTTTCATCTGGTCTTCGTTTTTATTTTCCTTCTCCTTCTCTTTCTTCTCACCTGTCAATTAAATCATCAGTAAAACTGTTTATTCTGGAAGTTACGCATCTTAATTCACCTGAACTGGGTTACTGTTACTGCCATGTGCTTCTATGGGCTACTTGGACTTGGGTTAGACTGCATACAACAAACAAATCACCATCCCCCACCTGTCCCCCCAAATAATCATCATCCCCCACTGAAACACCTAGCCTTTATCCCCACTAAAACCTCCAACCAATCATTTTCAAAGACTTAACCCTGCAACCAATCATCATCCCCCACTAAACACCACCACCAACCAATCAGCGATACCCAAATAACCCATTAATCATCATCATCATTATCCCCAATAAGCCAATAGACCAATCATCATCCCCCACTAAACACCACCAACCAATCAGCAATACCCAATTCAAACCACCAATCATCATCATTATCCCCCAGTAAGCCAATAGACCAGTTATCATCCCTCACTAAATGCACTACACTCACCTTATACTAAACCACCAGCTACACCCCTCAAAACCCACCAAATAGTCATTATCCCTCACTAAACCCACCAACCACCATCCACTCCAGACCTACTAATCATACCTCACTGCACACCACCAACCACCATCCACTCCAGACCCACTAATCATACCTCACTAAACTCCACCAACCACCATCCACTCCAAACCCATTAATCATACCTCACTACACCCACCAAACACCATCCACTCCAGACCCACTAATCATACCTCACTAAAACCCACTACACACCACCATCCACTCCAAACCCACTAATCATACCTCACTAAACCCCAGCAACCACCATCCACTCCAGACCCACCACTAATCATACCTCACTAAACCCCAGCAACCACCATCCACTCCAGACCCACTAATCATACCTCACTAAACTCCACCAAACACCATCCACTCCAAACCCACTAATCATACCTCACTATACACCACCAACCACCATCCACTCTAAACCCACTAATCATACCTCACTATACACCACCAACCACCATCCACTCCAGACCTACTAATCATACCTCACTACACACCAACCACCATCCACTCCAGACCCACTAATCATACCTCACTAAACACCACCAACCACCATCCACTCCAAACCCACTAATCATACCTCACTAAACACCACCAACCACCATCAACTCCAGACCCACTAATCATACCTCACTACACCCACCAACCACCATCCACTCCAAACCCACTAATCATACCTCACTAAACACCACCAACCACCATCCACTCCAAACCCACTAATTATACCTCACTACACCCACCAACCATCATCCACTCCAGACCCACTAATCATACCTCACTAAACCCACCAACCAATTATCATCTCTCATTAAACTCACCAACCAATCATCATCTCCTATTCATCCCACCAACCAGTTATCAACCCCCACTAAACCCACCAACTAATTATCATCCCTCACTAACCAATAATCATCTCCCATTACACCCACCAATTAGTCATTATCCCTCACTAAACTTGACAGTATGTTATAGCTCACCAAACACCACCCACCATCCACTCCAGACCCACTAATCATACCTCACTACACACCAAACAGTTGACCGATCAATGTAGATTAAACCCTTGAGTGAATCATCATCCCCTACTAAACCCACCAACCAATCACCATTCCCATTAAACTCACCAACCAATTATCACTAAAACTCCCAGTTATGTTTATCTTTACCCAATCGCCAACCAATCATCATCCCCCACCCAAACATCAACCCCTCCAATCATCCATCACCCTACCAACTAAATCCACATACCAATCATCCACTACTAAACCCTCTGACAAATTACCACTACTAAACCCACCAACCAATCGTCAGAGAGAGAGAGAGAGAGAGAGAGAGAGAGAGAGAGAGAGAGAGAGAGAGAGAGAGAGAGAGAGAGAGAGAGAGAGAGAGAGAGAGAGAGAGAGTACCTTTAGTTGTGTTTCTGTAGATACAGTACACACAGGTGGAGGAGAGAAGAACCAAGACAGGACACACACAGACCAGCAGCTTCCAGCACACACTACAGTCTGATACAGGAGGGGTGGAGGGGTTTGAGTCTACAGTGATAAATTCATTAACAGAACTGCACTAAGAAATGGTGGCATATAGAACTCAAATACGAAATTTAAATCTTAGGAACATTATACGATCTTTCTTCTACTTAAGAGGAGAAAATACAGCGAGGCCCGGAGACCAGAATGAGTCACCTTACCGAGGAGAGACAGTCGAGTGGTCCTGTTCCCATACTGATATATTCTCTGGACTTCATCTCCAGTTCCACCTTTGTCTAGCTTTCCCTCTCTGTTAGCACAGTAGTACAGACCCAGCTCTGATTCAGAGACGTTCTTCACCAGCAGGTCGTACGTTTGGTTGGAGTAATTCCATATGAAAGCATGTTCTAAAAAATCTCCTCCTAACAAATCAGTATATGAGATCATGAGGTTCTTTAGAGGTCCAACTCTAAACCAAACTATATTACTTCCAGCCTTCCAAACACAGTCACAGTACAGAACGGCATTGTCTCCGGGTCTGACTCTCATTTCCACTTCTGCTCCAGAGATCCTGGAGAACAGAACACCTGCAGCACACCAACCACACTTTAGATTAGATACAGTAGAACGAGCAGACCTCACACACCTTCACACTGTACATCTAACTGTTTAGGTTCTAGACATTAACAAAGACTTCTAAGATCACTGGTTCTCAAACTGGTATTCAGAGTTCCTCAGACAACCTGCATTACTGTGCTAATCTAATTCTGAACACACACGGATAGAGCACCAATGTGGACCACCTGGAACTCCTGAGCACTAGTTCAAGAACCGCTCTCAGATGAACACCAGTGTTTAGATTAGCTGTTGTTCTGTTAGCAGAGGGTGAAATACCAGTCTAACAGCAGAGGAGAACTTACTTCTCTAATAAGGTAACAGATGAACTCAGCAGGGTTCTAGATCTAAACACATTCCAGAGACTCTTTAGAACCTGAACAGCTGAATGTAGAGTTGATCAGAAGAGGCTACTATAAAGACACCATATCAGGTGTGCTGAAGGTAGAAGAGTGGAACAGTTCACTTACAGACCAGAGTGAGGAGAACAGCTCTCGACCTCTCCATCTCAGAGACTGGAGCTGGGTGGGGGAAGATGGTGAGGATCTTTGAAGCGGATGTCTGTGTCGTGGTCTGATTGGTCCACGTCAGTGGAATGTTTCTATTTTTGATGATGTCCCACCGCATAGATAATCAGACCCTCACCAATGAGAGACGTACACACGAGCACATGCTTTCTGATTGGTCGCTTCTTAAGAGGGCGGTCTTTAGTTATCGACCCACTGCTGCACCACACTTCTGTGGACTGTTTGGTGTTGTAGGCTCTTTGTAGGACTGTTCTCAGTGTTCTTCCTGTACTAAAACACCATGCCTTATATAGCAGCTACATCAGGCATGTCTCCAGACCTCCAGGAGTAGACCATCATCTTCAGAGGACTGAATTAAACAGGAGTTGGTCCTGCCTTCGCAGCTATAACACCATCCAGTCTTCTGGGACTCTCTCTAAAGGATTCCGGAGTGGGTCTGTGGGAATATTTCTCCCTCCGTTCATCCAAAAGATCATTTGTTAGGTCAGACACTGCTGTTGGACCAGAGGGCCTGGCTTACAGTCTCTGTCTTAGTTCCTCCCAAAGTCAGGATGGTCAGGGACCTGTGTGGGCCAGTCTAGTTCTTCCACACCAAACCTACCCAACCAGCCTTTATGGGGCTGAGCTGCACTGGGTCACAGTCATGCTGTAACAGGAAAGGCTCTTCCACAAACTGTTCCCACAAAGTTGGAACCTACAGTTGTCCAGAATGTCTTGGTCTGCTGAAGCATTAAGGATTAAGGCTCCCCTTCACTGGAACTAAGGGGCTCTAGCCTCACCCCTGAACAACCCCATAGTGTTACCCCTCATCAGAATCAGAATCAGAATCAGAAATACTTTATTGATCCCAGGGGGAAATTGCAGAAACTCATCCACCAAACTTTACAGTTGGCACAGTGCAGGCAGGCATGTGATGTTCTCCTGGTGTATCCGACACTCGGTATTGGGCTTGGTGATGTAAGGCTTGCATGTAGCTGCTCGGTCATGGAAACCTATGAAGCCATGAAGCTCACAGTGTTAATGCCAGAGGAGGTTTGAAGCTCCGCAGGGACCCACTATGGTCCTCAGCACTCGGAGACCCTGATCTGTCTGGTCTGACGCTTTGTGCCTGAGCTGCTGTAGTTCCTAAACCCTTCCACTTTTCAATAGCACCAACTACAGCTGATCATGGAATCTCTAGGATGGAAGGAATTTCACATACTGACTTTTAGCAATACTGGCATCCTATTACAGCAGGACACTGGAGTTCAGGGAGCTCTTTAGGACATCTCATTCTTTCACGACCACATGGCTAGGTGCTCAGTTCAACACACCCAAGGCAATGTGACTGAATGAAACCCCTGAATTCAGTCATTAAGAGGTGTGTCCCAATACTTTTTTCCAAATATTGTACATGCAATAATGGTGTATATGACCTAAATTTAATACTGAACCATTCATAAACACTTCAATAAGAATAGTCTTATGGTAACGCGGTACCTAGATCGATTTTAGGACAAGCTATAAAGTCAGTCTCACAGTTAAAGAGAGTAAAGTTATGTAAGACAGTCGAGTGCAAGGCTCCTAGTGACCTAGTGAGTCTTTCAGGTTCTCATGCCGCTGGGTAAGTTTACAGTATATATGTGTCTATCCCTCCCACAGTTTCCATTACAGTCTAAACTGGTCACGTGGGACTGAGTACATGTGGAGCACAGTGACCTGCTTTTTCAAGCTGGAATTCCCCAGTAAGTTCTGGAAATCACCCGTGATCAACAACAAGCAGTCATACTGTATCAGTTCAGAAGTAACCAGTTCAAGACTCAGCAACGTTAAACATCACTGTGAGTTCCTTGTTCTGTCTGCATGTTTACGAGGTGGCTGTTGCTGCCCGCAGAGGGTTCCATGACAACCTGTTTAGCAGAAGACACCCGAGCTGCAGTTTCACAAACCAGTTTCATTTTCTTTGTTGTTCACCTCAACTGTCAGACCCTGGATCAGTTCGTCCCCTTTAACCTGGTCTGAAACTCCCACCTACACAGTACAGAGCAGATGTGAGATCAGTCAGTCACTGAACAGTGGCCTGAGCTGCAGGGTCTCATGGTGGGTTTCCTGTTTTTGAGTGGCTGATGTTTGCAGCTCTCAGACTCTCTGGGTTGGAGAGTGGAGTTGTATGTGGATGTAACTGTGCATGATTTCATCCATGTATGGAGTTAAACATGCCTGAATGTGGTTGAAACAAGAACAGGATGTATTTATACTCACTGACTAAACAAATAACCCACCAAGAAGGAGTTGTTGGAGTGCATTAGAGTGAAGGGAGATTATTGGGGTAAACTGTGCCACTGAAACTAGGCTCTAGTGCTCTGTTGGGCAGATTCTAGCCTGGATACAAGATGACACGGCTGGGCACAGAGGCATACTGGTTCCGTATGGCATCATGCAGCACCTTTTCCCACAGATGTTGCAGCTGAGCCTGTAGATCCTGTGCACCTGTAGGTTGGTAAAGCTGGAATCCCAGCTGATCCCATAATTTCTTGATTGACGATAAATCTGATGTGAAGTGTTGCAGGGTATTCCTGGGAAACCTGAGTGGAGACATTCCTGGGAACCTCTGTCATGTGTGGGCGAGCATGATCCTGCTGAGAAATCACAGTTGGAAGCCCTGCCGTGAGAGGCAGCACATGTGGCTGGAGGATGTCCTGAACATGTTGCTGAGCTTTCAGTGCCTCTCATTTCATTACCGGGGGTGACCGACTGTCGTATGCAGTGGTTTCTTAGATCATCACACCAGCAAAAGTACGACTGAAGTGCTCACCATGAGGACTCCATCCTCAAACCCATACTCCATACTATAATGAAGGTGCCACCTGTGTCTGGGAGGTGGACCAGGAAAGTGAGGGAGCTGCTTGTGCTTGTCAATTGATCGAGAGAGAGAGAGAGAGACTATGGACATTTTCAGAGATCTTTTAGAGAACTGTAGCTCAAAGAGTGCTGGCAGTCTGCTGGTATTGTCCATGGTCCTGAAACACAGGCTTGTAATGTCTATGCTACAGGCTAGTAGGGTAAAGGTCAGGATAACAATGGAGATCCAGAATGTCCATCATTAAGTTACAAGCTGAGTCTCGAGATAAAGAGCTCTCTGAAAGAGACCCCAAGACAGAATACATACACTGGGAAAAGCTTTCCTTGAGGAGGAGATGGCATTGGTGGTGCTCTGTGCCTCCCTCTGGACTGGAAATGACCTAGCAGACCTACTCGACACATGTCAGCATTTCCTCTGTGCTAACAAGTACACCACCTTATACTGAGGTAGGCCTTCATCACTTGCTGATTCATCAGATATGTTAGAGCTTAATATGTAGGATAAGGATTCTCCAGTACCAGGACTGGGAACTACTGGAGGAGAGTGCAGAGGTCAGTAGTCCCCCTCCTACAGCTTAAACATTCAGTCCTGCTCCCTACCGTTATGGTGTGTGGTGGGGTGGTGGACCCGAATCCAGAGTAATAAAACCTTCCAAGGACCGTCCTGTGTACCACATGCAGAGAGCACTTTATGAAATTAGACTATTCTGGAGCTGCTTTAGTGCTTGTCATGCCTCCAGGTTCTTCTTCTGTCTCAGACACCCCAAACATCTCTTCCCATGATGCTCTTACTCATGACTCCAACATCACATGTCTACCATCCAACAGTCACCAACTACACTCCCATTCTTCATCTCCTAAATACTGATTTCCACCACCTTAGTATTCGCCTTTGTTTGCCTGATCTCTTTTGCCAACCCTCCATTGCATACTGAGAGCTCTCTTTGTGTTCTGTCAGATCTTTGGTTCTGGTCTCTACTTTGTCTTTGGGTTATTGTGTTGTTGGTGTGTCCTTGTATCTTGGTTGGTGGTCCATTCTGGTTTTTGACTGTTGTTCTTGTTCTCTGTCTTGTCTGGTTATGGCTTGATCTCACCCTACTCTGTTATGACTGTGGTTTTTGTGCTCTGGTTAGCAGCAGCCTTGGTGCCTACCCTTACCCTCTCTGTGAATAGAACGAGTGTATCATTTAGATCTGTGGGCGCCTGGTCAGTTCGTTACAGTGCTTTAGCGCTTGTACCTCATACCTGCCTTTACCTCCACGGATACTCAACACACTCTTTAAAAAAAAGTCCAAGAAGCCTATATTCAGTGATAGGAATGTTTATTTGGAAGATGGATTATATGGTGGAAATTCTTATTCTGAGCAGGATTGTACTAGATGAGTTAGCATGGCTAACAGCACCAGAGGGGTCTTCTCTGGATAGCAGAATCTATTACTGTTTATTAATACCATTAAAACAAGATGCAGTCTGTAAAGTCTCAAAGCACTCATTACACCACCCAGTTCAGTAAAGTTAATTATGTAATCAGTGGAGAACCACAGAACCAAATGATCCCTGACTGCAGGTCTACATCTGATCGTATACGACCTCAGAGTATGTACAGATATCAGATCTCTCCGCTCTGTTCTTCTTCAGACGGTTCTGCCCTCTGCTCGTGATGTTCACCAGAGTGTAAACAACACCACCAGCTTCTGCATCAGCTCCTCCACCCTACAGACAGTTTAATACGTGCAGCTTTCAGAGAGATTCCACAGTAAACCTCCATGTACATAATGTGTAAAGCTGAAACACCTGTATTAGTATAGTATGTGGGTTCTATGTGTTCTGTGTGGGTGCTGCAGTACCTCACTACATTTGGTTCTTTTCTGGTTCTCTTGGTTCTCACTCTGCCCCTCACTGTCTTTCTTCTCACCTGTCAGTGAAACAATAAGAAAGATCAAACATAACTCAGCAGTTATAGATCAAACCTAGAAACAGGCAACATCCATCTACACCACCCACATCACTGTGACTAAAGAGCTACAGTCTGTAAGTGTACACCAACAGGATGGAGAGTTCAGTCTTTATGGGGGGTGATGATTGGTTGATGGGTTTAATGGGGCATGACGATTGGTTGGTGGATTTAGTGGTTGATAATTGCTTGGTGGGTTTAGTTGGGGATGATTGGTTGGTGGGTTTATTGGCGGATGATTGGTTGGTGGGTTTACGAGGGGGGTGGTGATTGGTTGGTAGGTTTAGTGAAGGGTGAAGATTGTTTGGTGGGTGTAGTGAGGGATGGTGATTTGCTGGTGGGTGTAGTGAGATGTGATATTTAGTTGATACCGGACTATAATACTTCCAGTATTTATTTGAAAAACAATTTATGAAAATAAATTACAGCAGTGCTTTAAAACATGCATCAGAAGTCTATTAGGCAGTACTACTCTAGTTCTCTTCTGAACGAGTCACTGAAAACACAGAGGAAAGAACATCCATAGAACTCTACTCTAGGTTCTCAACCTGCAGGTTCTGTTTCCTAACATGTGGATCACCAAAATTAGGAAAGCCCATACGTTATACAAGCTTCAGTCTTCACATAGCCAATCTAATTATAGTTCAGTGTCTACATTTAATTAATTCAGCTAATCATATAATATGCAGTGAACTGACTGTACTGATGGAGCATCACATCAATGACTAACTCTACATCTATACTAATGACTGGAGAACCTTAAAGCATAAACATGTAAGAAGTACCTTTAGTTCTGTTTCTGTAGATACAGTACACACAGGTGGAGGAGAGGAGAACACACACAGGACACAGACTGACCAGCAGCTTCCAGCAGGCACTACAGTCTGATACAGGAGGGGTGGAGGGGGTCTGAAGGGTGGAGGGGGTGGTGTCTGAAATAAGAACTGGATTCACCAACAGAGTAGCTCTTAGAAATGAAACAGAGAACTCAAATGAGCGACAACTAATCCTAACCAGTAGATAATCTCTCCATACATTTATAGATGAACACTTAAACAGATAAACAGATAAACACAGAGACCAGTAACTTCAGAATGAGTAACCTTACCGAGGAGAGACAGACGAGTGGTCCTGTTTCCATAACGATTAACATCCCTCCGAACTTCAGCTCCAGTTCTATCTTTAATAAACTTTATCTGCTGTACAGCACAGTAGTACAGACCCAGGTCTGACTCAGACACGTTCCTCACCAGCAGATCCTGAGTTTGGTTAGAGTAATTCCACACGAAGGCGAGCCGTGATAAAGAATCCTGTATCAACGTTTCTGCTGATATAACAAGAGGAGGTTGATCCTCGTTTGAGGACTTTCTAAACCAAACTATATTAATTTCCCTCTTCCAAACACAGTCACAGTACAGGACAGCATTGTCTCCGGGTCTCACTCTCATCTCCACTTCTGCTCCAGAGATCCTGGAGAACAGAACACCTGCAGCACACCAACCACACTTTAGATTAGATACAGTAGAATGTGAACACATCTAACTGTTTAGGTTCTCAGTGCTTTCCAGAGTTCTCCAGAGGCTCTTTAGAACCTGAACAGCTGAATGTAGAGTTGATCAGAAGAGGCTACTATAAATACACCACATCAAGTGTGCTGAAGGTAGAAGAGTGGAACAGTTCACTTACAGACCAGAGTGAGGAGAACAGCTCTCGATCTCTCCATCTCAGAGACTGGAGCTGGGTGGGGGCCGATGGTGAGGGTCTTTGAAGCGGATGTCTGTGTCGTGGTCTGATTGGTCCATGTCAGTGGAACGTTTCTATTTTTGATGACGTCTCACCACATAGATAATCAGACCCTCACCAATAAGAAACGTACACACTGAGCACACGCTGTCTGATTGGTCACATCATAAGAGGGTGGTCTTTAGTTATTGACCCACTGCTACACCACACTTCTGTGGACTGCTTGGGCTTGGAGGTTCTTTGTAGCCCTGGGTTCTCCATTCTCTCCCTCCTAAGACTTAAGGTCTGATGAGTTGTTTATAACAGATAAAGATGGGAAATCACTAAGCAGTAGAACATCATTAAACCAGGGGGTTAAATTAAACACACAGTGACTCTTGAGTTAACCTGAGTTCTGCAGCTTAGTGGGATCCGCTGTAGCTTCCTGTACTGGAACTAAAACTTGGTGTAGTTCAACATTTGACCAGTTAAATAACTCAGTGTCATAGTTAAGGTTGACCAAAGCAGGTCATTTACAGCTTGTGGTATTATAGGTGCAGGATCGCGGGTGTGAATGGGCTACTAGAGCCCATCACAAAAAGGCCTTGATTGGGTTCATGTCTGCCGAACATGCAGGCCACTCCAAACACAAGACATCAGAAGTCTTGACAGCCCCTTAAACCAGTCAGAGAAATGTGAGGCCCAATGGGGGTTACGGCATTGTGGGGATACATAGTGGGCACCGGTCAATGACATGTTCAGGTGGACCAGTTGAGTCAACCCATGGCATAAGAACACACTCCACACGAGCAACTAACTGGAGTTCATGGCTTCTTGGGGCCCTGAGCTGCAGGCCTTGCTGTGGGTTTCCTGTTTGTGCATGTCTGAGTCTCTCAGGCTCGTTTGTGAGTGGGTGAAAGTGACTCTCATCACACAAACTGAACCTCCATTTCTAAAAAGTGTAAAAACTGAGCATGAGGGGGTTTATACAGCTGTAAGGGGGCATTGGTCACCACACTGACCAGCTGGTTATGACCAGAATGACTCTGTAATGTAATGATACTAAGGACCCATAAACAATGATACAGTCTTTCATTTACATTGAAATCTGTTCAGGTTTGAGGTGACCGGTTCTAGATAACTGTCTGTAAAAGAGCTGTCGGTGGTAAAAGGTCCTCCCAGTGTTCTGATCTGTGTGTAGTGTAATGAGCTGGAGGGTCATGTTGTGTGGTGTGAGCTCTGAGCTTCTGTTTCTCTCTGTGTCTTTATGAGGGGACCGTTACTAACCACAGAAGGTTCCATGACTGTGTGTGTGGAGCAGAAGAACTTTGAGCCAGTTTCAGTTTCTTTACTGTTCCACTGAACTGTGATCTTAGATCTTCTAATGTTTCTATCAGATCCTGGATCAGTTCCTCCACTTTAACCAGGCCTGAAACTCCCGTCTACACAGCACAGAGCAGATGTGAGATCAGTCAGTACAGACAGTCAGTGAACAGGGGTCTGAGGTGTTCTGAGCTGCAGGGTCTCATTGTGGGTTTCCTGTTTTAGACTGACTGGTGTTAGCCACTCTCGGGGTTAGAGAAGGGAGGGGGGATCAGGGGTTTGTTATAGAGCTTCAAAAGTTGCTTGTTGCAAAGCATTCTCTTCGTCACATGACTGCATGACTGTTAACCTGCATCATAAGCTGAAGATAAAAGAGGATGAGGACAACCAGCAACCAGATGGATGGATACAATCAGAGGAGGCATGGTCAGGACATTCAAAAGCGTATAGAGCAACACAGAAGAGACCAAGTCCTGGAGAAGCACTACACACATCTACACTACACAAGTCTGAAATGACTTGACAGCACTTCATGAGAACCACACTCCCACATTCCAGCTTGGTTTGTTTGGTACCACAACAAGAGGTACTCGACACGACAGTCTGAGGTACCATATCACACACAGGTCCATCTTCTACATCAGGTCTACACTGAACCCTTCATATCCTATTACTCGTGAAACTGACCTGGGATCAGATCTATCACTTTAATCTGGCCTGGTAGATGAGTCTACTCAGTACAGAACAGATCTGAGATCAGTCAGTGAAGACAGTCTGTGTCCTGATGTGACCTGATCTGGGAGGAGTCATTGTGGGCTCCTGTGTCTGAGTTAGCTGAAACTGAAAGGGTCCAGTGTGGGCCAACACTCCTCATCCTCACATTAGCTGAGCTGTAAGCCTGCAGGTGAACATTTTTAGGGGGGTTGTCTGCCCTCACTGGGGGCTTCTTGTTTCTGCTACACCCCTCATTAGTATCAGTGTTTGTCCCACTGTTGACTGTGAGCAGGTCTGAGATCAGCTGTTACAGGCAGTCAGTGTGCAGGCCTTGCTGTGGGTTTCCTGTTGATGTCTGTCTGAGGCTCGAGGGCTCTGTATATGTGTGGGTGGAGTTCAGTCTGCACCTTTACATGTTCACCACCACCACCACTGTTTCCATGACATCCTAAAGTGAGCATGTATAAGTGGGTGAGTGAGTGGGTGTTTACAGTGTCCACTGATTTACCTGCCTGATTGAGAGGCTAAGGTGTAAACAGGTTTGGTGTGAGATGGTTCAGATGTTCTGTACAGTGGTGGTGATGGGAACCAGGGTTCTCCATGTCTAGTACACACATATAGACATTTGATTGACTCTCTAAACCACCAGTGAACCTACACGTGTCTTCTGAGTGTATATGGAATGTTGATGATGGAATTCTGGAAAACCTGGAAATACTAAGTTCCTTTGGGGGACTATATGACCTCACAGCGCCCTGCAGCATGTATCCCTCCACCATGAATGGAGTTTAAGGCTGAGATCTTCTCCACACTATCATAAACAGCGTCTCAGACATCAGGCAGCGTATTCAGAACCACCTCATGTAGGAACTTGCTGTGAGGGAGCATTTAGAGGGGGACGTCTGGTTACCTTCACCACCACTGAAAATTTCTGGCTGCTTACATCTCTACAGTGAAGGACAGTGGTCTAAGGAAACTGTCTGAGAAGGAGTTCACAAGCCTCTGATCTGGAGTTAGTGAGGATCAGTTTGTGTTTCTTGAAGGTGTGTTTGGTTTGTATGGTGTCTTTTGCTGACCACAGAGGTCTGATGTGTCCTGAGGGTCTCATTGTGGGTGTTCCTGGTTTAGAGGGGTGGTGTTGACTCCCTAGGTTGGAGATAAGGGGGCTCCAATGTTGATCAGATAAGGGGATTAGACACTATTAGGTAAAGCATTGTAAATATGTATGTTGTAAATCTGCACTGTTGGATTCACTGGAATACGTTTATCAGACGTGTTACACACTCAGCTACTCATCAGGTAACAGAACTGGAGTTCATTAGAGATCACTCTAAACTGCTGCAGGTCAAACAGTGCTGTCTGTCTGCTTGTACTGTCCATGGTGCTGAAACACAGCCCTACTTACTCTAACAGCACTTAAACTGTCTGTACTGAGACTTTAAAGCTGGTTCCAGGTGAGACACAGACGCTCTCCGCTCGTGTGTTGTGTAGGACACTGGTGCACTTGTTCAGTGGAAGGAGAGGCTCTGTACTCTGAGGGGTTTGGGTTAACAGAATGGAGATGGTCAGTCTGTTAATGTACCGTATGTGTAAGAAGGCCTGTTTAATGAACACACACAGCCTCCTCTGGAGTTTAGCAGTACCTGTTTATTCCAGACCATTTTAATCCTCACTCGAATCACTTTAGATCACACTGCAGTTTATACAGCCTCACCACCCGCATCACACCACTCAGTACATTAAAGCTAATCATGGAACCAGTACAGAACCTGACGGTTCCTGGCTGCAGGTCTACGCCTGACTATGTTTAACTTCAGAGTATGTACAGATATCAGAGAGCTCCAGTCTGTTCTTCTTCAGATGGTCCTGTCTTCTGCTTGTGATGTTCACCGGAGTGTAAACAACACCATCAGCTCCTCCACCCTGCAGACAGTTTAGTACATGCAGCTTTCATAGAGATTCCACAGTAAACCTCCATGTACATAATGTGTAAAGCTGAATCACCTGTATTAGTATAGTATGTGGGTACTATGTGTTCTGTGTGGGTGCTGCAGTACCTCACTACATTTGGTTCTTTTCTGGTTCTCTTGGTTCTCACTCTGCCCCTCACTGTCTTTCTTCTCACCTGTCGGTGAAACAATCAGTACATCATATCTACCTTAGCAGTTATAGATCAAACCCAGAAACAGGCAACATGATGATTGGTAGGTGGATTTAGTGGTTGGTGTAGCTCAGCGGATAACACCCACCAGGGAGCCAACACCACATGTGGGAGACTGTGGTTCGAATCCCGGTCTGGGTAACTATGCTGTGCTACACCAATCAGGGTCCTTGGTCAAGACTCCTAACACTACATTGGCCCACCTGTAATATGGATACCTTTGTAAGTCGCTCTGGATAAGAGCGTCAGCTAAATGCCACAAATGAAATGTAAATTTAGAGGGTGATAAATGGTTGGTGCTGTGTAACAGGGGATGATGATTGGTTAGTGAGTGTAGTGTGGCGGGGTGATTGGTTGGTGGTGGTGTTCAGTGGGTGATCATTGGTTGGTGGATTTAGTGGGCATGGTTGGTGGTGTTTAGTGGAGGATGATTTGTTGGTGGGTTTAGTGGAGAAGATTGGTTGGTGGATTAAGTGAAGGCTGATGGTTGGTGGTGTTTAGTGGGTGATGGTTTGTTGGTGGATTTAGTGGAGAAGATTGGTTGGTGGATTACATGAAGGTTGATTGGTTGGTGGATTTACTAGGGAATGTTAGTGGGTTTAGTGGGGAGTGATTGGATAGTGGGTTTAGTGGATAGTGATTGTTGTGGAGTTTAGTGGGGTATGATTGGTTGGAGGGTTTAGTGGAAGTAAATGATTAGTTGGTGGGTTTAGTGGGGGAATATTGAATAGTGGGTGTAGTGGAGGGTAATTGGGTGGTAGGTTTAGAGGGATGATTAGTTTGTGGGTTTAGTGAACATTGATGATTGGTTGGTGGCTGCAATGAGATATTATATTTATATTATACTATAATGGACAATAATCCTTCCAGTATTTATATGAAGCACAGTTTATAGAATAAGTTACATGGATCAGAAGTCTATCAAGCAATGATACTGTAGTTCTCTCCTGAATGAATCAACTGAGGAAAAAACATTTGTAGAACTTTACCCTAGGTTCTCAGCCTGCAGGTTCTGTTTCCTAACGTGGATTACTAAAAATAGGAAACCCATAAGTTATGCAAGCTTCAGTTTTCGCATAGCCAATCTAATCTTAGTTCAGTGGTCTACAGAGAGATAGAGAGACAGGGGTACCTTCAGTCCTCTTTCTGCAGATGCAGCACACACAGGTGGAGGAGATGACTGAAGAGAGGAGGACACACACAGGACACACACTGACCAGCAGCTTCCAGCAAACACTACAGTCTGATACAGGAGGGGTGGAGGGTGTCTGGTGGGTGGAGGGAGTCTGGGGGGGATCAGTACAGGGAACAATGGAGTCTGAAATAGGAGAGAAAGTGGAGCTGCAGTTAGTTTTATGGTGAGTAGCTGGTTACTGACTGCAGAGTGCTCAGTAATAACTGGTGTTCTGTGTGTTATACAGTATGAGCCTATTCATCTCCATCATTGTATCCCCATTAGGCTGTATCAGGATAATACCTGATAACTACGTCAGTATGGCAGGAACTGCTGATTTTATGCTTATTACTACATTATTAAGCACTAATTAACACTTTCATGAGCGATACTCTTTGTGATACTAACAAGTCTATTTGAAGACTCTAGACTGAGGCAAAGATGAAGTGAGGCCGAGTTATGACAAAGGGAGGTGTGCTTAGTTTGGATCATCTGCATTCCACACTGAGACTATAATAATAATAATAACTGAATAAAGATATTAAACTTTCAGTCTTTCTTAGATGAACTGTACATTCAGTCTGTTAGAGGAAAGTGAGGGTTAATTACTGCTGATGGTTAATCACCAACTACTATCTTAATTCGGCTCAATCAGAGCTTTACAAGTGTGTAATCCACCTTAATTACTGCTTTATAACATAGTAATAAACACCAGGTTAATTAGTATCTACTGATTTCCACACTATAACGTCCTCCACACTATAACGTCCTCCACACTGACATGTTATTACGATGTTATAAACGTCATTATTAACTAACAGAACCCACAGATCAGAATGAGTAACCTTACCGAGGAGAGACAGTCGAGTGGTTAGGTTTCCATAATGATAAACATCTCTCCGGACTACAGCTCCAGTTTCATCTTCGAAAGACGACTTCTTCCGTACAGCGCAGTAGTACAGACCCAGGTCTGACTCAGACACGTTCTTCACCAGCAGATCTTTAGTCTGGTTGACTTGATTCCACACAAAACAGTAGCGTGAAAAATCAGCTGTTCTTAAAGTCTCTCCTGATATAAAGAGAGGAGTCTGATTCTCATGTGAGGAGTTTCTAAACCACACTGCTTCCCCACTCTCCCAAGCACAGTCACTGTAGAGAAGAGCATTGTCTCCTGGTCTGACTCTTGTCTCCACTTCTACTCCAGAGATCCTGGAGAACAGAACACCTGCAGCACACCAACCACACTTTAGATTAGATACAGTAGAACGAGCAGATCTCACACACCTTCACACTGTACATCCAACTGTTTAGTTTCTCAGTGCGGTTCTGAAAATAAGGCCTCTTACATCAGCGGTTCTGAAACTGGTCCTCAGGGACCCTCAGACCATCTCCATGTTTACTCCAGTCTAACTGGACACATGGGGACAGTATAAAACTGTGGACTGAGAACCGGTTTGGGAACCAAGGTCTAAGACGAGCACCAGTGTTAAGGTTAGCTCCTACAGTAACTGAGGAAAACAAACTGAAGGAGGATTAAACACAGCCTCAAGTGAACACCAGAGTTAAGAGAACACTTCTCCTCTAAAGATCCTCTCAGGATCTGAAGAGTTACTCCTTCAATAAGGTAACAGAGAAACTCAGCAAGGTTCTAGATCTAAACATATTCCAGATACTCTTTAGAAGCTGAACAGCTGAATGTAGAGTTGATCAGAAGAGGCTACTATAGATACACCATTTCAGGTGTGCTAAAGGTAGAAGAGTGGAACAGTTCACTTACAGACCAGAGTGAGGAGAACAGCTCTCGATCTCTCCATCTCAGAGACTGGAGCTGGGTGGGGGGGGCGATGGTGAGGGTCTTTGAAGCGGATGTCTGTGTCGTGGTCTGATTGGTCCACGTCAGTGGAACGTTTGTATTTTTGATGACGTCCCACCACATATATAATCAGACCCTCACCAATGAGAGATGTACACACTGAGCACACGCTGTCTGATTGGTTCCATCATCAGAGGGCGGTCTTTAGTTATCGACCCACTGCTGTGCCACACTTCTGTGGACTGCTTGGGTTTGTAAGTTCTTTGTAGGCCTGAGTTCTCCGTTCTCCCTGTTCTAACACTTCATGTCTGATAAATTAGTTGGATCAGATGGATTAAAGCTGGGAAATCACTAAGCAGTCTCCAGACCTCCAGGAGTAGATCATCATTAAACCAGGGGGTTAAATTAAACACACAGTGATTCCTGTGTTAAGCTGAATCTGCAGCTTAGTGGGATCAAACGTAGCTCCCTGTACTGGAACTATAACTTGGTGTAGTTAAATATTTGACGAGTTAAATAAGTCACTGCCATCGTTAAGGGTGACCTTCAGTTTCCACGTGGTAAGGTAAACTCTCATGTATCAGGATTAGAGGGGTCCGGTCCCCGTTTCCTCACCTTTCAGTACAGAGCACAGTCTACTACAGCCTAGAGTAGGGCTTGTTACACCTGAAGTCCATGAAGGGCTGCAAGTGATTGTCCACTTGTCCACCTAAACCCAACCCATGCCATCACACCCCACACAAGCATAGACCCACCACCAGCCTGCACAGTGTTTTGTTCACAATGGAGGTCCATAGTTTGATTGGGTCTACGTCACACGAACCCTACCATCAGCATTAACCCGACCTTCATGAAAGTAAAAGTGACTTTAGGAAAGTTACCATCTACACATTAATGAGGCACTTCCTGTCAGATCTGAGATCAGTTGCTAAAGACAGTGTCAGGTGGTCTGACATAGTTCTGAGCTGCAGGCTTTGTTGTGGGTTTCCTGTTTGTGCATGTCTGAGTCTCTCAGGCTTGTTTGTGAGTGGGTGAATCGTGTCACAACCACAAACTGAACCTCCATTTCTAAAGTGTGTATAAACTGAGCATGAGCTACAGATAACCATCTGTAAGAGTTCTCGGTGGTAAAAAGTCAGGTTGTGAGCTCTGAGCTTCTGTTTGTCTCTGCATCTTTATGAGGTGACCGTTACTAACCACAGAAGGTTCCATGACTGTGTGTGGAGCAGAAGAACTTTGGGTTTCAGTTTCTTTATGGTTCCACTAAACTATGATCTTACAGTGGCTTGCAAAAGCATTCATATCCCTTGAACTTTTTCACATTGTCTCCATACAACCACATAACTATCTTTTATTGAGATAATAAGTGATAGACCAACACAATGTAGCATATAATTGTGAAGTGGAACAGGTTTTCTTCCAGGATTGCCCTGTATTTAGCTCCATCCATCTTCCCACCAACTCTGTCCAGCTTCCCTGTCCCTGCTGAAGAGAAGCATCCCCACAGCATGATGCTGCCACCACCATGTTTCACAGTGGGGAATGTGTGTTCAGGGTGATGAGCAGTGTTATTTTTCCACCACACACAGCAGTTTGCATTTAGGCCAAAAAGTTCAACTTTGGTCTCATCTGACCACAGGACCTTCTTCCACATGTTTGCTGTGTCCCCTGCCTTTGGCTTGTGGCAAACTGCAAATGGCAATTCTTATGTCTTCCTTTCCTTGTTTTCTTTTTGCCATGCTTCCATAGCGTGACTTGGCCAGATTTGTGGAGTGGACTTTTAGTTGTCTTGTGGATAGATTATCCCACCTGACCTGTGGATTTCTGCAGCTCCTCCAGAGTGACCATGGGCCTTTTAGCTGCTTCGCTGACCAGTGCTCTTCTCGCTCAATCTATCAGTTTGAGTGGACGCCATGTCTTGTTAGGTTTGCAGTTGTAGAACACTTTTTCCATTTTTTGGGATGCCCAAATCTTGGGATGTGTGTTTATAACCTAACCTTGCTTTAAACTTCTCCACAACTTTATCTCTGACCTGTCTGGTGAGTTCCTTGGTCTTCATGATGCTGTACGTTCACTAGTGTTCTCTAACAAACCACTGAGGCCTTCACAGAACAAGTTTATTTATACTGAGACTAAATTACACACAGCTGGACTCTATTAAATAATTACCTGACTTCTGATGGTATTTGATTGCACTGGATTTTATTAAGGGGTTTCAGAGTAATAGGGGGCTGAATACCTTTGCACATCACACTTTTCTGATTTTTATTTGATTCAAATTTTGAAAACCATGTATGATTTTCATTCACATTCACAATTATGTGCAACTTTGTATTGCTTACTTAAAATCTCAATAAAATACAAATACGATAAAAAGGTGACAAAATGTGAGAAAGTTCAAGGGGTATGAATACTTTTGCACGCCACTGTAGATCTGCTAATGTTTCAGATCCTGGATCAGTTCCTCAACTTTAACCAGGATCTGAAACTCCCGTCTACACAGTACAGAACAGATGTGAGGTCAGTCAGTACAGACACTCAGTGAACAGGGTTCTGAGGTGTTCTGAGCTGCAGGGTCTCATTGTGGGTTTCCTGTTTTAGACTCTCAGGGTTGGAGGGGGGATCAGATGGAGATCATGTGTGTATTATCGCTGTGTGAAGGTGTAGAGTTATGTGTGCATGTACTCTTACATGTATGGAGTTCAGTGTGTTTGTGTTTGTAAGACGAGACTGTAGATCTGATTGAAACTGAAGTCCTGTGAAGTTCAGCTACACTCTCAGACTTGGTACACACTCAGATCCCCATCAGGTAACAGACCTACAGTTCATCACTTTAAACTGCACCAGAAGCCTGTTGGTGCTGTCCATGGTGCTGAAACACAGGCCCATCGCATTAAAACTGTTTGGGCCTGATGTACTAAGACATCCACACCAGCTGTAGATGCAAATCAGAGGGACTTTTGCAGCTCAAGCCTGAACTCTAGTTTATATTGTGTTTGTGTATTTGAAAGAGGCATCAGGATGGCACAGAAAGGTGCTGGAGATCTCACTCATTCAAACTTCCCATCTCAGGGTTTGAAGGCCTGAATGTATCATGAGAGCCTTGGACTGGAGAACTGGACAGGCTCCAAATGAATGCCTGAACAGCTTTAGAACTAAGACAGAACAACCTAAAACAGAACACTAAACAAAGGGACAAGAGAGCAATCCAGAGAAGCCCTTAGGAGACAGGCTCCTGAGACAAGGTCTCCAAGGCTAAGAAAGGAGCTGAAGAAAAGCTCTCCTTAAGTAGCACAGGGAACAGGTGGTGGCAGTTAGCCTTGATTGATAGGGATGTGCTCTGTGCCTCCTTTAGGATCGGATATGGCCTAATTGACACATTGACCTGTTTTAACACATACCCTTCATCTCAGGAACGCTCGGTTCATCAGCTGATTACTGAATCTGGTATGTTAGAGTATGATATGTAGGACAAGGGTTCTCCAGTAGCAGGATTGGGAACCCCTGGAGGAGGGTGACTGATGAGCCAGCCAGGAGCAAAGCTGAGTCTGTAGTGGAGGGATCAGTCCAGGATGCCTCATTCTGTCCCACATCCAACCTACTACCTAAACATCTATTCCCACTACCACCTTGAGTCATATAAAAGTGCTGTCCATACACATTAGTACCATTTGAACATGATCAGAGGTGCCTGTAGTCTATAGGCTTTATTGTCCTGTATTAGACTTTATCAAGAGCATTTTCTACTGATGTCTTTGTCTGACCATCTATACACTCCACCTTTTCTGTAGACTGACCAGAAATCAACTAGCTGTTTAGCTGTTCATAAATTTACAGGACTTCCTGTATGGAAGTAGGTTCTGTCCCACAACTCCCTGCACCATGTCGGTTAAGAATCTGCTCAAGTGAAAATCAGCCTCATGCTGTAAAATACTGTAAGTCTTCATCTGCTGGAAAATAGTCAATAGTCATGAACCTTCTACCTAACCAACTCCACCAGGTATAATGAGACTGTTCTGCTGCTGCAGTGCTTATGCCTGCTAGCACAACAGATACTCAACACCTTCGTTCAAACAATTCAAAGAGACCAAATTTCAGTGATAGGAAGGTTTTCTCAGGAGAAGCTGCTTTAAACAGGAAGTACTTTTATTTTCCATACATCTCAGACCTCAAGTTTTTAAGATTTGAAACTGAATGATACGGCTGGTGGTCTTACAGCAGGGTGACTGTAGTGGTGGTCATGAGGTGAAGTTTAAGCAAGGTTGTAAATGTGTGGTGGGTCAGTATGAACTCAGATAAACAGTGATGTGTGAGACTCCTCCCCCACACAGAGATAGAGACACGCTACAACAGGAAACCCACAATGAGACCCTGCAGCTCAGAACACATCAGACCCCTGTTCACTGTCTGTACTGACTGATCTCCCATCTGCTCTGTACTGTGTAGACGGGAGGATCAGGCCTGGTTTAGAAGCTGAATCAGGTTTAGTGTCTGATTTACACATTATACACACACAGTTCTATACAGCTAGGAGTTACCAAGTCTGATCTAACCTGAGAGCTCAGTGTTCTCACATCGGTTCTATGTTGGGTAGGTGCAACGTTCATGATGAAACTGACTTAGAACCGGTTCTACAAACATTCAGGGGTAAACAGACTATGAAAACTTTACATTTCAGAGACACAGTGAAGAAGAATGTGATCCTGGTGGGTGATGCATTACCTCAAGTGGCAATTGGGCTCCTCCCCCTTCCCCACCCCAACCACACAGAGTAATGGAAACATCTGTGGTTAGAAACAGACGCCTCATCAATACAGAAATAAACAGAAGCTCCTTTCAGTTTATAAGTAAACCACACAAAAAGCCTGGCTAAGCTTATACGCTGAGAAGCCAGACAGAACCGTGAGAACATGAGAACATTTATACTGCTATTTAAATCCAGCAGAGACTGACAGTACAACAGTGAACACCCCCTTCATAATGCTCATGATGTTTATCCACTCATGACTTTTCCACTGTTTTAGATATCAGAGCTCTTAATACATCTATCAGTTTACACATCTAATGATGTCTGACTGATACCTCAGATCAGGACAACCAAGCTAAGCTGTTGTGAATTGCTGGACCACCGGGTCATTGGTATTTAACCATTGTATGCATGTATATGTTCTATATCTCCTGAAGTTCCATTTACCATCTACTGTTGTCTGAGGCCTTCCATGTCTGTCTGAATACACTTCGGTTAAACAGTGGACTCTGACACTGATTATTGGTAACTGGTTCTATTTGATGATGAAAAGGAGTCAGTATGTTACTCAGACCTCCGTCACACATGCTCATGCTTAATGGAAAGGTGGTTGTTCATTCCATCATCACATACACAATATCAGGTCTGAGATCTCACCAGCATCAAAGTTTAGCCATACAAAAACAGGAAACCCACAGTGAGACCCTGCAGCTTAGGTCATGGTTCACTGACAAGTAGAGTGGCCCTGACTGACTGATGATTATTAACTGTACTAGAATAAGACCTGAACCATATTCTGTAAAATACAGTACTGTGCAAAAGTCAGAGACCACATTCATGTCTTTACTGGCCAGGCCACACACCCATCAGGCACAGCTTATTCAGAGGCCTGACCTCAGTACTGTATGTATATACCTTAGTCCATTTGATTCAGTCAGTTGGACAGGTAGTTCATGGATCCAGACGTGTTAGAACTGGAGAACTCCAGCACTCCAGGACTGTTATTGTACACTTCTACAGTCTCAGAGTTAAACAGTTGTAGCCTGATTGACAGGTGTGCTTGTTTAAAGTCAGTGTTACTGGGTTTAATCCTGCTGACTCTAAACCTACATACCCAGAATCAAAGAAATGGAACAGTGAGGTTAGTCACATGTCTAAATCAAACATCACAGTGTTCAGAGGTGACCCATCAGGCAGTGATCATGTGATCAGTTTACATGTCTCTAATTGGTGAGCTGTCTGAACGACAAGACTAACCGCTATGCTGTGGGCCATGATGGAAAATAGAAATGTTCCACTGACGTGGACCAATCAGATCTCAGCACAGACATCCGCTTCAAAGACCCTTACCATCACCAGCCCCCCAGCACCAGTCTCTGAGATGGAGAGATCGAGAGTTGCTCTCATCACTCTCATGTGTAAGTAAACTTCCACATCTGTTCAGTTTCATCTCATAATGGACTTTGTGACACTCTAGAACCATTAGAACATCTTGGTTCTGTACATGTTTGTTTAATCTGGGTTTGATTTTGTGTTCCAGGTGTATTGATCTCCAGCATCTCTGGACTCGTAGTGGAGATCAGAGTCAAGCCAGGAGACAACGTCACCATCTACTGTGACCGCACTCAGCAGGGTAAACTAAAGATAGTATGGATTATAAAACCCTCCAATGAGCAGCAACCTCCTCTCATTCACTTAACTGAAGACACCACACCTCCACATTACTCTCGTGTGTGGAACAACAACAAAGGAACCTACGACCTGCTGGTGAAGAACATCACTGAGTCAGACCTGGGCCTGTACTACTGCGCTCTACATGAGATAAAGTTTACTAGAGGTAGAAATGGAGAGAGAGTCCGAGAAGACGTTTATCATGAAGGAAACAGAACCACGTTCCTCTCTTTCCTGGGTGAGTCTGTTCATTCTGACCTACTGGTTCTTCTGATCTGGGTCTCCTTCAAAAGTTAAAATGTCTCCTAGAATGGTAAATGAGGTTCTGCTGGTCTAATTAATACAGTTCTATTCTCTTAGCCATTACAGACATGACAGATCCATGTGCTGAGTCTCATGAGACCCCCTGCACCCTCCAGACACACTTCACCCTCCAGACCCCCTCCACCCCTCCTGTATCAGACTGTAGTGTCTGCTGGAAGCTGCTAGTCAGTGTGTGTCCTGCATGTGTTCTCCTCGCCTCAGTCATCTCCTCCACCTGTGTGTACTGCATCATCAGAAGGAGGACTAAAGGTACTCTCTCTCATGCACTAATATAAAACATCTAGAACGTTTGTACAGATGTGGAACTGTGCCATAGTCGTTTCTGCAAATGAACAAAGAACAACTTCATCATAATTTTGTGTCCTTCCCAACCATAACAGCTGGTACAGCTGACCGAGAAGGGAATATGGAAATGAGGAACCATAATGAGGTAATAGCACACACAGCACACTTTATATTATACACTCATTTAAATACAGTCCACTCAGAGCAGCTCATTTCTCTGGGTGGGTTATTGGGTGTATTGAGATGAATGTATGCATAATACCTGCAGGTTGGTGATGGTGATGGTGGTGGTGGTGGTGGTGGTGATGTCGGCTATGCTTCATTGAACATCCCGAACAGTGGACAGAGACGGCTGAAGAAGAGGACAGCTGAAAGCTCTGATCTGTGCACATACTCTGAGGTTAAAGCTGAGAGAGTGTAGACCTTCTGAGGATGATGGTGGACATTCAGGAGGTTGAAGAGGTATGGTCTAGGAGGCTGGAGTTTGATGTAGTTTCTGTTTACTGACTGAGTTCAAATGTTTGAAGGTCATTGGAGATCTACAAGAAGATTTTAGTAAAGATCTTGCAAATACCAGATTTGATTCATGTGTCCTGAGTAAAATGTAATGCATTTGGTGACAGTATTGATGGGAAGGCCTCCTTTTCATGGAACAGTCCTGTTCTGTCACTACTCCGCATTCCCTCTCATCGTGTTTATACTGTTGTCTTTTCAGTTTTAATTGTTAGAAAGTGTGTGATTGTCCAGAAACAATATAGTGAAGAGTACTTTTAGACAAACATTTGATTCTTTATCTTTATGACCATTTTTGGAAATGATATTCTCACTGTTCACTGTAAATAAAGGTCACTTAAATCCTAATAAACTGTGTGCAACTTTTACTAGCATTAGCATAGTTTATGTATGATGGTGACTGTGTTCTCGCACCAACTCAACTCCAACAAGGGCAGACTTCCCTTTTTCGCCCTCATAATTACATAACTAGCCAACTGCCATTGGATAATCCTGGCCCCAAAGACTTACCTAACATCATTCTACCTGTTCTGTACTGTAGACCTCCATAGCTTTATCATTAAAAGACCTTAGTTCAGTTCCCCTTGATCTCTGTAGTGGATACTGCCAGGCAAAACTCGCCCAAGATTGCATTCATTACAGACAGCTGTTTCAGTTTATGGTTATGGTTATGCCTTTTGGACAACTTGCACAGATCAGACCAGATTAGCTCTTAGTAATGTATGACAGCTGTAATGCAACATTTCTAGTAGTTGGAAAGACAGTAAACATAATTTATATGGTAACAACCAAAAACACAAACATACAATCCAAAACCTTCACAGATAAATGATGACAGAGCTTCCAATACAGTACAGTGAGAATACAACTGGCAAAATCCAGTCAGTAAGACGAAAACTAGAGGAAATCAAGCAGCAGACATCTCTATTCCAGCTAATGAGTACATGTGAATCCGACAGCTGGCTGTCTTTTAGCAGTGTTTCTGATACAAACATACAAAAAGAATGCACTAACTGTTTAAGCAAAAATAGAAATGTGTGGTTGGTTTGTAGGAAATCAGATACACTGATCTCCTAAGTCTCCTAAGTCACATGGTTCAACTAACCTAGAATCGGACTTCATTAGTATCTTATAAATAAACAAGTTTAATATACAGTTACAGTTCAGTACAATGAAGAAAACCAAACTGGTAAATAAAACTGTTCAAATGTTACTTGATCTGAACCACACACAGACTCACACAGCCATGGAAACATCTGTGGTTAGTAACGTCTGCCTGTTAAAGGTGCAGAGACAAACAGACACTACTTTCAGTTTCTGAGAAAGCCAAAACACACAGAGGCACATACACACCGACATCCTCCAGCTCAGTTCCACCACACACAGATCAGAACTCATGAAGGCCATTGTTAGCTCTTCTTTAGACAGTTCTCTTGGACCAGTTTCCCAAACTTTGAATGCATTTGAATGTGAGCAATGGGCTCACATAATAATA
This sequence comes from Prochilodus magdalenae, assembly GCA_024036415.1. NCBI lineage: Eukaryota > Metazoa > Chordata > Actinopteri > Characiformes > Prochilodontidae > Prochilodus > Prochilodus magdalenae. The sequence goes on along the minus strand of JAMWET010007490.1, from coordinate 24,350 downwards.
ATAATAATAATGATAATAATAATAATAATAATAACAACAAAAGCAGCAACAAGCCAGTGAGTGTGTTGGCTGATGCATTCAATAACAAACTCGAACATACATGCTCAGTTGAGAGTGGAACGGTTGCTGAGTCTAAGATCAGATAGAGGTGTGTCTTTGAGAGCTCAGCAGCAGCTCAGACATGCCTAAACAGGAAACCCACAATGAGACCCTGCAGCTCAAACCACACCGTCAGTAACTGAGACTGGCCTATAGTCATACAAGGCCACACATTAAAGCTCAGCTCAGGAAGCCCAACGGCTTACTTATGTTTAGCTGCATCATTTGGCTGATCACACGACCACTTAAGGCAAAGCTTCTTTGTCCCATGTAAGGCACATGTGTTTAACAGTAGACCCATACGGCTGGATTCCTGAGCAGTTCACTGATTTACCTCCCTTGAAACATCATACTCAGCTGATGGGTTCAATAACTAGCTCATCTTTTGGGTTCTTGTTTACTTTCTTGGCTATTACCTGACTAAAGCCTTAAAAATATAGGGGTACATAGGATGACCTCTGTAGTCTCCCTAAAAACCTTTCAGATTTCCTAAAGAACCCATTTAAAATGACTTCCACATCATAGTAAAGGTTCTAGACAGATCTCCTCAATCAGGAGAGAACCTACACAGTGTGATGATTCTTTATACCAGAGTTAATCACACTCACAAATCTCTAAACATTGTGTTTCAAGGAACTGTGAAGTGGTGGCATCACTCAGAACCCTGTGTCCCTTCTTTAAGGTCACAGGAAATGTGAAAAAAAGAAAGAATAAAAGAAAAAAAAGCAGTAAAATCAGGTGAATCACACCCACTCTAGAAAGGACCAATTAGGAAGCAGTGTCTCTCTTTGGTGGGTTGGCTTATCAAGAAAAACCACTACGCTGTACACAAAGCTAGAAAAGCTCCACTGACGTAGGCCATGGGGATCAGATTTCAACACAGACATCTGCTTCAGTAACCCTCAGCATCTTCAGCCACCCCCAGCCTCCAGTCTCTGTGGAGACAGAGTCTCTCTCATCACTCTCATGAGTAAGTAAACTTGAGCTCATGTGTTCATTTTAACAGCTTTAGCTCCATCTTGTACTGAGTCATCTAGTTATATGGGGAAATGAGATCACTAGTCTGGTGTTCTGGTAAGAGCACACACATGAGACTGTTCTGTAACAGTACATCAGATCTGCTGGTCTATCTTTGTGTAAAGTGTGACTGCTGTCTTACAGGTGTTCTGCTCTCCAGGATCCCTGGATCAAACGTGAAGATGGTTTTAAAAATAAGGTCATCCATGATTTAATTCAGGCGACAACCTGGATCTTTCAGGGGTCCTTCTTAGTGACATACCTTCTGGGGGTTGCTGGGGGTGCTGGACCCTTCCCAGCACTTATTGGGTGGAAGGCAGGAGACATGTTGGACAGGCCACCAATGGGTCACAGGGCGGACACACAAATACACACCAGGGGCAATTTAGCATCTCCAGTTTACCTGATTGCATGTCTCTGGATTGTAAGAGGAAACCGGAGCACCATGAGGAAACCCACACAGAAACAGGGAGAACAGGCGATTTCCACACAAACCCTCAATACCCCAGCCCGGACCCAGATCAAACCCCTTATCCTGCTGTGAGACAACAGGACTACACAAAGCACCAACATGCCTCCCTACTCTATGCCCTGACATACCAAAGTTCACAGGGGGTTTGCTCACTGTGCTGATGTTTGCTTGTTACTTGCTACAACACTGAAGCCTGCATAGCACACCTGCAACTGGTAAGAGAAGTGATGACCCCTGCTACAGTAAAGATTTTGCCCATGGAGACCTGCAGTGGGTCCTCTGTCCAATCCATACAAAAGACCTGTCTCTAGAGATAAGCAGCTATTTGATGTTGCCATGAGATGACTGGAAAATGATATACCATGACAAAATTGGCACTGGCATGAATCAAAAAGGTCTCTGCACTGGCCAATACACCCACTCAGACGCTGGTTGGAAATGTGGTTGTTGATTAGAGTGGGTGAAGAAGCACCTTCCCCCACCCACTCACACAACCTCAAGCCTGAAAGCTGCCAAGCATCAAAGAGGCACAAACAGGAAATCTTCCCAAAAGGTCAAATCAGGCCACTAACCTCTGTTGTCACAACCTCTCAACAACACTCTTCTTGAACCCTCTATTAGCCAAGCAGCTGCAAGTTCAATCACTGACCTAGACTGGTACCCAAACTGCCAGTGAGGGCAGCCCTAAAGAATTTGAGTTGACACTGTGGTGGCTATCATGAAGGTGTTATGGTGGACAACACAGAATGGTAAGTCATGAAGACCTCCTGTTGATTTCAGGCCCCTAAAAACTTCAGCTACACTCGGCTCCTAAACCTGCATGGACAAAGTGTGGCAGGTGAGAGGTAGGGGTGTCATCCATCTTGAATAGGCCATCCAAACTTCCCCCAGTAGGGCCACAAAGGAGGAAAGTCAGCAAGAGTGTCAGAATGTGGCACAGTGACTGACAGTTAGAGCTGGGGTCTCTTGTCATCCTTTGGGAAGCTGGAACAAGAAGGTTTTCTTCTTACTGACCTCTCAGTGGTACTGAAATAAAGAGTATATATCCTAGACTGCAGCACATACACATCATGGAAACACCTGTGGTCAGAGACGACCACCTCATGATCACGCATAGAGACATAGAGCTCTGGAAAAATGTTAGAGCCCACCTGAAACTGATCAGTGTCTCTAGCTGTACAGGTTCTGGGTTTGTATTGGACCAGAATTCCTCAATTCTGTTTTATTCTCTACACTACTGGAACCATGTCTCCCAAATTCCAGATCAGATATTGTATTAGATTTGTTTATTTAGAAAATCACTAAAGACCTCCAGAAGCCTGGTTTTAGAACATCGGTGTCAAGAGCTCTTTCATCTGGGGCTCAAAGGCATCTGGACGTTCAAGTAATGCTACATCACAGCTACTGCTGCTTGAGTGACAGTGTATTGCTGCTTTGAGACAGACTGGACTGTGCAGCTGCTCTGAGGCTACATGGCTGCCTGGACTGGTGCAATCCAATGGCATGCATGAACATGCTGGAGCTACAAGGCCTTGTTGGGTGGGATGGCCTAGTGACACTACACTGCAGTTATGAAGCTGCATGGTCTGGTGGTGTTCAGTTGAATGAAAATATTGCCCCCTTGTGGCTAAGGGAATTCCCGGCCTTTAGGGTTTAGTATAGTAGGTAGTAGTCACGGAGTGAGATCTTCCCTGCAGTAAGGACTCTTCTGGAATCTCTAAATGACTCTGAGACATCTGAGTCTGGGGAATCACTGGGCTGATGACTCATCTTGTTATCTTGGTACATTGTTCAATTGTAAAGCGTCCTTGAGCATGGAAAAGGCGAAGATGACGATGATAAATTCCCACAGGCACTGCGGCATCTTGTAGGAAGCCTTCCCAGAAGAGTGGATGTTGTTATAGCTGCCAAAATAGGGGACAACTCAATATAAAGGCCAATGCATCTACAATGAAAAGCTCCTCTAGGTGTCCCAATACTTTTGTCCATCCAGAGTACATCCCTCCCCGAGTGACACCCTCCCTACATTCACTTAGGAAATGTCCTAGTATCACTTTAGTGTGTTTAGGGACTTGCTTTGCTTTGCTGAGTTGAGTTATGGTCTTTGATCAGGATTAAACAAAAACACTCTGGTTAAAAGTTCAACTCACAGCTCAATAAAAGTGTCTTCTAAATTAACCATGTCCTCTTTATAAAGCCATCTCTTAGCCAACACCTGCAGAACCACAGCATGAACTCCCTTGTTTGATCAACTCAAGGACCACCCTCTTAAGAAGTGGCCAATCAGGAAGTATGAGCTTAGTTTGCCCATCTCTCATTGGTTTGTTGTCTGAGCATTAAGATTAGCCACCATGCGGTTAGACGTAATCGAAAATAGAACATTTCCACTGACGTGGACCAATCAGATTTCAGCACTGACATCCGCTTCAAAGACCTTCACGCTCATCAGCCGCCCAGCACCAGTCTCTGAGATGGAGAAGTCAGGAGTCATCACTCTCATGTGTAAGTAGACTGTGTCTTTAGTCTATGTTGGATCCTTCAGTCTGGTTACCATGAGACCTGTTTAAGAAAACCTAAAACGGCTTGTAAAGGTATGTGGAATCTGCACCCTCTTTGTTCAGTCTAAGGTGTGGTTGGTGTGCTGCAGGTGTTAGGTTCTCCAGGATCTCTGGAGAAGAAGTGGAGGTGAAGGTCAAACCAGGAGCCAATGCTGTTCTCTCCTGTGATTGTAACTGGAAGAGTGAATATAGCATTGTTTGGTTTAGGAACTCCTCACATGAGCACATGGTTATCCATAATGAGGCTCATCCACGTTACTCCATTTTGTGGAGTTTCTTCAGCACAACCAGCGATCTCCTGGTGAGGAACGTGAGTGAATCAGATCTGGGCCTGTACTACTGCGCTCTACAGAAAACATGGCCTATCAGAGATGAAGCTCGAGCTTGTTCCGGGGAGGATGTCTGTCTGTATGGAAACAGGACCACCCGACTCTCTTTCCATGGTAAGGTCTCTCTGGTTCTAGTTAACACTAATGTCTTCATAGCCTGTGACTTACTGAGTCATTAGTGTTTCAGTTCTGGATCTGCACCCACCAGAACCACTTAGTTCTACTCTGTCTCTTACAGTAGACCCCAAACCCCAGACACCCTACACCCCTCCTCTATCAGACTGTAGTGCCTGCTGGAAGCTGCTGGTCAGTGTGTGTCCTGTGTGTGTTCTACTCTCCTCCACCTGTGTGTACTGGATCTACAGAACCAGAATTAAAGGTAGGTTCTCTTTACATGCTCAGTGTGTTCCACATTCATTTTTATGTGTTAGACGAGAAGTAGACCTTGAATAGTGAAGCACATTGGCCACAGGAGGTGGGACCAGCCCACACACCTAGAACATATGGTTCTTCAACAAGAAAAATGGTTCTATATAGAACCACAATCATTTAAAGAAGCATATGCAGGATTTAAGAGTGCATGATTACACGTATCATGAAAAGGTTCTTCAGATTGATCGAGAATATGGATTTTCTTTTTTGAGAGTTCTATATAGCAGCAAAGAGGTTATGCTATAGTTATAATGTCAAACTCGTAGGAATAGAACCCTTTGAAAAAGGATCCATATAGAACCATCTACAGCAATTCTCCCTCAAGGCGAAGAACCCTTTCACGATGCGGAGAACCCTTTAAACATGTCATTCTCCTAGCTAAAGAACCTTCTTTTTTAAAAACTCTTTTATAAAAACTGGGTTGGGCCCAGCTCTGCTATAGCCAAGATGGTTCCATATAGATCTTCTTTTGAGAACGGTTCTGTATAGCACCAAACAGCGTTCTGCTTTAGTTATGATATTAAACTAGCGGGTTTAGGACTAGTGACTACTCCTGGGTGCCTCCAGGACCAGGGTGAGAAACACTGTTCTACCGCAGGTAGGGTTCTTCAGAGTGTTCACGATGCTATATAGAACCAGTTCATTGCTAAAGAACCCATAGATGACCACCGTGGTATATATAGATCTGACCATTGATCAGTTTACATATTGATTCCTGATATATTTCCCTGGCAGTGGGGAAGCAGCACGAGTCAGCAGTGCGTTCCTGTGAGACTACAAGGAACCCAGCCAGTAGAAAACATGACAAGGTACTGCATCACACAGCTAACTGGTAGGTCATCATCTCTGATGAAGCACTGGTGTTTTATTGGGGAGTCTCTGTGTGACTGTAGAATCCAGCTCCTCCTCCTTTTGGGGGTCTTAAAGAGGCATTCAGGCCTGTAGCTGGAGTTTAATATGCTGTTTAATGTCTGCAGGTTGGAGAAGATGATGTGTGCTATGCTTCGTTGGACCTCCCAGGCAGAGGAGAGCGGCGTCTGAAGAAGAAGAGAGTCGAGTGCTCAGAGTTCAGCACATATTCTGAGGTTAAAACTGATCAAATATAGAACAGCTGAGGAGGGTCTATAATCTGAAGGGACGTATATCGGATGATACATGTATAATATCCTGTAATGTAAATGTGCTGCATGTAATAAATGGTAACACTTTAAACACTGCTGTGCTGTGTTGCTTTAATCTGATGAGGACATCTGTAACTAAACCTGTACTACTTTCAGGACAGAACCTGGTCACACTGGATCCACCGGCTGGACAACACCACTAACACCAGTTTGGGTGATGCTACCCTGGTCAGTAGTGGTGTAGTGGTAGTACCCTGATAATGTCCTGGGTGTCGAGTGTAAAGGTGCTAGAGAAACAATAGATGAGCAGGAGTTTCAGCACCATGGACAGTACAGACAGGCAGCACTCACTGACCCTTCAACACCTAGAAATGTTAAACACCTGTAAAACTGATTAAGTTAGCAAATCCTACCTCAAAGTCACATGTCTGAATTTAGAGCTTTACCTTAGATAGACTTTGGACTGACCATAGCATCACAAACACTGCCAGCTTACCTGACAGTGGAAATACCCAATGCTGGAATCTGGACTGTATAATTTCTGACAGTGGAGGACTGTGTTCACACTCTCCCCTGATGTAAGCCGGTTTAAATACAGAGTCCAAACTGAAGAGGGCAGTCGTGAGCTGGAGGTTAGGTGACAGGAGGGTCGCCGGTTTGATTCCCTGAACCGGAGAACACGACGCAAGTGCCTTTGAGCAAGGCACCTAACTGCCCAACTGCTCCCTAGCACTGTGGATCGGGCTGGCTACCACTGAAGGGAAGTCTCGTCACTGCCCTCTAGTGTGTGGGTGTTTCACTGTGCAACATGGCATATTAGACTAGCCTGGATTCAACTGGACATGGAACCTGCACAGTTCTGTGTGCAGCAATGTTGCTTTACATAACAATAACTACATGATGCAGCTGCACCCCCCCACACACACCCCTATTGAAGTCTGTACTGTAATGTAAAGGTAGCTGGTTTTTGTAAGACTGTAAAGAGCGACGTTTGAATATTTGCTGCTGTCCACCCACGCACAACCTCAAAGATGAAAGCTCACACCCATCGAAGGGTGCACAAACAGGAAACCCGTAGCAAGCGCACATCAGACCACTACTTTCAGGGGGCCTCACATTGGCCTGATGTTGGTTACAACCATGATGGGGGTCAAACATTCAAGAGAGAGAGAGATCTATAACTGTTACAGAGGCCAAAGACCTGTTAAACTCACTTTTAGTTTTAAACTGTCTGATATGACTCATTTTAGTGATATAGCTCATTTCTAGGAGCTGTCATTTTAATCAGCAGCATAACAGCAGGTAGAGGAATTCTTCAGTCCATCATAATGCTTTCCTAATCCTCTTATTAACTGCACCAAGCTAGAACCTGAGGAATTATCAGCAGATAATTGATTCCACCATCCAATGTGCTGACTGGGAAGAGAAATCACTGAGGCTGGCCTACTATACCTCTGCCACATGAAAAGCCAGCAGGGAGCAGGAGCAACACTGTCCCCGAGACAGCTTCCAGCCCAGCAGCTGCCAGCCCAACCATTAATTAGCACTGGCTCCCAAATTGGTAGTGCTCAGGCTCGTTGACACTGTGACTTGAGTAAAGGTGTGTATACAAAGTGACTGGTAGTACAATGACATGCAGGTCTCCTCCCCCACTCTGAGAGCAGACAGAGACAGGAAACCCACAATGAGACCCTGCAGCTCAGATCACTGTTCACTCACTCTCTAATGACTGACTCTACTTCTGTTCTGGATTGGGTGGCAGTGCTGAAACTGACCTAGGATCTGGTGTAGATTGAGGTTAGAACTTTAGGGAATGATAAAGAATATAAACCAACAGTACTCAATCATAATTCAAACAGCCCTTAGCCTTCTGCAGCATACACAGCCATGGAAACAACTGTGGTTAGAGGTGACCAGCATCTATACAGCGACAAACAGGAACTCCCCTCAGTGTCTGAGAAAGCCACAACACAAGACACACCTCCTGCTCATTTCAACACCCAGGCCTGCACTAGCACAGCCCTGCTCAGACGCCCTGACCTCCTCTGCAGTGTTACCCCGTTCAGTTTGGATCTTTCAGTTGACTGGAGGATCCTTTAACAGCGCACTGAAGGTCGTAGAAGTCGCCACACCAGGCCTAATGAGTTCATGAGGACACATATGACAAATAGACACAGTCTTTACTCACCTGCCTATTGGTCAGTGTTTCTCAGCCCTGCTCCTGGAGGCCTCCTGCCCTGCACCTGAAGGGCAGGGTGTCACCAGGACCAGGGTTGAGGAACACTGGGCTAGGCTACTTGGCCAAGTGCTGACATTAAGGGTCCTTTCAAGTCTGAATAGATCTGAATATGACAGTAGCAGGTCACTGCTCTGGTTGGTGCACCCACCCTGCATGCACCCACCTACTCACTCACTCACATGCACAGCCATGCTCAGTTTAGACTGAAATAGCCAATGCGGTGGCTGCTCACAAACAAAACCGTGTGATGGTTCACTCCCCCAGCTACTCTCACACATACACACACACACAACCTCCAGCCTCCAGAGCTGTAGCAAGGTTAATTCAGGTGACTACAGCCTAGTACACAAGGGTACTAACCGTTTTCACCATATTCTGGGAAATGAATCACCACATGAGCCTAAATGTACCATATAAAGACCATACTGATCTGTCACGTACACCCACCAGTCACTACATTAGGTACACCTCCTGGTTTCTGCACTCATTGTGCATTCTATCAACTTCACTGACCATATATGACCACACCATAGTCCTACAGTTACAGACTCCAGTCTATGTATGTTTCTATGTGTACTTGGTTACCCTGTTCTTCAATGGTCAGGAACACCGCCACGCTGTAGTGTACCTAATGAAGTGGCCGGTTTCCCAAAGGAATTTGTCCCCCACATTTAACCCATCTGTGCAATTAAACGGCCACATATGTCCAAAATAGGAGTGTTGGAAACCCTGTCCATAGCACTGTGTACCATTTTAGGGTTACATGTCTTACTCAGCGGCCCTCAAGTTGTGTCTTGTAAGTTCAGGGGATCAAACTGGCAACCTTCCATTAACAAGTTTGGTTCCCTAATCTCCCACCCACGACTGGCACACTGCTCCTGCTCTGGTCACACCTTTGCTCAGGGGATCCACATCTTCTCCCCAATCCATAATAAAGACCTGTCTCTGAAAATCAGCAGATTGATGCTGCCATCCAATGTGCTAGAGACTATATAGCGTGTCTGTAGTTGGGCAGAGAAATCCCTGAGACTGGCCTACCACACTACTGCCACATAAAGAGCCATCAGGGAGCCTGGAGAACACTATCCCTGAGTCAGCTGCCAGTCCAGCGACCACTGCATCCACTAACCTACACTGGAACCCAACTTGGCAGGGCTTAGGGACATAGGGAAACTGTGAAGCAATTTTATTTTGCCTGACTTCAGTAAAGGAGTGTCTGCAAAGCAACTGGTAGCACAATGACACCTGGTTCTCCTCCCCCACTCTGAGAGCTTGAAAGCAATGCTGAAACAGGAAACCCAACAATGAGACCCTGCAACTCAGATCATGTCAGATCACTGTTCACTGACTGTCCTTCATGACTGACCTAACATCTGTTCTGGATTGGGTGGCAGTGCTGAAACTGACCTAGGATCTGGTGTAGATTGAGGTTAGAACTTTAGGGAACGATAAAGAATATAAAACAACAGTACTCAATCATAGTTCAAACAGCCCTTAGCCTTCTGCAGCACACGCAGCCATGGAAACATCTGTGGTTAGAGGTGACCAGCACCTATAGAGCAACAAACAGGAACTCCCCTCAGTGTCTGAGAAAGCCACAACACAAGACACACCTCCTGATCATTTCACCACCCAGGCCTGCACTAACACAGCCCTGCTCAGACGCCCGAACCTCCTCTGCAGTGTTACCCAGTTCAGTTTGGATCTTTCAGTTGACTGGAGGATCCTTTAACAGCGCACTGAAGGTCGTAGAAGTCGCCACACCAGGCCTAATGAGTTCATGAGGACACATATGACAAATAGACACAGTCTTCATTCACATGCCTATTGGTCAGTGCTTCTCAGCCCTGCTCCTGGAGGCCTCCTGTCCTGCACCTGAAGGGCAGGGTGCCACCGGTACCAGGGTTGAGGAACACTGGGCTAGGCTACTTGGACAAGTGCTGACATTAAGGGTACTTTCAAGTCTGAATAGATCTGAATATGACAGTAGCAGGTCACTGTTCTGGTACGTGCAAAGACCCCTGCATGCACCCACCAACTCACTCACTCACTCACTCACTCACATGCACAGCCATGCTCAGTTTAGACTGAAATAGCCAATGCGGTGGCTGCTTGAAGCATCACAAACAAAACCGTGTGAAGGTTCACTCCTGCAGCTACTCTCACACACACACACACACACACACACACACACACACACCCTCCAGCCTCCAGAGCTGTAGCAAGGTCAACTCAGGCCACTACAGCCTAGTACACAAGGGTACTAACCATCTTCACCATATTCTGGCAAATGAATCACCACATGAGCCTAAATGTACCATATAAAGACCATACTGATCTGTCACGTACACCCACCAGTCACTACGTCAGCTAAGGTCCTCAGATTCTGGTCTCTTAGCTGTACCTAGGTTCAGGCTCTCCTCTATGGGTGGCAGGTCATTTAGTGTTGCTGCCCCCACACTCTGGAACTCCCTACCCTCATCCATACGCACTTCACCCTCTCTTTCCGTCTTCAAAACTCACTTAAAAACGTACCTTTTCTCTAAACATTTTCATTCTTCATGATCTTTTTTTTTTTTTTTTGGTTTATTTTTGTAAAGCGTCCTTGGGTTTGTGAAAGGCGCTATATAAGTGTAACCTATTATTATTATTATTATTATTATTATTAGGTACACCTCCTGGTTTCTGCACTCATTGTCCATTCTATCAGCTTCACTGACCATATATGACCACACCATAGTCCTAGTTACAGACTCCAGTCTATGTATGTTTCTATGTGTACTTGGTTACCCTGTTCTTCAATGGTCAGGAACCCCTCCACGCTGTAGTGTACCTAATGAAGTGGCCAGTTTCCCAAAGGAATTTGTCCCCCACATTTAACCCATCCGTGCAATGAAACGGCCACATACATCCACAATAGAAGTGTTGGAAACCCTGTCCATGGCACTGGAACCAGTTTAGGGTTACGTGTCTTATTCAGCAGCCCTCCAGTTGTGTGCTGTAAGTTCAGGGGATCAAACTGGCAACCTTCCATTAACAAGTCTGGTTCCCTAACCTCCCACCCACGACTGGCCGACTGCTCCTGCTCTGGTCATACCTTTGCTCAGGGGATCCACATCTTTTCTCCAATCCATAATAAAGACCTGTCCCTGAAAATCAGCAGATTGATGCTGCCATCCAATGTGCTAGAGACTTTATATAGGGTGCCTGCAGTTGACTGGCAAGAGAAACCCCTGAGGCTGGCCTACCACACTACTGAAAACAAGAAGAGCCAGCAGGGAGCCTGGAGAAACATTATCCCTGAGTCAGCTGCCAGTCCAGCGACCACTGCACCCACTAACCTAGACTGGCACCCCAACATGGCAGGGCTTAGGGACTTGGACAACTGCAAAGTTTATTTTGGCTGACTTGAGTAAAAGGAGTGTACACAATTTACTGGGCAGCACAGTGACATCTGGTTCTCCTTCCCCACTCTGAGAGCTTGAAAGCAATGCTGAAACAGGAAAACCCAACAATGAGACCTTGCAAACTCAGATCAGGTCAGATCACTGTTCACTGGCTGTCCTTAATGACTGACCCTTAGATCTGTTCTGGATTGGGTGGCAGTGCTGAAACAAACTAACCTAGGATCTGGTGTAGATTGAGGTTAGAACTGTAGGGAATGATAAAGAAATATAAAACAACAGTACTCAATCATAGTTCAAACAGCTCTTAGCCTCTGCAGCACACACAGCCATGGAAACATCTGTGGGTTAGAGGTGACCAGCATCTATACAACGACAAACAGGAACTCCCCTCAGTGTCTGAGAAAGCCACAACACAAGACACACCTCCTGTTCATTTTAACACCCACCCAGGCCCTGCACTAAAAAAACAGCCCTGCTCTCCTCTGCAGGGTTAATCAGTTCAGTTTGGATCTTTCAGGTGGCAGTGGTAGAGCCTCCAACACCAGGGTTGAGGAACACTGGGTTGGGCTATACTGACGTTAAGTTTATAAGCCAAACCCAGTGTTCCTCAACCCTGGTGTTGGAGGGCTCTACCCTGCACCTGAAAGATCCAAACTGAAAATGATAACCCTGCAAGAGGAGAGCAGTGCTAGGGCTTTTTAGTGCAGGCCTGGGTGTTAAAATGAACAGGAGGTGTGTCTTGTTGTTGTGGCTTTCTCAGACACTGAGGGGAGTTCCTGTTTGTCGTTGTATAGATGCTGGGTTCACCTCTAACCCACAGATGTTTCCCATGGCTGTGTGTGCTGCAGAAGGCTAAGAGCTGTTTGAACTATGATTGGAGTACTGTTGTTTTATATTCTTTATCATTCCCTACAGTTCTAACCTCAATCTACACCAGATCCTAGGTTAGTTTCAGCCCACTGCCACCCAATCCAGAAAACAGATCTAAGGTCAGTCATTAAGGACAGCCAGTGAAAAAACAGTGATTCTGACCTGATCTGAGTGCAAGGTCTCATTGTTGGGTTTCCTGTTCAGCATTGCTTTCAAAGCTCTCCAGAGTGGGGAAGGAGAAACCAGATGTCACTGTGCTGCCAGTAAATTGTTGTACACTCCTTTACTCAAGTCAGCCAAAATAAAACTTTGCAGTGTCCAAGTCCCTAAGCCCCTGCCATGTTGGGTTGCCAGTCTAGGTTAGTTGGGTGCAGTGGTCGTCGCTGGACTGGCAGCTGACTCAGGGATAATGTTTCTCCAGGCTCCCTGCTGGCTCTTTCTTGTTTCAGTAGTGTGGTAGGCCAGCCTCAGGGGTTTTCTCTTGCCAGTCAACTGCCAGGCACCCTATATATAAAGTCTCTAGCACATTGGATGGCAGCATCAAATCTGCTGATTTTCAGGGACAGGTCTTTATTATGGATTGGAGAAAAGATGTGGATCCCCTGAGCAAAGGTATGACCAGAGCAGGAGCAGTCGGCCAGTCGTGGGTGGGAGTTAGGGAACCAGACTTGTTTAATGGAAGGTTGCCGTTTTGATCCCTGAACTTACAGGACACAACTGGAGGGCTGCTGGAATAAGACACGTAACCCCTAAAAAACTGGTTCCAGTGCCATGGACAGGGTTTCCACAAAAACACTTCTATTGTGGATGTATGTGGCCGTTTCATTGCATGGAATGGGTTAAATGTGGGGGACAAATTTCTTTGGGAAACTGGCCCCACTTCATTAGGTACCACTACAGCGTGGAGGGTTTCCTGACCATTGAAGAACACAGGGTAACCAAGTACAACATAGAAGAAACATACATAGACTGGAGTCTGTAAAAACTAGGACTATGGTGTGGTCATATAATGGTCAGTGCTAAGAGCTGATAGAATGGAACAATGAGTGCAGGGGAAACCAGGAGGTGTTACCTAATAATAATAATAATAATAATAATAATAGGTACACTTATTATAAGCGCCTTTCACAAAAACCCAAGGACGCTTTACAAAAATAAACCCCCCAAAAAAAAAAAAAAAAAAGATCATGAAGAATGAAAATGTTTTTTTTTTTTTTTTAGAGAAAAAGGTACGTTTTTTAAGTGAAGTTTTGAAGACGGAAATCAAAAAGAGAGGGTGAAGTGCGTATGGATGAGGGTAGGGAGTTCCAGGAGTGTGGGGGCAGCAACACTAAATGACCTGCCCACCCATAGAGGAGAGGCCTGAACCTAGGTTACAGCTAAGAGACCAGAATCTGAGGACCTTAGCTGACGTAGTGACTGCGTGGGTGTACGTGACAGATCAGTTGGTCTTTTATATGGTACATTTAGGCTCATGTGGTGATTTCATTTTTGCCAGAATATGGTGAAAGGATGGTTAGTACCCTTTTTGTACTAGGCTGTATTGGCCTGAGTTGACCTTGCTACAGCTCTGGAAGGCTGGAGGGTTGTGTGTGTGTGTATGTGTGAGAGTAGGCTGCGAGGAGTGAACCCTTCACACGTGTTTTGTTGTGATGCTTCAAGGCAACCCCACCGCTTGGCTATTTCAGTCTAAAACTGAAGCATGGCTGTGCATGTGAGAGTGGAGTGGAGTGTTGAGTGGGTGGGTGCATGCAGGGGTCGTTGCACGTTACCAGAAAACAGTGAACCTGCTTACTGTTTCATATTCAGATCCTATTCAGGACTTGAAAGTACCCTAATGTCAGCACTTCTGTCCAAGTTAGCCTAGCCCAGTGTTCCTCAACCCTGTACCGGTGGCACCCTGCCCTTCAGGTGCAGGACAGGAGGCCTCCAGGAGCAGGGCTGAGGAACCCCACTGACCAATAGGCAGATGAATGTAAGACTGTGTCTATTTGTCATATGTGGTCCTACATGAAAAACTACATTAGGCCTGGTTGTGGCGACTTTCTACGACCTGCTTCAGTGCGCTGTTAAAGATCTCCAGTCAAACGAAAGATCCAAACTGAAAAAACGGTTAACACTGCAGAGGAGGGTTCGGGCATCTGAGCAGGGGCTGTGTTAGTGCAGGCCCTGGGTGTTGAAATGAAGCAGGAGGTGTGTCTTGTGGTGTGGCTTTTCTCAGACCCTGAGGGGAGTTCCTGTTGTCGCTCTATAGGTGCTGGTCACCTCTAACCACAGATGTTTCCATGGCTGTGTGTGCTGCAGAAGGCTAAGGCTTGTTTGAACTATGATTGAGTACGTTGTTTATATTCTTTATCATTCCCTAAAGTTTCTAACCTCAGTCTACACCAGATCCTAGGTCAGTTCATCAAGCCTGCCACCCCAATCCAGAACAGATGTTTAGGTCAGTCCGTTAAGGACAGTCAGTGAACAGTGATCTGACATGATTCTGAGTGCAGGGTCTCATTGTGGATTTCCTGTTTCAGATTTGCTTTCCAAGCTCTCAGAGTGGGGGAGGAGAACCAGGTGTCATTGTGCTACCAGTTGCCTTTGCAGGGCACACTCCTTTACTCACGTCAGGCAAAAAATAAAACTTGCTTCACAGTTTCCCTATTTCCCTAAGCCCTTGCCATGTGGGTTTCCAGTGTAGGTTAGTGGATGGCAGTGGTCGCTGGACTGGCAGAGCTGGACTCCAGGGATAGTGTTTTTCTCCAGGCTCCCCTGATGACTCTTTATGTGGCAGTAGTGTAGTAGGCCAGGTCTCAGGGAATTTCTCTGCCCAACTACAGACACGCTATATAGGTCTCTAGCACATTGGATGGCAGCATCAATCTGCTGAATTTCAGGGGGACAGGTCTTTATTATGGATGGGGAGATAAGATGTGGATCCCCTGAGCAAAGGTAGGTATGGACCAGAGAAAGCAGGAGCAGCAGCGTTGCCAGTCGTGGGTGGGAGGTTAGGGAACCAAAAACTTGTTATTGGAAGGTTTACCAGTTTAATCCCCTGAACTTACAAGACACAACTTGAGGGCCGCCTCGGAGTAAGGACATGTAAAACCCTAAACTGGTACACAGTGCTATGGACAGGGTTTCCAAACACTCCTATTGTGGGACATATGTGGCCGTTTAATTGCACAGATGGGTTAAATGTGGGGGGGACAAATTCCTTTGGGAAACCAACCGGGGGGGGGGCACTTCATTAGGTACACTACAGCGTGGCCCCCGGTGTTCCTGACCATTGAAAACAGGGGAAACCAAGTACACATAGAAACATACATTAGACTGGAGAGTCTGTAACTGTAGGGACTATGGTGTGGTCATATTATGGTCAGTGAAGTTGATAGAAATGGCACAATGAGTGCAGAAACCAGGAGTGTACCTAATGTAGTGAACTGGTGGTGTACGTGGACAGATTCAGTATTGGTCCTTTATATGGTACATTTTAGGCTCATGTGGTGATTAAATTCCCAGAATATGGTTCGTGAAAAAACGTTAGTACCTTTGTGTACTAGGCTGTAGTCACCTAAAATTAACCTTTGCTAACAGCTCTGGAGGCTGGAGGTTGTGTATGTTATGTGTGAGGACGTAGCTGGGGGAGTTGAACCATCACAAGGTTTTGTTGGTGAGCAGCCACCGCATTGGCTATTTCAGTCTAAACTGAGGCATGGCTGTGCATGTGAGGTGAGTGAGTTAGGTGGGGTGCATGCAGGGTGGGTGCACCAACCAGAGCAGTGACCTGCTACTGTCTCATATTCAGAATCTATTCAGACTTGAAAGGGGACCCTTAATGTCAGCACTTGGCTCAAGTAGCCTAGCCCATGTTCCTCAAAACCCTGGTCCTGGTGACACACTGCCCTTCAGGTGCAGGGCAGGAGGCCTCCAGGGACCAGGGCTGAAGAACACTGGACCAATAGGCAGGTGAGTAAAGACTGTGGTCTATTTGTCCATATGTGTCCTCATGAACTCATTAGGCCTGGTGTGGGCGACTTCTACGACCTTTTCAGTGCGCTGTTTAAAGGATCCTCCCAGTCAACTGAAAGATCCAAACTGAAAACGGGGGTAACCCCACTGCAGAGGAGGTTCAGGGCGTCCTGAGCAGGGCTGTGCTAGTGCAGGCCTCTGGGTGTTGAAATGAGCCAGTGTGTCTTGTGTTGTGGCTTTCTCAGACACTGGAGGGGAAGTTCCTGTTTGTCGCTGTATAGATGCTGGTCACCTCTAACCACAGTTGGGTTCCATGGCTGTGTAGCTGGCAGAAGGCTAAGGGCTGTTTGAATTTATGATTGAGTACTGTTGGTTTATATTCTTTATCATTCCCTAAAGTTCTAACCTCAAACTCTACACCCCAGGATCCTAGGTCAGTTCAAGCACTGCCACCCAATCCAGAACAGAAGTCTAGAGTCAGGTCATTACGAGAGTGACCGTGAACAGTGATCTGAGCTGCAGGGTCCTCATTGTGGGTTTTCCTTCTCTGTCTGCTCTCAGAGTGGGGGAGGAGACCTTTGCATGTGTCATTGTACTACCAGTCACTTTGTATACACACCTTACTCAAGCCACAGTGTCAACGACCCTGAGCACTACCAATTTGGGAGCCAGTGCTAATTAATGGTTGGGCTGGCAGCTGCTGGGCTGGACAACGCTGTCCTCGGGGGGACAGTGTTGCTCCTGCTCCCTGCTGGCTTTTCATGTGGCAGAGGTATAGTAGGCCAGCCTCAGTGATTTCTCTTTCCCAGTCAGGCACATTGGGGGATGGTGGAATCAATTAATCTGCTGATAATTCCCTCAGGTTTCTAGCTTGGTGCAGTTAATAAGAGGATTAGGAACAAGCATTGTGATGGGACTGAAGATTCCTCTTACCTGCTGTTATGCTGCTGATTAAAAATGACGAGCTCCTAGAAATGAGGCTATATCACTAAAAAAGAGTCCATATCAGGAACAGTTTAAAAAACTAAAAGTGAGTTGAACAGGTCTTTGGCCTCTGTAAACAGTTATAGATCTCTCTCTCTTGAATGTTTGAGCCCCCATTCATGGTTGTAACCAAACATCAGGCCAATTGTTGAGGCCCCCTGAAGTAGTGGTCTGATGTTGCGCTTGCTACGGGGTTTCCTGTTTGTGCACCCTTCGATGGGTGTGAGCTTTCATCTTTGAGTTGTGCGGTGGGTGGGACAGCAGCAATATTTCAAAAAACGTCGCTTTTACAGTCTTACAAAAACCAGCTACCTTTACATTACAGTACAGACTTTCAATAGGGGTGTGTGTGGGGGGGGTGCAGCTGCATCATGTAGTTATTGTTATGTAAAGCAACATTGCTGCACACAGAACTGTGCAGGTTCCATGTCCAGTTGAATCCAGGCTAGGGGGGGGTAATATGCCAGTGTGAATCCGTTGCACATGTTGAACAACACCCACCAACACACTAGAGGGCAGTTGACGAGAGACTTCCCTTCAGTGGTAGCCAGCCCGAATCCACCCAGTGCTAGGGAAGCAGTTGGGGCAGTTAGGGTGCCTTGCTCAAAGGGCACTTGCGTCGTGTTCTCTCCGGTTCAGGGAATCAAACCGGCGACCCCTCCTGTCACCTAACCTCCAGCTCACGACTGCCTCTTCAGTTTGGACTCTGTATTTAAACGGCTTACATCAGGGGAGAGTGTGAACACAGTCCTTCCACTGTCAGAAAAATTTATACAGTCCAGATTCCAGCATTGGGTATTTCCACTGTCAAGGTAAGCTGGCAGTGTTTTTGTGATGCTATGGTCAGTCCAAAAAGTCTATCTAAGGTAAAGCTCTAAATTCAGACATGTGACTTTGAGGGTAGGATTTGCTAACTTAATCAGTTTTACAGGTGTTTAAAACAATTTCTAGGTGTTGAAGGGTCAGTGAGTGCTGCTTGTCTGTACTGTCCATGGTGCTGAAACTTTCCTGCTCATCCTATTGTTTCTCTAGCCACCTTTACACTCGACACCCAGGACATTATCAGGGTACTACCAACTACACCACTACTGGAAAACAGGGTGAGCTAGCATCACCCCAAACTGGTGGTTAGTGGTGTTTGTCCAAAGCCGGTGGATCAGTGTGGACCAGGTTCTGTCCCTGAAAGTAGTACAGGTTTAG
This sequence comes from Prochilodus magdalenae, assembly GCA_024036415.1. Lineage (NCBI taxonomy): Eukaryota > Metazoa > Chordata > Actinopteri > Characiformes > Prochilodontidae > Prochilodus > Prochilodus magdalenae. Next base: position 5,662 of record JAMWET010007490.1, on the reverse strand, counting down.
TTACAGATGTCCTCATCAGATTAAAGCAAACACAGCACAAGCAGGTTTTAAAGTGTTTACCATTTATAACATGCAAGCACATTTACATTACAGGATATTATACATGTAATCATCCGATATACGTCCCTTCAAGATTATAGACCCTCCTCAGCTGTTCTATATTTGATCAGTTTTAACCTCAGAATATGTGCTGAACTCTGGGAGCACTCGACCTCTCTTTCTTCTTCAGACGCCGCTCTCCTCTGCCTGGGAGGGTCCAAACGAAAGCATAGCACACATCATCTTCTCCAACCTGCAGAACATTAAACAGTCATATTAAACTCCAGCTACAGGCCTGAATGCCTCTTTAAGACCCCAAAAGGAGGGAGGAGCTGGATTCTACAGTCACACAGAGGGACTCCCCAATAAAACCCCAGTGCTTCATCAGAGATGATGACTAACCAGTTAGCTGTGTGATGGCAGTACCTTTGTCATGTTTTCTACTGGCTGGGTTCCTTGTAGTCTCACAGGAAACGCACTGCGGGGACTCGTGCTGCTTCCCCACTGCCAGGGAAATTATATCAGGAATCAATATGTAAAACTGATCCCAATGGTTCAGATCTATATATATCCCACGGTGGTCATCTATGGGTTTTCTTTAGCAATGTGAAAAACTGGGTTTCTTATATAGCATCGTTGAACACTCTGAAGAAAAACCCCATACCTGCGGTAGGAACAGTGTTTCTTCTCACCCTGGTCCCTGGAGGCACCCAGGAGTAGTTCCACTAGTCCTAAACCCGCTAGTTTAAATATCAGACTAAAAGCAGAAAGCTGGTTTGGTTGCTATACAGAAACCCGTTCTCAAAAAAAAGATCTATATTGGAAAACCATCTTGGGCTTGGCTATAGCAGAGCGTCTAGGCCCAACCCGTTTTTTATAAAAAAGTGTTTTAAAAAGAGGGTTCTTCTAGCTAGGAGAATGACATGTTTTAAAGGGTTTTCTCCGCATCGTGAAAGGTTTTCTTCGCCTGAGGGAGAATTGCTTTGTAGATTGGTTCTATATGGATTCCTTTTTTCAAAGGGTTTATATTCCTACGAGTTTTTGACATTATAACTATAGCATAACCCCCCCCCCCTCTTTGCTGCTATATAGAAACTCTCTCAAAAAAGAAAAAAAATCCAATATTCCTCGATCAATCTGTGAAGAAAGCCTTTTTCATGATACGTGTAATCATGCCACTCTTAAATCCTGCATATGCTTCTTTAAATGATGTGGTTTTCTTATATAGAACCATTTTTCTTTTTGAAGAACCATTATGTTCCTAGGTGTGTGGGCTGGTCCCAACTCCTGTGGCCAATGTGCCTTCACTATTCAAGGTCTACTTCTCGTCCAACACATAAAAAAATGAATGTGGAAACACACACTGAGCATGTAAAGGAGAAACCTACCTTTAATTCTGGTTCTGTTAGATCCAGTTACACACCAGGTGGAGGAGGGAGTAAGAACACACACAGGGACACACACTGACCAAAGCAGCTTCCCAGCAGGCACTACAGTTCCTGATAGAGGAGGGGTGGTTAGGGTGTCTGGGGTTTTGGGGTCTACTCGTAAAGAGGGACAGAGTAGAACTAAGTGGTTCTGGTGGGTGCAGAGATCCAGAAACTGAAAAACACACTAATGACTTCAGTAAAGTCACAGGGCTAAGAAAGACATTAGTGTTAACCTAGAACCAAGAGAGACTTACCATGGAAAGAGAAGTTCGGGGTGTCCTGTTTCCATACAGACAGTGACATCCTGCCCCGGGAACAAAGCTCGAGGCTTTCATCTCCTGATAGGCCATGTTTTCGTACTGTAGGAGCGCAGTAGTACAGGCCCAGATCTGATTCACTCACGTGTTCCCTCAACCAGGAGAGATCGCTGGTTGTGTGCTGGAAGAACTCCCACAAAAATGGAGTAACGTGGATGAGCCCTCCATTATGGATAACCATGTGGGCTCATGTGAGGAGTTCCTAACAAATAAACAATGCTATATTCACTCTTCCAGTTCACAATCCACAAGGAGGAGAAAACAGCATATGGCTCCTGGTTGACCTTCACACTTCCACTTTCTTCTCCAGAGATCTGGAGAGGAAACCTAAACACTGCAGCAACCACCAACCACACCTTTAGACTGAAACAAAGAGGTTCGTGCAGATTCCACACATACCTTTTACCAAAAAGCCGTTTTAGGTTTTCTTAAAACAGGTCCTCATGGTAACCAGACTGAAGGATCCAACATAGAACTAAAGACACAGTCTACTTACACATGAGAGTGATGACTCCTGACTTCTCCATTCTAGGAGAGACCTGGTGCTGGGCGGCTGGGATGAGCGTGAAGTCTTTGAAGCGGATGGTCCCAGTGCTGAAATCTGATTGGTCCACGTCAGTGGAAAATGTTCTATTTCGATTAAACGTCTAACCGCACATGGTGGGCTAATCTTAATGCTCAACAAACAAAAACCAATGAGAGATGGGCAAACTAAAGCTCATACTTCCTGATTGGCCACTTCTTAAGAGGGTGGTCCTTGAGTTGAGGCATCAAACAAGGGAGTTCATGCTGTGGTTCGGCAGGTGTTGGCTACAGAGATGGCTTTATAAAGAGAGACCATGGTTAATTTAGGAAGGACACTTTTTATTGAGCTGTGAGTTGAACTTTTAACCAGAGTGTTTTTTGTTTAATCCTGAATCAAAAGACCATAAACTCAACTCAGCAAAGCAGCAAAGCAAGTCCCTAAACACACTAAAGTGATACTAGGGACATTTTCCTAAGTGAAATGTAGGGAGGGTGGTCCACTCGGGGAAAGGGATGTTACTCTGGATGACCAAAAAGTTATTGGGGGACACCTAGAGGAGCTTTTCATGTGTAGATGCATTGGCCTTTACTATTGAGTTGTCCCCTATTTGGCAGCTATAACAACATCCACTCTTCTGGGAAGGCTTCCCTACAAGATGCCGCAGTGCTGCCTGTGGGGAATTTATCATCGTCATCTTCGCCTTTTTCCATGCTCAAGGACGCTTTACAATTGAACCAATGTACCAAGATAACAAAATGAGTCAAGCAGCCTCAGTGATTTCCCCCCAGAACTCAGATGTCTCAGGAGTCATTTAGAGGGGGGGGGGGATTCCAGAAGAGTCCTTACTGCAGGGAACAGATCTCACTCCGTGGACTACTAAACCTACTATACTAAACCCTAAAGGGCCGGGAAATTTCCCTTAGCCACAAGGGGGCAATATTTTTTCATTCAACTGAACACCACCAGACACCAATGCAGCTTCATAAACTGCAGTGTAGTGGTCCACTAGGCCATCCCACCCCAACAAGGGACTTGGTAGCTCCAGCATGGTCATGCATGCCATGCCATTGGATTGCACCAGTCCAGGCAGGCCATGTAAGCCTCAGAGCAGCTGCCACAGTCCAGTCTGTTCTCAAAGCAGCAATACACTGTCACTCAAAAGCAGCAGTAGCTAGCTGTGATGTAGCATTACTTGAACGTCAGATGCCTTTGAGCCCCAGGATGAAAGAGCTCTTTGACACCGAATTGTTCTAAAACCAGGCTTCCTGGAGGTCTGTAGTGATTTTTCTAAAATAAAACAAATCTAATACAAATACTGATCTGGATTTGGGAGGAGAGGGACATGGTTCCAGTAGTGTAGAGAATAAAACAGAATTGGAGGAATTCTGGCTTCCAATACAAACCCAGAACCTGTACAGCTAGAGACCACTGATCAGTTTTCAGGTGGGCCTCTAACATTTTTTCCAGAGCTCTATGTCCCCTCTATGCCGTTGATCATGAGGTGGTCGTCTCTGACCCACAGGTGTTTCCCATGATGTGTATGTGCTGCAGTCTAGGATATATACTCTTTATTTCAGTAACCACTGAGAAGAGGTCAGTAAGAAGAAAAACCTTCTTGTTTTCCAGGGCTTCCCAAAAGGATGACCAGAGAGGACCCCAGCTCTAAACTGTCCCAGTCCACTGTGCCACATTCTGGGACACTCTTTGCTGACTTTCCCCTCCTTTGTGGCCCTACTGGGGGAAGTTTGGACTGGGCCTATCAAGATGGATTTGACACCCCTACCCTCTCACCTGACCACAACTTTGTCCCATGCAGGTTTTAGGAGCCGAGTGTAGCTGAAGTTTTTTAGGGGGGCCTGAAAAATCAACAGGAGGTCTTCATGGACTTTACCCATTCTGTGTTGTCCACCATAAACCCTTCATGATAAGCCACCACAGTGTGTTCAACTCAAATTCTTTTAGGCTGCCCTCACTGCAGTTTGGGTAAACCAGTCTAGGTCAGTTGATTGAACTTGCAGCTGCTTGGCTAAATAGAGGGTTCAAGAAGAGTGTTGTTGTTGAGAGGTTGTGTGACAAACAGAGGTTAGTGGCCTGATTTGACCTTTTGGGAAGATTTTCCTGTTTGTGTTGCCTCTTTTTGATGCTTGGCAAGCTTTCAGGCTTTGAGGTTGTGTGAGTTGGGTGGTGGGGGAAGGTGGCTTCTTCACCCCACTCTAATCAAACAACCCACCATTTCCAACCAGCGTCTGAGTGGTTGTATTGGCCAGGCAGAGACCTTTTAGGATTTCATTGCCAGTGCCAATTTTTGTCCATGGTATATCATTTTTCCAGTCATCTCATGGCCAACCATCAAATAGCTGCTTTATCTTCTTAGAGACAGGGTCTTTTTGTATGGATTTGGACAGAGGACCCACTGCCAGGTCTCCCATGGGCCAAATCTTTACTGTAGCAGGGTCATCACTTTCTCTTACCAGTTGCCAGGTGTGCTATTGCAGGCTTCAGTGTTGTAGCAAGTAAAACAAGCAAACATCAGCCACAGTGAGCAAAAACCCCCTTGTGAACTTTGGTAATGGTCAGGGCCCCAATAGAGTAGTGGGAGGCAATGTTGGGTGCTTTGGTGTAGTCCTGTTGTCTCAACACAGCAGGATAAGGGGTTTTGATCTGGGTCCCGGGCTGGGGTTATTGAGGGTTTGTGTGGAAATCGGGCCTGTTCTCCCTGTTTCTCTGTGTGGGTTTTCCTCATGGTGCTCCGGTTTTTTTTTTTTCCTCTTACAATCCAGAAGGACATGTCAATCAGGTAAACTGGAGATGCTAAATTTGCCCCTGGTGTGTATTTGTGTGTTCCGCCCTGTGGGGGGACCATTTGGTGGCCTGTCCCAAACATGTTCTCCTGCCTTCCACCCAATAAGTGCTGGGAAAAAGGTCCAGCCCAACCAGAGCAACCCCCAGAAGGTATGTCACTAAGAAGGACCCCTGAAAGATCCAGGGTTGTCGCCTGGAAATTAAAATTCATGGATGACCTTATTTTTATAAAAAAAACCATCTTCACTTTTGAATCCCAGGGATTCCTGGAGAGCAGAAAAACCACTTAAGGGGGACAGCAGTCACAACTTTTACACAAAGATAGGAACAGCAGATCTGATGTACTGTTACAGAAACAGTCTCCATGTGTGTGCTCTTTAACCCGAACACCAGACTAGTGAATCTTCAATTCCCCATAATAACTAGATGGGAACCTCAGGTACAAGATGGACTAAAAACAGCTGTTAAAATGGAAAAAAAACCACAGAGCTAAAGTTTACTTACTCATGAGGATGATGAGAGGAGGACTCTGTCTCCACAGTGAGGAC